>JAPTHN010000007.1:47363763-47805686 GCA_026936325.1 Platynereis dumerilii | reverse complement strand
GGCCCATTTCAGTTATAGGACACATAGCCAAGGTGCTCGAGAAATTGGTCCAAAAACAACTATTATTATATCTTATAAGTAATGACTTAATTAGTGTTGACTAATCGACATACAGACCACGTCATAAATACGCAGACAGCACTCCATAGGGTCATTGACACTTGGATTGAAGGATTGTGATGGACTAATGACCGGGTGTGTTTTCTTGATATTCGCAAGTGCTTTGACTCAATTGACCATGAACTATTAAGAATTAAACTATCACATTATGGCATTCAATCTAAGGAACTTGAGTAGTTTTTGTTAGCTACTTAAAATAATAGGTCACAAATTGTAATCATGGTAATAATGTATCTGACATCCAAAATCTTGATATTGTGCGTGCCCAGGGTTCAGTTTTTGGCCCAATTTTGTTTACAATTTTTACAAATGATGTAACACAATCTGTTGCTAAGCGTACCTGTAATCTTTATGCAGATGACACAGTTGTTTACTTTCAAGGAAAAACATGTGCTGAAATAAATGTCTCTCTCAAGAATGTATAACTGATCTGTCAAAGTGGTATAAAGATAATAACCTCACTCTTAATGCAATTAAATGTGAAGTCATGTTAATTGCATCTCAAAGGAAATTTATTTCTGATTCACCGTGTATAGATTTAAATGGTCAACAGCTTAATAATGTTTCATGTGCCAATTATCTAGGTATGAAGATTGATGACAATATTAACTGAATTTGTATGTAAACAAAACTATGCTGTAATGTTTCTCTTAAACTTAGACAACTTCGCAGATTAGTGGGTTTAGTTTCGGCAGAGTTGTTAGCTAAAATCTATAACAGTACAATACAGCCATGCATAGAATTATGCCATAAGTGTTTGGGTCAAACAACAGATCAAAATGTTTTATAAAATACAACGACGCTCAAAACTTAGCTGCAAGGATAATTACTCAGAACTTTGATTTTATTAACATAGAGGAATTGATATTGTGAGAAATTTGAATTGGATGAATGTTAAACAGAGATGTCAATATTTTGCAGTTTTACTAATGTTTAAAAGTATTCATGGTTTGTGTCCTAATTATATATATGAGTGATAATATTACAATGCTGTTTGATGTGACTGGAATGAATACAAGAAGCATCCTATGAATGTTTATGTGCCGAGGCCTAACTGTGATATGTTCAAAAAGACTTTTGCTTATTGTGGTGCTGTTTCCTGGAACTCTTTACCTGATCAACTTAAAGATATTAACGATTTTAATGCATTTAGAAGATGCCTGAAACCCACATTTTAACCTCTTAATCTATTTACATGTTTTATATCGTTTTTAAACTTTTACTCATTTTGTATATATATATCTGTACATTTATATATTTGTTCTAATGTACATATTCCATGTTTTTAACAGGTTCTACCTGAAAACAGTTTTACTGAGTATACACCCTGTGTAAATAAATTAATAAATAAATAAATATGCTAGTATATGGATGGATTAAATCGATCTACAAGCCCCGATATACTATGTCTATCAATGATTGTTACTTCCGCTCGTGGTATTTTCTGTGTGTTCGAGTGAAAGGTCATGATTTTGGTTGGTACCAGAATTTCTCATTTCCCCCCCCCCTTTTTGTTGTATAAATGAAAATCATGACCTAATCAATTAACGTCCATTATGTTTGCAAAATAGAATCGGCAGAAAAAGAAAGCTCGCCACCGATCTGCCACTTCCCCAGAATTTCAGTTTACTATACTTCCACCATGAAAGCAGAGCTCTCATTGGATGAGAACTAGTCACATGCCATTATTTTAGTGTACTGCCTTGCCATAGTTTAAAAAAAATGGAACTCTGAAAAGTGCACCATTAGTAAAAACTAATGCATTGTAATTGCAGGAATAGAATCACGAAAAGGAAAATAAAAAAACAGGGCATCAGTAAAGACAAATTCTCTGCAATGGTCCAGACAACAGTTACTGATCTTTTGTATTAGTACGAAGTTTGTGTCTGCTTGTCTATTTGGTATAATAAAATAAAACAAAATAATATCAACTATGTCTCGATCGGTAGTTTATATTTCCCTCTTGGTGAGAAACGAAAACTATTTCCCTCAGCCTTCCGCCTTGTAATATAGTTTTCACTTACACATCCCCGAAGGAAGTAGATTGGACTACTACCCTCAAAAACCAATATAATAAAGTATTCTCATGAATTATCAATTAAAAGCCCAATTTTCATGTAGATAACCCGACCTGCTCATGACTACAAAGTGCTCATGTTGCTCAAGTTGAACAAAATGACCTTTTGATGGGCTGTCAAACAAAATCATTCTCATACACAGTAATAAAGAGATCCTGCTGTTATCAGATAATAAGCAGTTAATTGAATGCCTTGCAAATGTCATGTCAATTTAAAAGACTATTGTTTGAAAGGTGACAGTATGTGGGTGTACTAAAAAGGAAGTGTCTGTATCATAAATTCTTATCATTACTGATTTTGTTTTTTGGAAGGAGAGGGATTAGGGACTGGGGGAGGGGGTTGGGGCTTTTTATTAAAAGATGCCGGTGTATTGGGAGGTCTCTCCTTTTTTTTGATCTTTGCATTTTTTGTACAAAGTAGCCCTAAATTTGAAAAATAACGTGCTAGCACTTTAACAGCTGCTTGTAGATAGACTATCTACCTATCTGGCCATCTATGTATCTATCTACCTATATATCTATCTACCTATATATCTTCTTTCCTTCATTCCTTCATTCCTTCCTTCTTTCCTTCCTTCCTTCCTTCCTTTTCTTCCTTCCTTCCTTCCTTCCTTCTTTCATTCCTTTCTCAGCTTTTCTCTATCTCTTCTTTTGTTGGTTTAAGCTTTTTAATGAATTTGTAAACAATCCCCCTGGCTGGCACTTGGCTGCTGCCATCACTGCAGCAGAACATTTAAAATTCGCGGGAAAATTGTACATTTTAGTTAGGAAAATAAAAATTTATTGTCACAGAAGTTTACCAAAAGTTGATGGAAGCAAGATAATATTCTTTCAGACTGCATGCTAAGTTTTAATGACATAGGTGAAACAGTACGACCAGGGGAGTTGTCATATTTTTTCCTGAAACTCCTCTCGCAATACAGGCTGCAAGCAGCTGTAAAAACCAAATTTAATGTAGGTCAAAACAGGTTTGGTATATCAATGGGTTTCGTTTTTTAGAGTTTAAGTTATTTTTCTAATAAGTCGCCACTTTATAAATATTTTTTCTCCTTCTACTTATATCGATGGCCCCCTATTTTGACGCTAACACAGGTATATAGATTTCGAGACGGTGCAGGAACATTCCCATCAAGAAAGCCCCTCTCGCAAGATTTGAGAGGGATAAAGGACTAAAGAGAGAGGTAGAGGAGGAGTTAATATAACTAAGTAAAATGAATGCGGCTTTATTGATTTGGGCTGCACTCCTGATGTGGAGGAACAGCTCGTTTCCAGAAGGATCTGCAATGTGTTTGTTTTTTGTTTGTGTTTTTACGCCTCCGCAGCACCTTAGTGGGCTATATAGAGGCAGGCGATCACCGTATGATGATGAATGAGAAGACTGGGAGTCTGGCTCATACCCTATTAATTCAGGGATGCCCAGGGTCTTTCAGTTGCCCCAGAATAGAACACTGGATACAACCCGCCTCCATTTAATGTCCCATGGGCTCGGACTAAAGCGAGTTCCCGGGTGAGATTTGAACCCAAGCCCTGAAAGCCAGTTGACAAGCGGCACTTACAGGATCTGCAATGTAGGCATGGGACAGTTAACACTCTGACATTCAGTCTATCATAGTACAATGTACTGCTTAAAAGAGTACCCATGTCCAAATTAAGTTTATATTATCACCAAGCCTTAAGTCAGTTGGGAACCCTGATGCAGCTACGGATCAAACGTGTGTTGCCATGCAATAGCCCAACCTAATTACTACACGACCGAACCCTGGAGAAACAGATGGGAGAAAGAACAGAAAGAAATTTTATATAGGGGATGAATATAAGGAAGAAGAACAAAATAAACAAATGACAAAAGAAGCAGAGGAGGATAAGAGAGAGGAGAAACAAGAAGAAAGGGGAGGGACAATTAAGACTATAATAAAACTTAATGGGAGTGTGGTTCACAGCAATGAACCTCATGAATGTCAGGTCGCGGAAGAATACAACACGAGTCCGAAGGACGAGTGTTTATTCTGCAGCAGACCTGACATGAGGAGGTTCATTGCTGTGAACCACACTTCCATTAAGTTTTATTTATATCCCACAATAAAAATAGACTTTCAGTAAAAATAATCTATAATTTCAAGAGGCACTATTTTGTTTGAATGGCCAGAAAAAGATCCCTAGCAACCACACCAACCAATGAGAGCGTCAAAACATTGTGACGTCATCACTTACTGCCCATTGTTTACATAACAACGTCAAATAATGAGATGCATGTGGTTCACAACGATGAACCACATGGTGTGAATCACATGGTATTTTTCATGAACTTCACTGCCTATTGTGGGATATTACTCAGTACTCACCATAATGGTACACTTGGTATGACTTCAAACTGCAAGAAAAGAAAAACAGTTCAAAAAATATGATTAAAGGAAACAATGCCAACCGCAGGAGCCTCAATGTTGCACTTATATACGGGGGGCCACTTACCACCATATCCAATCCATAGAAAGTATAAGTCTACAAGTGCAACAGTACAACAATGAAGCTCCTGTGATGCAATTGTATACACACATGGTTATCTTTTTTACAGTAAATAAATTATTACGTAAATATCTAACTGTTTGTTGAAATTATTTTGAAGATCGTCTAGGCTCAGTTATGACATGCATCTTTGAAGACCACCTATAGGTTTTAATGCAGACAAGTCAGACATTGAACAATTACTAAATAAGTTAGTGTTCTTATACCTTACAAGAGGTGGTTCACTTATTTAGCAGCCATTTTTGGCATTCTAACGCAAGGTCCCCAATTGTGTGCTGATGGCCTTGTCTACTTCCTTAGAGAATGTGATTGCCGAGTCTGACTCTGGTATACATCAATGTTGAATAGAAATTTTGTGAATGTGCAATGAAATTGGAACTATTTCTTGGGACAGCAATGCTGAAGCATACAAAATCAACTTTTGTGCCAGGTGGCAGCAGAATGCATTTCTCATTTTCACCAGACTGGGCTCTACTTGTATTCATGTAATGTAGTTGGCTAATAAGGACAGGAGAAGCAGCAATGAGTATAGTATATTCAACACAGGAGAGGGAATATGTGATTTATCACCGGAGGGCTTTAGCCCGAGTGTGATAAACACATATATACTCGATCCCATAGTGAATAAACGGCTTATACCATGAGACAAACAGTCATATCAAACATGAGATGATAAGTGGACAACAACAAAAATGGGAATTATCGCCCTGGAATACTGGCATGTGATTGGCTGACAGGTGTGTCAATTGGTATAAGGCAGAGTATTGAAACTGTCTCTCAAGTCTCAACATACATAAAGATGACCTTACTAGAGCTGCAATCGAACCCTAGGCCCAGAGATTTTGAGCCAGTGTGCTTCAAATTACGCTAACCCACCTCCCTTATGTCCACTGTGGGAACTTAAGACAATGGGTCGTTGAATGATGGATGATCGAGGTTTCATGTCCTTTATGTATTCACTTGAAAGTTAATTAGGACAGGAGAGAAGGATGATTGAAACTGCTGTTCCAGCCAAGTTACCCACCATACCCTGTGCGCCATAGGGTGGTCCAAAAAAAAAACTTTTCTCTGACTTTCTATGATTTCAATCTTGCATTCTGATCTGATATCTAAATATAGATAGAACGTATTGTGTAAAAAATTCAGCAAAATCAATTAATATTTAGAGGTGGCACAAAGCCGTTCAAGTTTAACATGCGATTGCCCAACAGCAGACCTCAAAATCATCGGTATTTACAAATGTTGATATAACAGCGTATTATTTTGATCAAATAACCTTTTTCTTAGTATGTCCAGGATGCCAAATCAAGTCCTGATATTCTTTCGGACTTACAAAGTTTCGTAGCAGGTGAGTATAGATATTACAAAGATTAATTATCCAGCCTTTTTTCATAAAAACAGACAAATATTCCACTTACTATGAATAATTAATAAAAGATAACCCCCAGAAATTACTTTGCCATGCCAATATCATAATGTACTGAAAAAATATTCACTTCTGAAAAAAATCTGGGAAATTGAACAATTTTTCAGTTGCGCAAATGAGGAATTACATTATAAACTTCTAGGGCTTTGTGCCACCTCTAAATATTAACTGATTTGGCTGAAATTTTGCATGTGTTTGTTTTACTTACGTGATCATAAATTTCCAGTTTCAATTTGCGGGTTTTAGGAGATATGATTTTCCCCATTGAAATGTGGACCGCCCTGGTTACCAACTAAGCTAACTCCCCTCCCCATTCCAGAGCATTAAGTCAAATAAATTACCTACCATGACCTCCACGTGTCTGTCAGTGACGTCGGCCAATGAGATGCAAGGATTCAATTCTTCCATGCCGTAGACCGTGTTATTCCTGTAAAAACCTTGCGGATGTGGCTCTCCGGGTGCTGAGATGTCATGCCAAGTCCTTAAAACAGTTATGGTAAAATAGAGTACGGGGCATTTTTTATGGATTTTTTACCCGGGTAAATACCGTGTAATACCAAGGAACAACCTAAAGCAATCATATGTCGCAAGTTTGCAACGCAATCTGCATTAATGAAGTCACGATCCATAAGGTACAACAGGATGATTTTTAAAAATTACGCTCCGGATATGATTGCAAATGTATTTAAAACTTCAAAATTTCGGAATAAAAAGTTGTCATTAATCTTACCCATCATAGCTGTCCTCTGCAATTTCCTGATAAACGAGACTGGTCGCCAAGGAGCACTGGCAGTGGATATCTGGAAAATAAAATGAAAGGGGTTTCATTGAGAATCTGTTGTGACACAATTTCATCTTGTTAACAATTTTGCAACATAGGCCTAACCATTTTTTTATCGACTAGTAGGCCTAGATGTGACAATAAGAAAATGTTAATAGTACCTCATATTTTTAATGATAGGCAAAGATTGTGCTAATTTAAAATTCAGAATAACTATTTAAACCTTTGTCTATATGTTTCATCTAAATGGCACTAAAGTAACTTAGTCACAGGCCAAAACCTAAATAGGGAATTGTCTTAAATAATTACAGAATTGTCTCACATGTGTCTAGTCATGTACTGATGACATGTCATATTCTAGTCTTTGAACAAGCAACACTCTTTAGACAAATAAAGACTCCGTAGACTTTTCGCGGTCTGTGCCTTAGTCGAAATTCAAACCTTTATTGTAAGGGGCGTCCATCAGATAATCAAGTAGGTTTGAAGTTTTCTTTGATGAAAAGTTATTTATTTCGCAGTAACGGCAACAACAATTACTTAGTTTGAGCATGCGAAATCCTCAAATATATATCAAAAATCTAGCAAAACCATGTTAAGAAATACCCCCTCCCCCACCAGGAATTATTTATTTCAAGACTGTTTCCAAAAATTGGGCAAGAGATCTTTTTTTAACTCCAAGCCCGGCCCTTGGGGTTTTCCTGATGTTCTTGAACACACTGAAGTGATGTTCAAAAACTAATCTCAGAAATACTGATGATTTCTCTATTGTACTCAGTCGTATATTCTCAAAGAAAGAATATAATGAGAAATACATATATATATTCATTATGCTGTAGTTTTTGTACTTTATAATCATGCCGTAGTTTTGTACTTTATAAATGACCAACAGAATGATTTTTTTTTTTAATCAATATCAAAAATTTTAAGTTAATTTTATCAATAAGAATGCCATAGAGATATGCATATGACTTTAGACTAAATGGGAGTTCAACCTCATAAGGCGCATCAAAAATATTGCCTCGATTTCAGTGAAAGAGGAAATACTCAAGATTCTGAATTTCCCTTTTCGTACATAAATCTGCGTGAGGAAATCAGATATGATTGTCTGACCTTCCTTGTCTTGGAGTTGGAAACCTGACATGCAATAAGGAAACAGAAACCAGTGGCCTCAAAAAAAATTTGCCTGCATGATACTGGTAGTGAATTAAATCCAGAACTCATGAAAAAGACACATAGTATGTTTAGAACTATGTGTCATTATTTTTTTTTTGCTCTTTATCTTCTTACCTATCATGTTATGAGCGCATGTCACTGGCTGACACTAAAACCACATTTTTCATTACTGTATTCAGGAAATATGGGTGTGGCACAGACATTTAAAAATATTCGGAATCTGGGCAGCTCGCACTTCCGAGTCTTCGGGCCTCTGACGACACTTCTAAACTTCGGGCTTCAGGTCCCCGAACTTGCATTTCTGGTGATGCCACTGATATAGATAGAGGCCGATAACTAATGCAGTGGCAATAAATAATTGGGAAGTCTCGATCCCCATAATTATTAACCCAGACCAAACAAAAAATATCCTAGATCCCAGTCGCAGATTGGCTGCAAAAATTGCTCTCGCTTACCGCTCTATGAATCATGGAGGCCTTCGGGCCTCTGACAAAGCTTCTAATGCAGTCACAATAAATAATTGAGAAGTCTCCCCCATAAATGCCATAATTATTAACTCCGACCAAACAAAAAATATCCTTGATCCCAGTAGCAGATCGGCCGCAAAAATTGCTCTCACTTGCCACTCTCTGAATCAATATCACATTCAAGCATTGACATAACAAGCAACAAAACATCATAATCATTCTCACCTGCTATGAAAAATCCAAAGAAACTCAATACTGTGACAAACAGACGTCTGGACCCCATCTTGAAAACAACAGTATTCATTTACTTTAGTCCAGGAAAGGTGGTCTGCAATTCCAATGACAATGAAACAATTGAAATAAAATATAGAAATTGTGTGAAAAAGAAAAAGTATATATATTGGGAAAATTTGCCTTTAGAGTTAAAGTCTTAAAGTATCAGGGTGTGACCATTTAATCTCAGAGAGGTGGGGGTAGTTTTTTTACATAAATAATTTCTTGCTCAGTTTTGGAGAAATAATTTTTTTTTGTGTAATCCTGAAATAAATAAATTCTGATTGTGAATTTCTCTACAGGGTGTTTCTTGATTTAGGATTTTTGGGAAGTCGAGTGTTCTGGAAATAAAAAATTACTCCCGATTGCCAGGAAATAAATAATTAGCCGCAGAGGAAAACTTCAAGCCTCCCCCCAATTATTAAATGGTTGCCCCCTTACAACACTTCTGTAGTTGTTGTTTGACTCATGCTCATTTTTTTTTCTTTGCTGGTCGCTTTGAAATAACATTAAAATGTACAGAAAACAAAAAAAGCAGTTTTTGTAAAAAATAAAAATTTAAAAAAAGAATATAGGGAAGAGTCTCCTCGACCGGACCACTGCCCTGATTGGGCCACTTGGATTATGACATGACTATGAAACTTATGAAAAGCTTTCCTATCTTAGGTTATTCCTTTCCAATCACATGAAAATGGCCATGGATGATTGACACGTCGATATTTGAAGGTAAGATAATAATTTCAAAATGTTAGAGTCTAATAGAGCTCTGTATTTTAATTTAGGGGGGGGCAAACACCTGGGACCCACATTTAAAATATTAGCCTGTGCCCAAACAATCAACGTTAGAACTTAGGTGGATGTGTTTTAAAAATGTGTGCGGATTGGATTTTCCTTAATTATCCAACCACCAGAGTTGCAGCCCTCCGGCACCCCTGAAGGGTGTCCCCAACCTCGGGGGCGCACTTTGCAGGGATTATATGAACGCTTAACACGGGTTATCGTAAAGTAATTAAGTAATTTACTGATATTGTGTCAATGCTGAACATCTGTTGGATGACTAATTTGAATTAACTGAACAAATATTACAACAAAGTTTGTTGTGGCAATTTTGCCAGTAACCCGGTTAGAAGATAAGTTATAGGAGTTAGCCACTTTAGGATAACCCGTGTCAAGCGTTCATACAATCTGGTACAGGGGATCCCTTAATTTTTTATAAAAGCAATATATATGTTGCAGTTGCGGACTCGATTTGGCGATTGGCTTTGTTTATCATAATATATAATCACCAATTCTGGTGACGGTACCCCATGTCCACCTATCGCCTGAAAATTTTCCACAATATTTGCGCTCCTGCGCAAATTATTTTTAAAAATGCCGCAGAAGGGGTGGTCTTGCAACAAAGTGACAGCCTCAACAAAGTGTGCTTGTTGAAGCCAAATACCTTTTTGACATACATGATAGACGGCAGTCAAAACAGATATTGAATAGCAACATAATCAAGATATTATAAGGTTTGTTTCTGGTAATTGAAGGGGAATTAATTTCATATACCAGGCAATTAATTTAGCTAAATGAATCTTGACTGACTGCTGTCCAAATTGGTAATAATGACATTCATTTTGAGGTTGTCAATCCAAACACTTAATATGAGGTGATCAACCTTATATATAGATCACATAAACCCAATTTAACCTTGGTTATTAGATTTGACGTACACAAAGAAGATGGCATTGATTAATTAACTAGATATAGACCTCCTTAGCTACACCCTTACCTTTTGTTGGCAATCGATGAACTGGCGAACTGCTGTTAAAACACACCTCCTATATAGATTAGCACTGTTTACGAATGATACAGATCCGTGAATCATGCTTTTCATGACAAGTGTCATGGTCCACTGCTATCTAGGTCACCATGACCCAGTTGACAAAGCCTTATCATTGGAAAAGACCAAAAATACTTCCTCAGTTTAAGTCACGATGCATGACTTTTCAGTGGGATTTTTCAGTGCTATTTCATGATTGCACATGTTGTCTGCCCTGTAGCAAAAATGCTGATGTATTATAATTGACTATTCACAATTTCACATTTTAGTAAATCAGGAATTCAGGCTATGCAGTAGACTATGTAAGCAGACTTCCTGGTCACAGCTAGTCTGCCAGACTCAGGAAACAGAAATTCCAGGAAAGCCAACTTAGGGGCCACCATTTGATCTTAAGGGGGGCTAGGAGTTTTTTTTTTATAAATAATTCTTCTTCTTAGGTGAAATAAATTCTTTTTGGACAATCCTGAAAAAAACAAATTTCTGGAGAGGGTATTTCTTAATAAGGCAATGCCTGATTTGAGAATGAATATTCAGGGACTTTGCGTGCTTGAAATAAATGAACATAGCTGCCGTTACCTTGAAATAAATAATTTCCCACCAAGGAAAACTCCAAGCCCCCCCACCTGATTATTAAATGGTCACCCCCTTAGTCAAGTTTTCGCATTTCCTAACTTTTTATAAAATTTGATTTTCTGAGGTTGATTATTCTTCCTTGATTACCCAAATGACTGGCAGCTGTCAAAGGAGTTTTGTAACTGTTGCCCTTCTTTTAAAATTCTCCCTTTTGTTTATTTGTTCAGCAGTCACTGTGGCGGATCCAGGGGGCGAGGGGGCCTGGGCACCCCCTCCTCGACCACTTAGATAAATTTAGCATTTTGAAGAAAATATGCAGCGAAGTGAGCCCGCGACAGCTGATTAATGCACGGTCCCCCTCCCAAGAAAACTCATGCTGTCTGTATCCGCCACTGTATAGTGTTTAAAATCAATACATGCTAATCAATACGAGTCTGAAAAAAAAAAGGTCTCCCAATGATTCCAATTTGGCCGTCACTTGGGAGTATCTTAGATTAACTCACCTAATGAATTGAAAAACAAACACTCCTTGACCTACAAGGCATTCCTGCGACAAGCGAAGGAATTTTTTTTCTCGGGATAATAATTTGTCAAAAGCAGAACTGTTACGAGTGTCAGTAATTACAACCCCACTAATCCTACCAGGTCTCTCTATCTCATTCCAATTCCTGTGAACCTGTCAACCTGTCAACATCACCCTCATCTTCATTTCCATTGTAGTTCCTTCTCTAATGTCACTAATTAACAATTGATATAGCTTTTTTCCCGCTCTCTCTCTTCTCACGTTTAAGGTAAACATGGTCTACATCTGGTGGTGGGCAGAGGGAATGACTTATGACAACTTTTTGGAGTTTTAAACTCATCTACTGAGAGAAATAACTGAGATGTATATGTACAATATATTTATACTCTGTTACCCATACAAATGAATACAAATTGTTATTTATGTTAAAATAAACATAATATGAGTGAAGCTCACTCCGCACACAATTACAAGCAGCTCATTTCGTGTGATGCTCCTGTCTGCAGTGACTGCCTAAACAGGAAGGGCCTGTAGTTGCTATTGGACCAATGCCACAAGTTGGTAAAATTTGGAATTTCTGACCAGAAATTTTCTGGTCTAACTGGTCAAAAAATCAATAATCACTGATATTTTTTCTATGTATCAGGAGATTCGAAATCCAAAAATTTGAGGTTGTAAATGCGTTTTTATGATGACTAGGCCACATTATGCCAGTAAATTAAAATAGGAATGTGAAGAAATACTAACTTAAAATGCAGTTTATTCAAAACGAACCTTGGTTTATTCAAATACTTCTGTAGCAAAGACTTTTTAAAATATCACTATGAAACTTTCACAAGTTCTGCAGAATAATATGCTTATAACAAACAAAATACAGATTATTCATTTTTTTTACGTCATCAGACCTTCTACTGTGGAATTAGCAGGTAATGCGGAAAGCAAGTGTTGCAATTTTTGTCAGCCATAAACAGAGGGCCATTATACCATGATAGGTTTGACTAAAAACCATATTGTATATACCAATGGAAAGCTAAGCTCAAGTGCAACAACACAATATCAAGCAAGTGACATTTTCCAGCAATGAATCTTTATCACAAAGCATTTTGACAAGACATGTCTGAACATACATTTTTACAAAAGTTCAACATTTGTAGTCAGTGACAAAGACATGCCTTTGATATCATGATAGTATAGGCCTACACTTACAAATACTTTCTATAAACCAACAGATACCTAGGCTCATGAGCAACAAAATCATGTCAAAAAAGTTAACTTTCCACCGACTGGCCTTCATCATGAAGCACGTAAAGAAGAAAGGTCAGCATAAATATTACAAAATGTGAGAGCGTCGCATTTTTCGTCAGTCGCAAAGATAGGGCTTTTAGGCCATGACAGGTTGGACTTTCTACCTTTACACTAATGGAAAGCCATGCTCATGAGCATGACAAGAATGCAACAATTTCAGCAACAAGCCTTCATCAGGAAGCACCCGAACAAGAGAGGTCCCACAAAATTTTCGCTGAATATAAGAGCGTCGCGCTGTTGTCAGTCTTACTTATGCCATCACAGGTTCTGGCTCAATAGCCTCAGCCAATTTAAGTGATATTTTCCTGATAGACAAGGTCATGAGCAATGCATTGGTATATCAAATGTTCCGAAAATGTTTGGATCAATGGTTTTTCTGTTGCATCAAAAATCCCATTGCACTTTTTAGCTTCACCCGGGACACACCACCTGAGGATTACAAAAGATGTATTAAAAAAATATAGAAACATCCAATTGATGCCCAACTAATTAGGGAACAGTAATGCATTGCAAGTGTGATCCTAAATTCATCTCTTTTCCTGTATTTGAAAGTTGTATGCAAAAATTTTACATGCAGTGTCCAGACGGGACATCAAAAATTTCCCTAACTGCAATCATGTATCACTCATTATTTCAAGACCAGTGACTAATGGATCCAATAACTGTTATTCATATGAAAGAAGATATATTTGCCTTTCATATGATCTATAATACTGGCAAAAATACCATCAGGGGGCTGAGATATGACCTAAAATGTATGTGCATATTGGGCCAAAACTGAAATTTTACCAACTCACGGCACTGGACCTAAGTGCAGCTAATAGTTTAGTCACAGGTTAGTTTAGTAATTAATTAACATACCTTAAACATCTTCCAAAATAGCTTTAAAATTATAGTCTCGTCCTATAACAAACTCTATTTAATGACACAATTCAGGGATTTATATAAACATACATGAATATACAACATTAGAAATAGTTATTTCCACGCCCCCTGATTTACAGATATGAATAAAAATTACAAGTCAATGACTTAAATTTTATGGATCATCAAGTAAGAAATCAAAACAACACTTAAGGTTAGACATTTTTCATTTAAACAAATTACATAACAGTCTAATACTCACAGTAAACAGTCACCACTGCATAGCAATGCTTTTATTAATCTCAGTTATGTAACATGAAAAACTCAACATAACATAGATTTAAACTCGATAGCTGTCAGTATCTATCTATCTCTCTGTCTATCTATCTATCTATCTATCTATCTATCTATCTATCTGTCTATCTATCTATCTATCTATCTATCTATTTATCTATCTTTCTTTCTAACTTTCTATCTTTCTATCTATCTATCTATCTATCTATCTATTCATCTATCTGTCTATCTATCTTAATCCTGTCTATCTATCTGCCTATTTACCCAATCTTTTAAACAGATAAATTTGTCTTCAGCATGCATATATTAATCTGCACTGAAAATCGAAAATAGTTCCATTGTTGAATGGAACATGTAGTTCTACGACAAATTGACAAGTGCTTGGCAAATTCCACGGCAGTGACATTTTTAGGCGGCCACCATTTCATCTAAAGGGGGGGGAACTTTGAGTTTTTTTAAATAAATAATTTCTTGGTCAGTTTTGGTGAAAATAATAAATTCTTTCTGGGCAGTCCTGAAATAAATTGTTTCTGGAGGGGGTTTTTCCTGTCTGCTCACAGACTAGACGAACAGCACAGCTGGAGAGTCTGCCAGAAATCAGATGACCTCCAGCTGACACATTTATCAATATTCAAGTAGGTCAGGTCATATCCAGGTAGAGGGACCTCATTACTTGGGCTCATACGCACACCTGAGCTGCCAGCAAGATATAAACAAATTGCAATCAACAATGTTAAACAATCAATGAGTACCATAAATTCTGAAGTTTTCAAATCCTTTAACAGCTTTTTGCAGCATCATTTAAATGATAGTTTATGTTTTTCTCCAATGAAACTAATTGAAAAAACAATGTACAACAATGAAAAACTAAAGCACTCATTCAATTGCTTTGAGACATCGGAAACAGTTAATTATGTCTGTCACACCAACGGAGAGTTAATCTTTTTGTTATAACGTCACAAAAAATGTATGTTGAGGTTTATTCACGATTGACCATATGGCCAGACACCTTTTTGAGTTGTGTCACAGTTATTGCAATTCCATTGTATTTGACCACTGTTTTAAAACTCTCTTTTGTTTTTGACCACTAGCAGTTTGGTAGACAGTCATGCCTGGTTACTTTAAAGATATAACCAAGAGACAGTGTGAATAACAGCCCAGAGTTGACTGCCAAACCTCAAGGATCAGAACATGCTTTCATTCAACATTCAGGGAGCAACCGTTTCATATCAAGGGAGGGGGGAGGGGCTTGGGAGTTGCTTTTACTATTTTTTTAACAAATAATTTTTTTACAATTCCAGTGAAAAAATAAAAGAAATACAGGGGACCAAATAATTGTAATCTCCCTAAAAGAGTCCTTATTTTTATTGAAATTTTTTATCTATTTCTTAAGGATAAGGCTAACCTCTGGGTCAGTCTGGGACCCAGGTTCTTTTTCCTGTCTGGAAAACCATTGATGGATCTATAAATGTTCCGTCGGTACCAAGAGTGGCACATTACAACTTACTACTGTGTACTGCACCGGGCTGGCCAATAAATCCAAGTAGTACCGATGTCAAGGCATATCACTGACTGACCAGTCAGTCTGCTGTACAAGCAGGGGTGGGGGGGGGAGAGGCTGGCCTCCAAGGTGTCCTTGCTCAGCAGAACTCAGCAGAAATGAGCTGGGCTCCTTCAAAAATGCATGTGAGCAAGGACCTGATTGGCAGCACCAGCAGTGAAATGTTGTAGCCTGCTCGCTAACGCTCGCAACTGATTAAGAAGGCTGCTGTAGCCTGGGCATATCACCCATCTTACCCAAACCCCTCTCAACAGCCCTCCTACCCTCGTGCCCACATAGTCTAATCGGGTTACCACTGTTATGATGGGGGTAACCAAGGGTAGTTGAGGGAATCAGAGGGATAGAGGGTAAAGCTGAGGGTAGTTGGGTTGAACTGAGGTTAGTTAAGTAAAACCGAGTTTAGTTAAAGAGAGCCGAGCTAAGTTGCAGGAAGTTGAGTCCAGTTCAGTTGAGGCAAGCAGAAGGGCAGATGGCAAGGCAGCGGGCAAATAGAGATAATTCAAGGCGATGATTTGTCCACAATTGCATACTTATATATACACTTGGGTAAAAACACCAATTTTATGGTGTAATTGTAATCTTTTAAAGGTGTTATTTGCTGAATAGAGATATTTCAAGGCCATGATTTGACCACAATTGCATACCTATATATGCACTTTGGTAAACACACCAATTTTATTGTGTAATTGTAATCTTCTAAAGGTGTTATTTGCTGAAGGTTTGCTGCTGTGCAGCCTATGTTTTTATTTGTGACTGGAACTGGTTAGGGTTTCTTTTAAAATTAAAAAATGAGTAAACACTTTCTGGGCAGTCTTAGAATAAATATTTCTGGTGGGGGCATTTTCTTAACAGGGTGTTGTTTGATGTAGAAATGAACATTTTGGGATACGGGATGCTTGAAATAAATAATTAATTACACTATTACCACAAAATAAATATAATTTCCCATCGATGGAAAATTCCAAGCCCCCCCCCCCCAAATCTGAATGTTCAGCTCAATTCCAATCAAAGCTCAGCATCCTATTATAAGTAATTATGTGTTTGTCATTGTCTGTTACTGAAACAAACTTGAGCCAGAAGTGGTCAAATACAAAAGAAGCATAAAAGCTGTGAAGTGAACTGGCTGTTGATAACACTGAAGCTGTCAATCTGTGTCTTGACCATATGGTCAATCGTGAATAAACCTCGTTGTGGTCAGGGTAAGCTTATAGTCCTTGTCATACTTACGTGGAATCTCAAGTTTTTTTTCTATGCTGTTGAACTCTGATGTCAGAGATGACTCTATTCTAGCATTGCAATATATGTAAATTAACTACAAGCTGTGATGTCATTTCAAACTGGGTCAGATTCCCCAGCTTCTAACCAATGCGAATCCACCAAACTGAGCATCACAGTTTCAACTCAGTGTCAGAGTTAAAATTGGGTCTGGGAAAAACCCATGCAAGTTTGACATCACAGCCTCTCAGCAATGGGCTGCCAGAACAAATATACATAACATAAGCCATGTGTTTACAAACAAATTGTCAAAGCCTTCTATTTATACCAACTTCCATCAAAGTTTAAAGTTGTAAATTAGCAAGTTTGTAGATTTATCAAACAACACTGTGGGGATTATAACAGTTGTCTACTGTGAACGCTCACAAAATCATTGGGATCAAAAGTGTAATGCTTCCTTCAATATATCAATGTTTGAACTGTGATGACGTAGTTAACGGTCAGCCCATTGGCTATCAAGCTGTGATGACATAGTTGTAGGGGCTATCCCTGATAAAACTCTTACTCTGACACTGTGTTGAAACTATGACGCTCAGTTCAGGAGGATCAACATTGGCTAAAAGCTGGGGAATCTGACCCAGTTTGAAATGACATCACAGCTTGTAGTTAATTCACAAATATTGCTATGCTAGAATAGAGTCATCTCTGACATCACAGTTCTTCAACATAGAAAAACAACTTGAGATTCCACGTAAGTATGACAAGGACTGTAATAAGCTTATACTGAGAAGTGAGAGTCTTCGTGCTTGGCTGTCTGGCTGGCTGCCAAACAGGGACGACTAACAAGTCCCTGGGTAGGAAAATAATGATTCTGCCAAAAAAAAATTGCACAACAAGTGCCACTTTGCAGCACAAGCCGCATTCTACAATATACTGGTTGATTAAAAGTTATTTAATATTCAATTCTAGACCTAATTCAACAGACCAAGTTGTTACTGCACTTCACTTAAAAAAAGTGATAGTTACTGAATCTGAAATCTCTTAGAGCTCACTGACAAGTGTCAGATTGATTGTAGTTTCTGTTATAGATTCAACAGGGCAGCACATACACAATTTTGTGAACCTGTTGAGCTCTAAGTTTAGAGTAGGGTTTTTCTTAAGAAGGCAATGCTTGATTTAGGACTGAATATTCAGGGACTTCATGCGCTTGAAATAAATAAATAATTACGGGCACCGTTACCGTGGAAAAAATAATTTTCCGTTGAGGAAAACTACAAGCCCCTAATTATTAAATGGTCGCGGCAGCCGTCGCCCTCTTACATATTAACTGTTAAGTACAAAATATGTTGATATTTGTCGAAAGAAATAGTACATAACCTACCTGACCAATGCGTAATATACGTAAAGGTTAATTCAG
This sequence comes from Platynereis dumerilii, assembly GCA_026936325.1. Classification (NCBI taxonomy): domain Eukaryota; kingdom Metazoa; phylum Annelida; class Polychaeta; order Phyllodocida; family Nereididae; genus Platynereis; species Platynereis dumerilii. The sequence goes on along the minus strand of JAPTHN010000007.1, from coordinate 47,787,269 downwards.
ATTGACTGATAAGCAGCTTAAGGACACAAGTAAGTCAATCTGCAGTCATTGTTATTTAAAAGCAATTTGTCAGTCTGAGCTGTGTAACCTTTTGTACCCCCTCCTAGTAAGTGAACGTCTTTTAAATACCAGTCACTGTCAGCATTTAGTGGACAAACAGGTAACGAGGGAAGGGGGCGACCATTAGATATTGGGGCAGCAGGGCGTTTTCTTGACCAGAAATGATTTATTAAGATGTCGCCGCATAAAAAATTGTATGTGTTTCCAACTGAAACAACACCATGTTATAGAAAAACGACACCAGAAAATTATCTATTCGTGAATGCCCAGTTAGTTTTTTTTTTTTAACCAAACTCGACAAGAAATTATTTATTTTTTAAAAAACTCGAAGCTCTCCCCTTAGAAATTTTAATGTTGCCCCCTTCACAGCCAAGATCTGAACGTTCAAGGCTTTGTTTCTTTCAGGTTGACTAGCACGGGTCATATGGAGGTGCTCTTAGGCCCCTTTTCACCAACATGGTATTAAGAGTTGAGCCAGGTCTTAGCTAAGACCTGGTCTGGCTAAGCCAATCACTCAAGCGGAGCAGGATCAAGGAACATATGCTGAGTTAAAGTCCACACATAGTACTTTTTGGGTCCTTGGAATTCATTCCAAGACCATTGTCGTCAGCTTCATTTCCTGTGAACAGGCAAAGTTGGTGTACTCACTAAAACATTTCACAGACAAAATGACAACCCCAACAGATGTGCCCTTGTGATCAAGATGGTGCTCATGCACCCTGGCTACAATATTGTGTTTATCAGTGCTCAAATTTTCTTCTATTAAACATATTTCTTCTGAGCTGTCTGCACTTCACACAAAAACTGGTCTCTGTATACACACCAAAAGTTGGACTGTGCTGCCCTCTTGTGCATAGTCACAATATACTGCTTTCTTATACCTAACTTGATAGATTGTTGGTAGAATATTGAACAGGCCAACTTGTTGAAATAGACCAAGGACCCGATGCATGCATTGCATGCTATTTTTTTAGAATATATTAGGCAGGGTGGCAGATTCAGCGATAAACTGTTTTTCAATCTGGCCCTGTAAAAACAATGTACAACAGTAAAATCAATACAAAAATAACAATTATAGTATTACCATACATTAGAATAAAAACAATCAAACATTCAAAAAATACATTTTGGCCTTTGATTTAAAATCATTAATATTTGTGCACTCCTTCAGCTCATCAGCTAAACTATTCCATACTACAGGACCTCTATAAGAAAAAGCATTTTTCGTACATTCAATATTAACATATGGTAGGTATAGATCATTTTCATTTACATTCCTTCTTACTCTATGTGACACTTCAATAGCTATAACAATCTCACTTGACAAATACTCAGGTGCCAAGCCATGGATACATTTAAACACTAAAAGTGACATGAAGTAATCTCTCCTTTGTTTAACATTCATAACTCTCATTTTTGCTACAAGTTCAACCCCTCTTACATTAACATAGTCATAATTATTATAAATAGCTCTTACTGCTCTGTTCTGCATTCTTTGAATCTTACCCATATTACTTTCACTGGTGTAGCCCCATACCGTAATTGCATAGTCAATTTTAGGCTGAACATAACTTTTATAAATTTGTACAAGGGATTCATAGTGTCATCTTGGTGATGATTCTGTTAAAACAAGGTTTAATAATTAGCTTGGCTGTGTTAATTGAGGCCGGAACCGCACTCTGGCCGGTCTGATGTCATTGAACTTAAATACACAACTATGACTCTGATTTAACCTTTTAAAACAATAATTTATTTAATTACATAACATTTGTAAATGATTTCCTTAATTACATAACAATTGTAAAATCTGCGAGTTGTTATGACATTCTGCAGTTGTTTCTATTGATCACATATCTGAACCAGGAGCTGTAGCTCAGACTCCTTCATTAAACATAGTTAAAACATCACAATATCTTATCTGAGAAAACAAGCTCTCAATTATTCCTTCTCTTCTAACAATTTACTCAGTTCACACAAACAATTATGAATTTAGAATTAGGATCAAATTGGTGCCAAAGTACAGGCCAATTTGATCCCTTAAATTTTTAGTTCCCAAGGCAAAACTGCGATGATGACTGCCTAACTGATGGAATATAAATCATGATACTTATCTGATGTTACGATATAGACAGAGCTCAGGAACTGTTTCCTCTGCTGGATCTCTCAGCTCATCTCTCTGCCAGCTTGCTGATACACTCTCTGACTAGCTATTGGATAACGGCTGCTAATAAGCAGAGCTAGGAGTTGAAGCCAGAGGCCCATAAGGGTTTTATCTCTGAGGCATCAGTTAATATAGCATGGCTATGCTGAGCTTGACAACAGAGCAACTCTTCAGATCGCCTCTTTTTGCTGCCTCTGAGATATCCTTGAGACATGTACTGCTAGACATTTGGAGCATGCCCTTTTGATTTATAGCAGCACGTAGACGGCATGCTCGCCTTGAGTCCATTTCATATAATGCAAGAGTTTTTCTAAATAATTAATTTATAAAAATGAAGTAATGTGACAGCACTTGTCACAACCCCCCTGTTTAAAATAACTCTTGCATTAATGACTCTTCAAGTTCCATCCTCTATCTCCCCCTTGGTTTAAACCTATCTCTAAACCCTTTTTCCTCAAATAAACAGTCCATCGCAATCTCTGAATCAGGGAACCAAACATCAACAAGTGTAGAAATACAGTAACATTAACTTGCATCTCAATCGCCATGTTAAACATATACCCTCAAACATCCAGTGTCCTTCACATATTCCAATTATCTCAGTTATTTCACACTCATTAATATCTTCTAATTATACAATTTCCCAATATTTACTCAACTGCCTTGTAATCAACAAATCATCCTTCAAATGTCTCAAAACTTACGTATACCATTAATACCCATAATCATATCCCTTAATCCCAATTTAACAACGCTCCCACCTCTTAAATCGCCCAATCACCCAAGGTCTCCTCTCTTCAGCCCTATCTTCAAACCGCCGAGCCATCACATGAAACACCGCCCTCAGATTCTCCCTTCCCTTACCAACGTAGATTCCAGACAATTCATCCATTTTTGCAAGGAAGTCATCCTCCGATACATCCCCACATGCTATTAGTTCCTCAATATGAACGTCATTAACTAGTCCGTGTTGAAGGAAAAAAGGAGTTTTCTGCTGAAAATGTTGCGACCACTTAAGTTGTTGTGAGTAGTAATTGTTAACAGTTCTCAATACACGAGGCTTCTCTCCGTTGTAATGGTCACAACGTACGTTAGTTCCGATCGAATTGGTGTCTTTCATGTTGACATATTTGTTCTTTGTTTGGGTCACAGCATCCTTAGGTAGTTGGCAGTCCTTTCCTCCCTCCGTCTGGCTCCCACAATCTGCCGTCCATTGAGCATTGGCCTTTTCGAATCTTAAGAGACGATCGTACATCTCCTTTTGGCTGGTGTAAGGTTTGGCCCGTTGATAAACCGTCCTCTTTCCGTTTCCTTCTCTGGTTACAGTCAGACCCATTCGCACTCTTCTTTCATCGTCAGTCTCTCTAAATCGAACTCGTTTTCCAGTCGTTATCTTTGTTTCTTCGTAGGATTCGTCGTAGGTCTCTTTGAATCGAACACGTCTTCTAGTTGTTATCTTAGATTCTTCGTCGGTCTGGTGTTCTTCGGTCTGAGGTTCTTCGTAGTTTCGAGGTTCCTCGTAGTTTTCACTACTACTTTCTGTTGTTACATTGTCCTTCTGTTCATCCTTCGAATAGTCTTTCTCATCGGGAGCATAGCCTATCTGAAGCTTTAGGCCTCTGCCTAATGAAGTAATGATTGTCCTTCTCGTAGGTTCACCTGGTACTACGAGAGGAGCTCCAGGCCTTGGCTCTTTGAGTCTAGCTCCGAAGAGTTGGTAACCTCTGCCGACTCCAGGCAACTTATCCATCTTGTAGTTTTTTTAACCCTCCAAGTTAATCCTTCTCAAATGACAATCAGTAGTGATGTGAAGATTTTTACAGATGCACTGTCTCTTGTAGCGTAGCCTCTCGGTGCGCACGGCCTCCCAAATTTTGGACCCCTTTTTCTCTTGACCCCCTCTTTCCTATGGCTTGTGATTGGTTGTTTTTTCTATTTTTCTCCATCTTGGCCCTCGCTCACACTGCCCTCTGTACGGTTGATTGTCAAATTTCTTAATCGATTTTATTCTTTTAATATTATAAAATCATTCCCTATACCTTTTTGCTATTCAGAACTATCATTATTATCATGTCTATCTTGGTCTTGAAACCGATTAAGAAGATTCCAATAGTGTGTGAAAAATGTATCCAGTAATTCTTATGGTGACTTGGACTTTCTCGAGAGGGCATTTATTAGAGATTTTAGTGACATTATGAATGATTAAAATTATATAGCAAAGATTTGGCAATTTTGCCTAAAGATTTTCCTGCCAGAACGATATCCTTCGAACATTCGATATGATTAAACTGCTCATGAAATTATTTGTACAGAATGGCTTACTACAGAAGTCAATATAGGCACTAATTGTTTTCATTCAACAAATGGCTGAGGATATGGAGATTGATAAGAGGCTTCATAGTGATATTTCCTCGTATCCTGTGTATTGTAATTTATCATTCGTACTCATTATTACTCCGATCGATTTAAGATCTGTAATAATCATTATGGACATGCATACTGGGATATGCAGTCCAATCTTCTCAGTCATGCTGACTTTACAGAAGAAATATATTAGGTCAGTAAAACAATTACTCGTGGTGAATAATTTTCTAGAATTATATCACCTTATGTTTGCCTTATTGCAAACAGTACTCATCCTCGTCAGGATTTAAGTACTCCAAGCACCTTACTCATTCCAAATGGCTGTCAAGAAACTTAATAAACCCGTGCACTGGTTCATAAGAACTTTTAAGCCCTCGCTCTATGGTCATTTCTTAAACATTTAAGTTTATGCTTATTGTAACGATAATACAATAAAGGTGCTTATATTCGTCGGCCGACTCAATGAACTAAATCCTGTTAATTATTCAATTTTTATCCCTCTATAATTACTCTTCTAGCTTATATAGCTCTCTCTATTCTCTTATCTCTGTATTTGAGCTCACCTAGCTCCCCATTTTAATCTCTTTAGCTCACATGGTTACTTATAAATCCCAATTGTACTTATTATGTATCCCTTCTAATATTTTCTCTTCTCATATTACTACCCTGGAGACCACAAGATACTTATTATCCATATCATATAACCTTTATGTAACAATTAACTACAATTTTTCTGTTTAACACAATTAGTTATGATATATTTATTTTTCTATATCTGCTAAATGAGTGCAACAAACTTGTTGTTTTGCACTTGTGACTTATTGTATCCAGGGTGCTGTATCTGTTTGCATGCTCAGAATGCATGTTGCACTCACATAATGCTCATAAATTGATTACTGAGTCTGCCTTTCAAGTAACCCTTGCCCCCGACTCATCTTTATGAGGCTTCTCCTATTACCCCTGAAGTGCAACAAACTGTACACGTGCTCGACTCAAGGACAAAATGAGAGCCTGCCAAAATTTATTTTGGCCCACATGTTGGATGGACGAGTTTTACGTCCTGTATTTACACGCTATTTTTCACACAATAATACCAAATTATGACCATAATATCAATGGTATTCAATATATTTCTATGTACACACAATGATCAATAATATAACAAATATATGACTCATAATATATCAATTTAAACTATATTTAATGCAGCTCACTGCATCATCTCGTTCAATTGAGATTCCTTCAGTAATGGATTTGCCATTAGTTCTGATTGGAACCTATTAAATGAGCCTTTCACTCTAATCATTGAGCCACTGCTCACTGGTTCCATCATAGTTGACAATCCTGTTTCCTTGGCTATAGTGTACCATTGGTTTAATCTTTCCAGTCCTGTTTTGATATGCAACTGGAGATATCCCCCATGGAACCTAGCCTTGGTCACACGACCCAAGGTGACCTCGTCTGCCCTCAGGTCCCTTCTCTGGTCTTTGGTACCATCGCCAGGTACTCTCACGTGGTCCTCAATGTCATTTAGAATTTTCTCGTTTCCAGTCTGAACCTCATAAACCTGTAACCTTTGGCCTTCCAGGGACTTCCTTTCTTCGTCCAGGTTCAACATCGTGAGAGCAATGATGCATCCTGCATTTCTAACCGACTTGTTTTCTGCAACTGCTTTGCCATTTCTAAAACATCATTATAATTCTTTCTAACTTCCTCAATTGTTGTCATTTGTTCCCCTTTGCTCCCCCTGACAGTTACATGGATCAATCGACTTTGATGATAACTTCCTGGCAAAATTTGATTCAAAATATTTGCTATTATGAAAGAATTTACATCAAATCTTTTGTAGATCCAAAGTGGTCCAATGAGACTCATTGCTACTTTCAAACCTTTTCTCAACCCTGTATGTTCTGGCGCAAACAACAAAATCAACTGCCCTGGAATAAATTCTCTGATTTTCTTCCTCTGCTTAAATGTTGGGCAGCTTGTCGCACCTTCTTCCATTATTAATTTTAATGGTCGTTTGCATCAAGGTATCAAGTTTTTCTAGCATTTTTGTAACATGCTCTGTGTATGTAGCTGTCAGTTTGTTAATTGGCAACAACTCAAAATCACCAATGGACTTCTCTTCTCTCAAAAACACTAGAAATGTCGGACTGAATCCAGTTTGATCATTTACTGAACAATTGTAAGCCTTAACTACTGACTCGACCTTTCCTCTCTTTTGTCTTTCAACGGATGAGCAATCAGGAACCTTGTTAGGACATCCTGGACCATAATTACATATTGGTACCCATTCGCCGACGGCATACACAACAAGTCCATGCTTATATGATCGAATGCCCTGTCGTTGGCCTCTATCAATCTGGGCTGTAACTCTCTGTCTTTATCTGATGTGAGATTTCGAACGAGTCTCTGACATTGCAAACAAGTCTGTATGTACGTTATGACATGTTTATACAGATTTCTGACATAAAAGTGCATTCCGATTACACTCATAAGCTTATCAGCTTTCATATGAGTTTCACCGGAAGTTTCATGATAGAACTCCAGGACACTTCCAACGTATTTCTCAGGTAGCGCTACTTGTAATCTCAGATTATCCAATTTAGCTGACACCTTCAAATGGTACAGTAAATCGTCCAATATCACGAATTCTTCCGAGAGCCGAATTACAGTTTTTAGACTTCCTGTTTCACCAGTCAGCTTACCGTACTGTATGTATTGGATCAATGGTCCCAGAAAAGAGTCAGTTTTCTGTGCTGCTATCAGAGCTTGTCTCGTCGTTGGGATTCTCACCTTTGTCAACACGTCGGCAATGTATTTCTTGATTAAGGGATCTAAATCTGCCTGTCTGGGTATCCTACTAAGTACAACAGGATTTGGATTAACCTCACTAAGGAACTTGATTCCACTCAGTCCATCTGGTATGGGCTCAAAATTCAGTCTCTCTCCTTCCAAATCTATATAATTGTCATCCCTATGTTGCATTTCTCCTTCAATTTCTATGTCTTCTAAGTCTGGGGGCTCTCCCTCGGGGCCTTGCTCCGGTGGGGCCTCTCTCGCCAGACTTTCCATTTGAGCTGCAGCGATCTCAGACCCCCCGGTCTTTTGCCTGTCTGTTCTAGCTCTTTGTCTGTTAATTGTTTTTGGTTTTTGGCTTTCGTAAGCCTTATCTAAGCCGTGTTCAGCGACTCTTCTCATAGCTGCCCTAGTCAGTACTGGATATAAGGTGTATCCATCATTTTTCGACCACCTCAAGGTGTCCTCGAATTCACTTTCCCCCTGTTCATTCTGTACACTAAAATGAGTGTTTTCAGCTAAATCCTTCTCTGACAAAGCTTGTGGTATTATGTATGGATCCTCCCTTTTCCATGAAGCATTTGGATGCCTGCTCAACAAGTCAGCTAACTGTATAGTTGGGTCACTTGCAGGACTGTAGACTATGCTAGTTTGGAAATTCTGTATTTTCCAATATAGACGTTCAATTCGTCTATTTGCGAATTCTGACCCACTCTCCATAATATGCTGTATGGCCTTGTGGTCTGTCAGACACAGGAAATGCCCTGTTCCCAATAGATTGCGGAAACTATTCATGGCTATATACAAGCCCATCATTTCAATTTCGGTCGCACTATATGCTGTCGCTGCTATTCGGCTTAATGCCTTGCTCATGTAAGCTATTAAAGCTAATTTTGGTTTTCCTTCTGGACCTTCCTGTAACTGAAAAAGGCTGGCGCCGACCCGCCTCTCTACTCGAATCACACGCAATTACGAATTTACCCTGCTCTGTGGGGAACGCCAGAACAGGTGGCGTAGTCAGAAGTTCCTTCAACTTCTTCCAAGCCACTTCCTGTTCCTCATTCCACTCAAATTCCACATTTTTGCACAGCAGTTTTGTCAAGGGACGCATCACTTTCTGAAAACCTTCAAGAAACATTGCTACATATTGAGTTGCACCTAGGATCTTTTTAACCTGCTTTTTGCTAGTCGGTCTCTCCATTTTAAGCAAGGCCTCTATCCTACTCTCCTTAATTTTCAATTTGGGATCTTCGCTATCAGAAATGAGGATATCGTAGCCTAAGAAAGTTACCTTGTCTTTTATTGCAAAGAAGCACTTCTTCGGTGATACCATCAGCCCGTGCTTCGCGAATAACTGAAATATCCTTTCAAGCAGTCGCAGATGTTCTTCTGCTGTTTGTGAACACAACAAAATGTCATCGAAGTATTGGAAAACTTGCTTCCGATACTCTTCATCAAGTTCTCCCAATATTCTATCAATTATTTCATTGAATACGCTGCAGCTTATTCCTAGGCCCATCGGCAACGCTTTGTATCTGTATATAGGTCCATTTCTACTTGTACATACTCCCAAGAATCGTTGAGATTCTGTCGTTAGTTTCACACTATGATAAGCTTGTATCAAATCAATGGAACTTAGGAATTTTCCGGGCCTTCGGCCGAACTCCCTGATAAAAGATACTACTGTCGTACCAGGTCTATTTGCAGGACGTAAAGCCCTGTTGACGGCCCTTAGGTCTGTCACGATACGAGGCTTTGATGTCGGCGTTCGTCTGACCAAAAACATACTGCTCGTCACTTCCGCCAGGCCCTTCGTAAACACTCCAAGAGCACACAACTTCTCCATTTCCTTTTTTACGAAAGATTCGTCTTCAGCACTGGCAATGTACGGGACACCATTGTGTTTAAGTTTTCCCACTATTTCTGGCTCTAAATCCAAAATATATCTCTTTACTAATCCAATCTCAGAGAAGAGAGATACTGCCTCTCGATGTTGACATAAAATGTCAATCAATTTTTGGTTCTCATCGTCACTGAATCGATTATCTTCCGAACTTACTTCATTCTCTATCAATTGTCGTGTCGGTAGAAGCAGTCGTGGGTCGTCCTTTTCGTTCCAAGGGAATTTCTTCAGCCGATAATCTCTTAATTCCTCTGGAGACATCTCTACATTGCTGCTATCCAGTTGTTCTCGGTCTAGTTTTTCAGTCGTTTTTGGTCCCAGGTCAATAATTGCATTGTATGTCTTATCTGCTATATTTGCTTCTGCAAATATCATTCTCAATTTATTTCCCTCTTGTTCAATTGAATTGCAATGTATAAACGATTGCACGTTATTTTCCAACTGCAAGTAGCCTATTAAAGTATGCTTAGCCAGTCGTCTCGGTCTAACACTATCATTGGCAATGGGCAATCTTGCCTTGCCCCTGTCGAATCGCAATAAACATCTACTAGAGGTTAACTCAGCAATTTCACAATCTACATTCAATTCAAAATCACCAGTTAGATATGGCCTATCTTCTGCCGCCGATATTTCTAAAAATGTTGAGTCCCCTGCTTGTAGATCAACATTTAGTTCAGACAATACTGCAATAGTTGGGGCCTGTATTAATAACGCATGATTTGCTGAATCGTAGATAGCTTTAGCTTGTTCTTGTAAATCTGCTCCTATAACCATTTCAAAACTTGCAGAAACTGAATAAACATGTCCCTTCATGATTAATTGAGTTCCCCCTACATCAACCATGAATTCTATCAACTCAGTAAACCGAATGGATTCTCCATTCCCAACCAGCAAGTTAAATGGATCCTCAAGTTTCTTTGTCCCTAATTTCTGTAAGTAAGAACTTCGATTGATCAAGGACTGATTTACAATGCTAATAGACGAACCAGTGTCATACAATGCTAGTGCTTTTGTCTTATCTGGTAGCGTACATTTCAATAGATTCTTTGAATCTGTATGGACTATAGGCATGAAATCCACATCTCCTTGAGCTGGATTTGAACCTGCGACCTTATCAGCTATTTTAGGAGCTTCTACCTCTTGCATTATTGGCCGACTACTGTACTCTTTCAAAGCTTCACTGTAGTCAATGCCACAATCTGCATATCTGGGACGCTCTACTAATTGTCTTTTTGATTCATTCTCTGTCACTTCTTCCAAGAAACTAATTTTTCTGGCCGTAATTGCTTTATAAAATTCCACAGGTGGTTGTTCGCTCTCAACCACCGTATAGAACTCATTCAACAATTCACAATTAGACCATTCAATATTCAATTTCAATACTTCAGCTTCATGTGGCTTTCCTTCACAATTTTCATGTATTTCTTCGTGTATCTTAATGTCGTCAAGCCTGTCGTTAAAATGACACATTTTGTCACTTTCTAATTTAAATTCAGGAGCTAATGGATCAAGATTGCTAGTTACAATATCAGTTTCATCTATACTGTGGTATTCACAGCTCAAATCTGACTCATACAAGTTATCACTGCTTGTATTTAAACTAACAATTTTGTTTGCTAATTTGCTATTTCGATCACTTGAATTGTAATTAATATCTTGTCCCTGACCTTTATCAGAATGTAGGTCAGTATCAGATCCAGAGGAAGTGCTATCACTTATAATGGCTCTGGATTCTACTGTGATTAGTCATTTCGGTGCATTTTGTCTTTTCTGACCATTTCCTTCATATTTCCTTCCATTATTCTGGTCCCTCCTTCGATTTTGCTGGCTCCCTTGTTGTCTAGAACTGTTTCTAGGTCCTTCGTTCCTGTAAGATCTACCTGATCTATCATTTTGATGATAATTCATTGGGAATCTATCATTTTGTGCCGTGTTACCCTGATATGATTGATAAGGCTGATTGTACCCTGGTAATTCTGCAATGACTGACTATAGGTCATTGGAGGGGGCATCGGGGGTGGCAATGAAGGTGGCATTGAAGGTGGCATTAGCATTCTTTGTTGGTCATATTGTGGTTGATAATTTTCAAATGGACCTTGATTTGGGGGCAATTGGTTTCTCCATCTACCAGATCTGCACTCATTTGCTCTGTGTCCAACTATTCCACACAAAAAACAACGGCCCCTGAACTGACCAGTGAAAGGAGTAAATTGTCTAGATCTTTCCATGATTCTAGGATTTGGTTCTGACCTTTCCTCACTATACCTGAAATCTATCGGTTTTCTGCTATCCGATCTATTTCTGTCAATATCATTCAAATTTTGAGCACTGCTTTTCTGATACTGTTGTTCCTCACTGAGCTTATTCAATTGGGTAGCAACTCTGTCCAATTTTGTCTCAAAGTTCATAAGCATTGGGAAATAAGTTGAATCATTCAATCCCTCCTCATCATAAGGATTTAAGGTTTCTAGGTAACCCTGCGTTTTGTTAAATAGGTCCTTAAAGTCCTTGGGAGGTGCTAGACTCAATGCTCTTCTAATTTTAGCTGGCAACCCACGACGAAAGTGATCCTGTATGCTCATTTCACCCAATTCTAACGATTTTACCAGATCTTTTATTTCTGATAAATATGAGGTCAAAGGTTGATTCTTGAGTAATTTTTTTGATTCTAAAGCTTGTAATTTCGATTCTCTGCAATGAAATTCCCCGAAATCCGATTCGAACTTCTTCTGGAGATCAAAAATTGATTCAAATGATTCAGCATGAATTGAAAGCCAAGACCTAGCAGCTGATCTGCAGAATAAACGAAGTCGTCTCAAAGAAGCAGGAAAATCTCCTGCTAATCCCTGATACTCTAGATAATCAAGGAAAGATTTGAACCAATCTCGAGGGTCTTCCCCTCCTGTTCCACTAAAATGTTTTGGTGCAAAGTCTGAAGGACGTACCACTGGGTTACTCGAAGCCATTGTAATTACTTCCGATTGACTTTCCTGTCTTGATTCCCCAATTGGGTTTTTTGCTTGTCCCTCCTTACTTTTGGATGCTACTGTATCCTTCGATCTAGCCCCTCCACTGACTTGTGTATTTTGGGTATTTATTCTATGTACTATGCTAGAAACTGAAGGTGTACTAATACTAGTGGTCGTGACTGTATCAGTAGTCGTCGTTGTCGTTTTTGTCGGTCTAATAATTTGTCTTTTGGTAGACAAACTGTAATCAAACGTATTACCTTTGGGGTCCGTACCTAATGTTTTAAGTATTGGTTGCTGTCTGGATAGTCGTGTAGTCACTGTATCATGAGTGATTGTAGCATTAGTGGTTGTTGCATCAGTCAATGTATCATTTATATTTGTCGCATTTGTGGTTGCTGCTTCAGTCAGCGCCTCATTTGTATCTGTCGCATTTGTAAGATTATCTAATAATTCATCGTGCGTGACATTATCATTTCTGACTTCAATATTATCTACTGTTAATTTTTCAGTATTTACATGTACTTCGGCTTGTACCTCCTCTTTTTCTATGTTAAGATTATCATTTTCTTCCGAGGAGTCACTTTCAGTGTCTCTATCTTCAGAAGTCCCTCTATCTGCCTCTCTTTCCCCAGAAGCTTCTCTATCTCTTACTTCAACTCTATCTGCCTCTCTTTCCCCAGAAGCTTCTCTATCTCTTACTTCAACTCTATCTTCTTCTCTTTCTTTAGAAGCTTCTCTATCTTCCTCATCAAGTCTATCTTCCTCTCTTTCCTTAGAAGCTTCTCTATCTTCTACTTCTTCCTGTCTCTCTTTCCCAGTATTATCAGTATTATCAGTTATCAACTTCTCCCGACCATCAATCACAACCTCATGCCCACCAAATGCACCTGCTTCTATTTCTGATCCTCTTTCTAAATTATTTATAGCATCATTTTGGTCTTCTAGTGCTATTTCATCATTATTTTCCATAATACTTGCTCCATCTAATAATTTGAAAGGATTTTCACCTTTATTAGGTGAACCCACTATGGATGTATCTCCCAAACTATCTTTACTTCCTTTACGTGTATTTTTACTTTCTGTACTCCACCTCCTGTTATGCTTTTGTAAATGTAATGGTACCAATACGCCAATTATTCTTTCTAGTGGTACTTTTATTGCAAACGGATCTATAATCTTAATTAAAACCAATATTGGCAGGTCTAGCTGTCCAGGACCTCCCAAACTTAGCCAGGAAGAATAATGTAATACTTCGTCTCTCTTAATCAATTTTGTAGTATTTTTTGTAATCCAGCCTTCTAAATGAGCTGATGTACTTTCACGAGCTAATCTACCAGAAAACTCACCAAGACTTAACATTACTATCCATAATAATAACTCATAGCATTTAAAATAGGCATAGCAAATTCATTGTCATGCCCATAAACACCCAGAATAATTGCTAAGGAAAAGTACAAATTTGCTTTCTAAGAAAAGTACAAAAAATGCTTTCTAACTTCTTACAACGCATGCATTTCATATTTCTTTTTTACTTAACTTTTATTTATTGGTGCTGGTGCTCCCACGTTGTTTTAGAGATGTTTTATGGTCATGTTGTGTCTCGTCCTTTCGTCCTTCAGATGATCCATTCGTCCTTGGATGCTCAAGGTCGCCAGTGTCGATTTTTTCTGGGTAGTTTTTTTTTCAAAGACATCCCAGCGGTTCGGTTGTCCACCATGTCATCTGGGTGATGATTCTGTTAAAACAAGGTTTAATAATTAGCTTGGCTGTGTTAATTGAGGCCGGAACCGCACTCTGGCCGGTCTGATGTCATTGAACTTAAATACACAACTATGACTCTGATTTAACCTTTTAAAACAATAATTTATTTAATTACATAACATTTGTAAATGATTTCCTTAATTACATAACAATTGTAAAATCTGCGAGTTGTTATGACATTCTGCAGTTGTTTCTATTGATCACATATCTGAACCAGGAGCTGTAGCTCAGACTCCTTCATTAAACATAGTTAAAACATCACAATATCTTATCTGAGAAAACAAGCTCTCAATTATTCCTTCTCTTCTAACAATTTACTCAGTTCACACAAACAATTATGAATTTAGAATTAGGATCAAATTGGTGCCAAAGTACAGGCCAATTTGATCCCTTAAATTTTAGTTCCCAAGGCAAAACTGCGATGATGACTGCCTAACTGATGGAATATAAATCATGATACTTATCTGATGTTACGATATAGACAGAGCTCAGGAACTGTTTCCTCTGCTGGATCTCTCAGCTCATCTCTCTGCCAGCTTGCTGATACACTCTCTGACTAGCTATTGGATAACGGCTGCTAATAAGCAGAGCTAGGAGTTGAAGCCAGAGGCCCATAAGGGTTTTATCTCTGAGGCATCAGTTAATATAGCATGGCTATGCTGAGCTTGACAACAGAGCAACTCTTCAGATCGCCTCTTTTTGCTGCCCTCTGAGATATCCTTGAGACATGTACTGCTAGACATTTGGAGCATGCCCTTTTGATTTATAGCAGCACGTAGACGGCATGCTCGCCTTGAGTCCATTTCATATAATGCAAGAGTTTTTCTAAATAATTAATTTATAAAAATGAAGTAATGTGACAGCACTTGTCACAATAGGGTAAGAACTTTCGTAAAGATGAGGAAAAGATGGGTGGGCTGGTAGGTTTACAATATAAATGGATGCTTTGAAATACCAAAGTGGCTGCACTCGGTAGGGAAAAAAGTTCATTCAAAAGACGGCAAAGCAGCATTAAATATTTCACCAACAAAGAATTACATTGGGGGGGGGGGCTCTGAAGCATCCTCGAGTGAGGCTTTTCATAATCAAAAACGTTCTCTAGGTAGCAAAAACATCATCTCCCAAAATACACAACAATGTTTCCGTATTTTGCAGGGGGTTTAGAGGGCTGCAGCCCCCTCCCCTGGCATTAGGGCAAATGGGATATCAGGGCAAATCCTGACCAATATCAGGGCAGATCCACCGCCCTGGTCACATCCCTCCCATGTTAAAGTTTCAGGGCAAAGTAGCAATAGCCCCCCTCATGACAGCTAGGGCCGTCCCATACACTTATGCGGTCATATTGGCATCGAGCTTTCTGCTCTCAATGTCACTTTAACTTTATCTTAATAATACCAAAAATAATGCCGTTCGGATTCACTGAAATGACAACACCCTGCTTTTTGCCATTTTGCAGCAACTGACACAAAGTTGCCGCTGTGGTTTCATAGGCAAATGCAACAAAAACATAATTTCATAAAATAAAATAAATATATTTAATTCTTGCGAATGGAAAGTTTATTCCCATTCCAAGCAGTTACTTCAACAAAAATATGGTCAAGGTAGACATGTATTCTTGATTTGCATCTAATGATATATCTACCTTGAAAAAATCTTTGATTTGAGTGGTAACTGTTGAATCACAGAGAAACTTGCAAATATACATGTACTAGACAAAAGGCCATAAATACTGATCTGTCAGGCCAAGAAACGTATGTTCTGTTTTCATTGGCCTAATCACTTCTTGACACCAAATCTGTTTGAGACTGCTGATCCTTGAGTTTAATAACAATATATATTATTCACTGAACCTTGACAGGTTTACACACTTAGTACGCTCTTGGTGAAAGGGACTTAGGTAAACCAGGTATAAAGGAGTTAAGACCAGCTCTAACTGTTAATACCATGTTGGTGAAAACGGCCCTTAGAGTTTATTAGAAACCTCATTATCGGGTTCTAACATGAACGTTTCAACTAAGTGCTTGTCCGTTGGATCCTGACTGGAGGGAATGCGGCGAATGCCTCAAAACCGGTGGTAATCTATGAGGCTCTGGATGTGGGGTTATGGGAGACAGGGCATGAAAAGGTGAAATGGCCAAGGGACAGGGAGTTCAAAAGTAAAATGGCCAAGGGACATGGGGGAGTATTGGGGGACATAGAGCCCCATCTAGAGCTGAGGGAAACGGAATTAAAATTTCAATAAGAAGAAAATCAAAGGAACAGGGAATTCAAAAGTAAAAGAGCAAAGAGACAGAGGAATGCAAGACCTCGTCCAAAGCCTGAACTGCACCTAGCAAATTTTTATAGCGATGCTACGCAAATGCTGGATGAACGCCTACTGTTTAATTACTGCAGAAAACTGATATTGTATTGTCAATATGCAACAAACAAGCTACCTGACAGCAGGAATTTTTTATTCATATCCGGAAAATATCACGACAGGAAAATTTCTATTCATGACATATCACCTTTGCACTTTGTCCAACTTTCCAGACAGAAAGTGAACACTCTACTTGTCTTGTCAGTTTTCTGGGACAATAGAATGTTTCCGTCATATTTCCCTACATTTGTGTTCAGATAAAATAATAGCTATATACTTAATATTATTTATTTCTGAAACTGTGTGATCATTCTTCAGTTTTTATATCAAACTTTTTTTCAAGTTAACTGCCCATAAAAAAAGTATTTTTTTTTTAAATATTGTGAATACCAAACCAGCTATGAGGATACGACCATTTAATAATCAGGGGGTCTTGGAGTTTTCCTCAGCTCGAAATTTTCGGTAACAACGACAGTAATTATCTATTATAACACAGAAAGACTGCGAATATTCATTCCCATATCAAGCAACACTTTGTTAAGAAATAACCCTACCAGAAATTATTTATTTCAAGACTGCCCAAAAAGAATTTATCTATTACAAGAAAACTGAGCAAGAAACTTTTTTTTTTTTAACACCAAGTCCCCCCGGGGGGGGCCCCTTTATATTAACTTGTATTCCCCTTATGTTTGAAAAAAAAAATGTTTTAACTTCAAATTGTGGACTTTATGACGATTAAGGTCACGGCGTTAGATTGTTCATCTGATCCCAATCGTCTGAATGCACAGTATTGGACTTGCAGAATGTGTGTACTGAAAATGTGTGAAACACAAACTAAAACTCTCACTTGAAACTGCTAAAGTCAGTCCCTGTTAGGAGATCGATGGCTTAGAATTCCATGGTCACCCATGTAAAACGCTATGTCACTTTTCAGGAGAGAGTGGTGTCATACCTTCTCTCGACCAATGAAAATTGCAAGAAAAATTATGTATTTTCTACCTCAAAAATGTCTACAAATATGAAATCATCTGTAAATACATTGCATTGCATGCGGCTGAACACTTCTGAACCATTTAAATCCATTCTACTTCACAGAATTTCTGTAACTCAACCTTCAATGTTGGTCTCTGATCAACCCATTATGTATCAATAATATTCCATTTTGGATGGTGTTAAACCATTCATGGACCTTTTACAACTCTCCTAAAAAAGGATAAGTGAACAATTTTGGATTGTTGTCCTGTCTCAGAGACTTGTTTCGTCCCGTTCCTAACTTTCACACTGAATCATATGGGTTCTTTTCCAAAATTTGGAAAACTGTGATATCAAAAATTCTTTAGTCTTGACAATGTCCCGGGAGCCATTTGAACTGAAACAGCGGCAAACAGTGAAAGCACACCACCCTGGTTGAATGGTCTTCTTATCGTCATAAGGGACCGTTCAGAATTTATGACTGGGGGGGGTGGGAGTTTTGGCCGAGGGGGTACTTACTTTTCACACATGTTTCAAGGGGGGGTATTAATTTTTGACAACACTTCCAAGGGGGGGTAAGAAATTTTAACAAAGAAAACATTTTAAAAAACACGCATAAACTCATTTTATTATAGGACTTTTTTATGCGCAAAAGTCCGCGAAATGACGCGAATCTGTACGTGTGGCTGTGTATAACAGTATATATGTGTGTATTGCTTTGTATGTCGAGGGGGGGGGGTACTAAAAATATGCGTGAAACCAAAGGGTGGGGTACTAAAAATCCGCATGAAACTCAAGGGGGGGTATCAATTTTTGACGGGAAGTTCCAGCAAAACTTCCACCCCCCCCCCAGTCATAAATTCTGAACGGTCCCTAAGTCTGAATAAACTCCTTGCAAACAAAGTGCAGATCTTGATTATATATAACACATCAGCTAAGTCTCGTCCATCCAAAAACATTTTGGCAGATGGCCTGTGACTTACCAAACTGCTTTCGATGTATTGCAGCCATATTTGTCCCATAGTCACTCCCGCCCTATTTGGAGGCAAGTCTATCAAGTTTGCAAGCAAAATAGCACCATTCACAGAGTGAACCAAGGTGGCTGGCAACAGTAGCCTGCTCAGTGTGTTGGGAAAGGACCCTCATCGCCACCTGCTGGTGTCCGAGTGGCTTGTCAGTCTACCAAGGTGGTGCATTTTTTATACATTTCCTGTGTCTGTTAACTTAATTATACATATGCATTGTAACTTACTTTAGACCAATAACATAATCAGCAGCAGTTAGCAGTGACAGCAAGAGAGTTTTACCTCGTTGAAGCCACTAGTGAATTGATAAAGAAGCAGTGGCTAGCCAGTCACATTCCTGAAGTAGACTAGCAGTCACTTTTGAAGCAGTGTATAGGTTTCTACGATAATCAATGTAACTCCTGTGATGAGTTACTAAGTTTTTGCCTGCAACTTGGGACATCATGGGTTTCTTTGCATAGATGTCGCAAAATCCTTAGTGAGACTGAGAAATTTTCCCTAGTCCATCTAACTTTAGTTTGAATTTACCACTACAATTGAAGCTCGAACCCACTTTAGTAAAGTTTAGTCCATGCAACAATATACATTACCAGCAGCATTTTTTTGAAAGCTATTAATTGGCAAGTTAGCAATTTTTTACCTGGTAAAAGTCAAGTGACAGAAGTGAAACTGTAGCCACTAAAGTGAAGTTAGCAGCAAAATCTCAGTGAAGTCAGAGAGACTTTGCAATTTCACTTGCTTATGGGTCTAACTTACTTGTATCATAATATGATAATAAACAGCCTATGCAGATGTCCAATGTATTGTTCCTTGGTGGCCCACATGATAGCGGCAGATGCCTTACAAATGTAATGTGAGTCTCCAAAGACCGTATAATTATTTGGGAACCATTTTATATTGTATTTTTCTATAGTCAAATACATTAATATGGCCGGTCTGTCTGTATGCTCACTTGGCTGTGCCTATAAATCATCTGATAAATGGCGGAGTCACAGGTGTCCTCGCTACTGGGTCTCCCATTATGAAAATTTAATGATTAGATTTCAGCCGTTGCAACTCCTTGTTGGGTTTATTTAGTCTGATTCCTAACTGCTTCCAGTCGGAATACCCCTCTCTGATTGGTGTAGGCAGTAAGTATAGGTTTCTCAATACCACCAAAAAATCAGAAAAATAAATTAGAAAAATTTTGAGATCAGTCAGTACCATATCCAATTTCGGTAGTATATTATCGCCCATTTGTTTTCTTAGTGTCTCCTGTGCTGGCTGACTCAGGTCTTCAGTGCCTGGTTTTTTCTCACCCATGTTACCCATGTATTTTGCTTAGCAGTTTTCTCGTTGTCACTTGAATTGGTAGATGAGATTGGCTTGATGCTTTTTTAATTCAGGTTAATCTTTCAAGCAAAATCATTTTTTGTATGTGCAAGAGGAGAGCTGCTGTTTATGATTGAATAACAGCTTTTTAGATTTATGTTTCATCATAAACAAAGATTACTTTTCAGAGTGCTACTTGAAAAGAGGCCTGACTAGCTTTTTGTTTGTCCTACCAATCCACCTTAACAAAAGTGCCTCGATAAGATCGGAGATGCCGATGATCAATTATGTCACTCCTCATAATTTGATAATGTTGATATTTTCTTAATATGACAGTTTTATTAGATTAAGTGAATAAGAGGAGCCATGTCTTAGAAAAATCAACGGCTTATTAGAAGAAGCATTAAGCCTATCACATCGCTTGGCACCAAGGAGCAGCAAGGCTTCTCTAAAGCAGCATATTTTCTTGCTCCCTGCAGCGGAGTGTCATTCTGGCTCCAGTCTTCATTGCTGCTGTTCAGCGACACATACACCTTTTTCGTTCTGTTAGGACTAATGCTTAATGGCCTACGCTTGATGGTCTGTGCCTGTTGACTTACTTGATGCTTTCCATATATCATCTGAAAAGAGTTTTATA
Organism: Platynereis dumerilii; assembly: GCA_026936325.1. Classification (NCBI taxonomy): domain Eukaryota; kingdom Metazoa; phylum Annelida; class Polychaeta; order Phyllodocida; family Nereididae; genus Platynereis; species Platynereis dumerilii. The sequence goes on along the minus strand of JAPTHN010000007.1, from coordinate 47,766,942 downwards.
CAACTGTTTTTACTTTCAACTAATTTGTTGGATTTATTACATTTAGTGATGACTTGAAATTGAACAAAGATTTTATTTGCTGCGGTATCTGTACCTATTACATTGAATTAATTTATGACTTTTATTGGAAACTGTAAAAAGGTTGAAAATACAAAATAAACGATGTTGTTTGAAGCAGTTCTATGAGTGTATTCTGCTGGTGACATTTCTATTTCTGTCATATTCGGATACTCCGCCAAATTTAGAATACTACTGCTACATATAGCACATTGGCTTTATACCCGACAATCAAATTGTGTCTTGTTGTCATCATTGATTGTTCTTAATTTGATTAATTCGATTGAGTGGATACTGGATAATCATAATTATCAATTTTCTTAGAATCCTTTAAGCCAAGCCAGATGACTTCTTTATTGTTATCGGAATCATGCGATGGATGTCATACTTCCACACAGGCGTCTTATGAAATAGAAACTGAATTCAAATGATGCAGTGAAATCTGGAGTAAATTAAATTCAGGACACTGATTCAGACAACATGTTTCACCAAGGATTATTGCTGTTGTTGTCTAGTTATGTTGTCTCACAAGAAAATAAGAATGACTGTCCAGCATTCTGCACTTGCCGAGATATGCCTTTTCAAGGATTAGTCACAAACTGTTCTTTTGTTGAAGGGATTCACATCACTCAGCACTTATCTGAATTACCAACCCACACACAGTTTTTGTGAGTATATTTCATTCCTCTTTTTATAGATCATGTTAACAAAATGGAATAAACAAACAAATATAATGCGGTGAAGCTCTGTCGTTTACTTCATATCCATATATATTTTTTATATACTTTCGGTGTAATTTCAGAAAATGCTTTCAATTTTGCATCACATTTTAGGTGATTAAATTGATCAGGATCGTCAATTTCATTACTGTAACATGCAGACATTTTTCTTGGGATTCATAATAAAATGATTCCCACATTTGATTTATCATTTGATTTATCTAGGAACATAGAATAGAATAGAATATAGGCCCTAATACAATATATGGAATATAATATAACTAGATTTACCCATGATTTTGGGCAGGACTATAATGGGGAATAATTAACCCCCCCCCCCCCTCTACGTGCATTGGCATCTGACCCCGTGTTGCAGGCTGAGCAGTTGAAATAGTGTTTGAGATATTTTAGATATTTATTTATTTATCTTGTTGTCAAAAACACATACATTTTACATGATAACAAAATGTGAATTATTTTACAAATAACAACAAGAAGGGATACAACAGAGTTAATAAACTATTTAAAGTTGCACCCCTATTACTGGTAAACAAATATATAACACACACAAAATATATACAATGAAGAAAATGGTTTGATTAGTAAACATATATTTTTAGATCAAGAAAAAAAAAAACAAATAGAACACATGTGAGATTTCAGTAAAGTAACACTTTGGATATCATATAGTTTTTGGCGAAACACTTAATATTATCATAGTTCTTTAGATGTTCATCTAGATGAAGCCAAATGTTTGGTGCTCGACCTAAGTAGCTTTTGTTATATTGTTCTATTGTATGATGTGGAGGTTTCTATTTCTGGTAAGGTACCGGTGGTCTATGATATCAAATAAATTAATTATTCTTGGAGGTAAGGTGTCTTTGACATACCTAAATGAAATTTTAGCAAGGCTTAACTGTATAGCATCCTCTATTGTAAGTATTTTCGCTCTTTTGAATAATGGCAATAGTCTAGTTCTTGTTCCTGCATTGAAGATAGCCCTGACAGCTCTATTCTGTTGTTTCCTGATAGTTTTTAGATCTTTAATTTTCAGCATTGGGCCCCATACATTCAATGCATAGTTCAAGTGGCTTTGAATATTCGAGTGATAGATCTGTAGCTTAACTCGAGAGGGAGAATATTTTTTACCATATTGAGACTGTAGTTGCCGGCAACTAGTTTTCTTATGATATTTTTAACATGTGTATTCCAATCTAAAAACTCATCGACTGAAATGCCTAGAAATTTTATACTACTGACTCTTTCTATCTCTTTTCCTCCTAACTTTATTTTACCATGATATGTCACTTCATTCCTTTTAGTTCGAAAAACAATATATTTTGACTTATCCACATTAAGTGTAAGAGAGTTACTATTGAACCAGTCAGCTAGATTCTCCAAATCTGCATTCACCTTTCAGCATAAAAACTTTAAATTTTTTCCAGAAGCAAAGACAGTTGTGTCATCTGCAAATGTCACACAGCCACAGAATTTCAGGCTTTTGACAAGATCATTAGCCAGCACAATGTACATAAGTGGGCCCAAGACAGAGCCTTGCGGGGTACCATAAGGCATTAAATAGCTATTTGAAGTAACATCTTTATATTTCACTCTTATGTGTCCATCAACCAGGTAACTTTTAAACCATGAAAGAACTTTGCCTCTTATGCCATAAAATTCCAATTTCTCAAATAATGTCTCATGTTTTATGCTGTCAAAGCGTAATAATTGTAATATAAGTAAAGAGTGGTGGTAGAGAAATTGACGTTGATTGTAGTTCCTATCATTTTGACATAAAATGCTATGAGTTATGGCATATTGATGAAGAAAGACTGGAAATGTCATGCCCGTAAGGAACGGAAAAGGTATGTGTAATGTGGATTGATGGAAATGTACAGAATGAGGCAAACAGGTAAAAGTGTATGGACATTGGGACATTGACAGATGGAATGGGCTTGAGAAGAGCTTTAAAATGAGGGTAAGATGAGGAAGATGCAATGAGTAGAAGTGGTTGACCAAGGTAGGAGTGAAGAACAGTAGGTGAGAGTGAAGTGTGTTGATCTTTCTGGCGGAGAGGCAGACGGTGGCGCCAGTCCTAAACGTGAGAAATAGCGGAACTATGATGGAAATTCATGCGCCCCTGGTGGGGAACAACAGCAGAGGCAGAAAATGTAAATAAGGGAGCTGTTTGACTGTTATTTGCTGTTATTTTTTTATGCCCCTCCCTGTCAATCACTTTTGCCCCCTGCTAGTCAATCACGTGGTTCTTCAGTACAGCATGATCTGTTATTGCTGACTTGTGGATGGTGCTTTCTGATGTCTTTTTGGTTGTTCTTGTAAATTTCTCTTTAGTTGCTGTGTCTGTGTCTTTCTTGTGTTATTCTAGTCTGATGGTAAAGCGTCTTCCTGTCTCTCCAATATACTGGGCATCACAGCTGGCACATGGGATTTGGTACACCACTTCACCCATTTCTTCATCGTTGACCTTGTCTTTGGGGTGCACTAGGATGTTTCTCAGCTTCAAAACAGGCCTCATTGCAGTTGAGATTTGGTGTTTTCGCATCACTCTGTCCATAGCTTCAGAGAACCCTTTTATGCATGGAATGATGATCTGTCCTCTAGACTTGTCCTTATCTTCTTCCTTGGTCTTTGTTGATTTTTTTACTTCCATTCGTTCGCTCACAGTAACATTCTTTCAAATCTGGGGCCAAATTGTCTAAAAAGGCAATAAACAATAACGAAATGGGTTTATATCGTAAATGGTTGTATTTTTCCAAAGTTATGACTTATAATTCATATAAAATCGATTTGAATCAAAACCAGAACATTTTTTAAATTTTCAATTGTCACCAGTACATATGCTATATTCTCACGGCAGTGGTTAAGTGTCGGCGAAGCTGTCTAGGTGCGATTCAAGCCATTTTTGAAGCCTTATATAATTAATTAAAGGTTATACATCGTCGTGGGTGGATCCTAGGACGACAAGGCACTCGTTTTCTACGCCGAATCGCTCATAATTAGTGCCGAAGCAACCCCCAATGAGGAAGAGAATTGTATCGGGGAGTTGTAAGGAGCCTCGGTGAAGTTCCATTGCTTCAATATTAAACTAGCCTCGCCCAAGCAGCCTGTTGCTTCTCCAGGCACCTCACAAATACTCAATTACGCCCAAGCAAACAGCTGTTTCGGTGAGGCAAACAGCTGTTACGGCGTTTCATCAGAATCTTTGCGTCGGCGAGTTGTGCAGTTGCCTCGCCGAAGTTGTATTGACTCAATGATAAAGTAGCCTCGCCCAAGCAGTCTCTAGCCTCGCCCAAGCAGTCAGTAGCCTCGCCCAGGTAATCTGTAGCTTCGCCCAAGGTTTTTCAGGTCTTTTGCATCATGAGTCTTTGCTTCGTCAAGATTCAACAGGTCGAATCTTTGGTGAAGTAAATTCTTGCTTCACCAACCTGTAACGTGATTTCTAGGAACTTTTGGTGAGGAAGTTCAAGATGCGCCGTGGACGAAATTATCGTCGCCGAATTGTTGAAAGTAGTTTAATCATCTCCTACTTTCCTGGAAAAGTAAGAATAGCCGTGGCAAGAAACCCCTGATACGTCTCCGTGTGAACTAGGCATTAAAATCAGCTTTTTATGTCGAAAAAGGGGCCAAAAATATTTAGTATCAATTTGATGCCCACATTTAGATGCATAACATATGCTTCTGAGTTGAATATAATACTATGTATGTTTTGATTAGACATTTCCAAAAAAATTGTCTTTCTCAGAATATATTAGGTCAATTTGATTAAAAATTATCCATAAGACTTTACAAAGTATGCCTGTTGTTGTCAAATAAAGAAAAAATCATGACAAATTACCATTTAGCCAAAATTCTGTAATATTCAGTTGTTATTAATTAATTATTTCCACTCATCAAAGCACTAAGGTAAATAAAGTTTCTAGAACTAAAATATGTTCTTAACAATATTTTGCTTCGGTCATTTCATACAAAAATACAATTCAAAATATTGATGGTCATGCCAAACTTTGGCTTCATTATTTTTGAGATAGGCCCCATGGTAATCTTCATATCTTACGGCCGATTTGGCTGCGTTGCCCCTGTCTCACGGCACGTTACGGAGAACTTTTTATCCCTGAGGGATAGCTTGAGATGAATTCTAGGAAAAAAATGACCAACCCAGCGACACACAATGTTTATAAAACGATTATATAATTAATTAAAAGCATATCACGGCGGGATAAGATCGTAAATCGGCGGGATGAGATCGTAAATCGGCGGGATAAGATCGTAAATCGGCGGAGGCAAGATCATATCCCTGTGGGAAAGATCTAAATGCCTGAGGGATGTCAAAAATTGTCGGCGGGATGTCAAAAGACCGTTGGCGGGATGTCAAAAACTGCCGGCGAGGCTGCAAATGTCCCACAGGGAAAGTAAAAATATCCCGCAGGGGCAGGGGATGTCCTAATATCCCGCTGGAGATGTTTTTGAGTCGTTCTCACTGAAAAAACCACCGTCGAACATCCAAAAATCAAGAAAATTTTGGGCTCTGTTCCGGCGTTATGGATAAAAAAAATTCAACATGTTGAAACTTTTTTGACATCCATGGCGCAGTTATTCCATTTCTAGGAACCCCTGAGGGAAACAAAAGGTACCCCTGAGGGATGTGAAAAGTCGACGGCGGGATCACCCTATTCATCCAAATTACCAGGAAATACCATCCCGCCGACGCCTAAAGTTCTCCGTAACGTGCCGTGAGACAGGGGCATATTATGTCTATGTAGTTAAGGGGGCGCGGTCAAGCTTGACCATTATGCCTCCCTGGAGCTCGCTTGGATGCAGGTGTTGAGGAGGAAAAAATGATGGTTAAAAGATGAAGAGGTGACAGTATGAAATAAACAAATAAATACAATGAGAAAAGAAAACAAAGAAAACAAAACAAAAACAAACAAAAAATTGGTTTAGTTATGGTATGTTTTTAAGTTTGCTGAGCCCCTGTTTAAAAGAGATGGTAAATCGGGACTCTCAGCAACGCTGGCAGGTACGTTACTACTAGGTTTCTCCCCAGCATTTGCGCCAGCCTACTTTACATCATCCTGCTTTTTGTCATTCTCCAAAAACAAATTGCAAAATAGTCGTAGATCATACGAAGAAGAAACAGGGAGGGTCTGGTGGTAGTGTGCTCGGCTGCCAATCGCTGGAGACAGGGTTCAAATCCAGCTCATGCTTGGTCACTTGGGCCTGTGTTGGACAGCTGTTTCAATCATCCTTCACATCATTGCTGGGTCCTCACCCTGTTCTAATTAGCCAACCAAGTGCATAAATACAGGACGTAAAGCCCCAATCATCCATCCTTCAATGCAAAGAAGAGTATCTTGAGTATAGAAAATCACTCCTTGAATGTATTTTTATATATCAGATATCTGTTTTACAGCACCTATTTAGTGAGTTGTAACAATAGAACATAATGAGACCAGAGATAATTCCAAGTCTCTTTGTATCGCGATGAAAGGCAGAGCACATCTAGAGCATCATCATCAATTGCATCGATAATAATTCTGATGACATCAGTCATATAAAGGAGAAAAACAATGCACATTCATAAAATTGTTTGGTATGACTAATTTGGTTCAGAATACACACGATACATGATTATGCTTATTAGGGGATAATTTACATCAATCTCTATTTCGAGAGAGAATTTTATATAATGGTGTTTCCAGAAAATTACTTTATTATGCAAAAGGATGTCTTCAACAAATCTTATATATAGCGATAGTATATTACAGTTTCTGCAATGAAATAAGCCATCTGTTCAGTGTTCAACGTATAAAATATGGGGTCTGTTACAAAATGAAATATTTTACCTTTTTTTTCACTGCAAAGGGGCAGGGTTCTTTTGTCATCAAAAGTACTGAACATAATGTGCTTGGCGAAGGGGACAGGCGCCAGTCAAAAAGTTAGGGAAACACTAAGATTGAAGCGAAAAGACTAAAACCTTTTTAACTGATAATCAAATAAGTTTTTCAATTTGAAATGTTATTAAATCTAGATCTTGAAATTTGGATAGTTGTCGCTCACCCCTCATACATTCTGCGTGTTTTTTAAACAAACAAATGTGAGGCGGTACTAATTTTTCACAACATGTCCAAGGGGGGTAAGAAATTTTAACAGAACAAAAATGTTATAAAAAGTGCATATACTCAGTTTGACGAAAGTCCGCGAATCTGTACATGTGACTGTACAAGGGGCACATGTGAAACAATATAATCAAAATTAAAAACATCATAGGTAAATATTCTATAACTCGGCATCTAAATGTGGGGTCGAGCCTGAACCCTGCTCTTGGACTATACTGCATGGTAGTGCTGGATCACTGGCATAGGTCTCAGTAATTTAGACCTGACAAATATCAATTTTATTTATTAAGAAAAATTTGAACTGTTGGATAATGATTGGAAGAAAAGGTATGGACTTCAATCATTGACTTAAGCAGGCTACCTGTCACATGGAAACGATAAGGACGGTTGTCTCATAAGAGTCAGTGTCGCCTAATAATTTGTGGCTTTGTAAGATAATTAGTAAAACCAATTTTAAAAAATGAAGCATCATGAAGAATTAAAGTGTCTAGCATTAATTTGGATGACGCAATTACCTGGTATCCATAGACACTTTTTACGAATCAGAAGAAAAATGTCGGCGAGCATCAGTATTGAAATTGACAATCCAGATCAATTTAATAAACTGAAGTGAAATGTGTTGCAAAATTGATATCGTTTTCTGAATTTGCACAGAAATTACATGGAAACTGGGTGATCTACAGAACTAAACTCCCCCCCCCCCTGGAACATATGTGAAAAGTTAGTACCCCCTCAGGCAAAACTCCCGTCCCCCACAGTCATAAATTCTGAACGGCTCCTTATGATGTTAATTCTATAAATTTAGAATGTCCTAGATGTCTTTTAAGTTTTAACTTTGATCTCAAACTTCACACAGTGTCCATGCAGAAGATAGTCCAACTAATGAGACCAAATACATGAATACATACATACCTTCCAGAAAATTATATTACTTGCTATTCAGTTTAATGTCATCTTGACCTTTTGAAATTTTCCTCAATTTCTTGGGTGAATTTTGTCATTCTTAAATGTCAAAATTGACATGTTAGAAGTATTATGAGACCTGATTGTCGTAGTAACCGATCTAAATTCACCTGCACTCTAAAAAATTTCAGACAAAATTGGTTTTTTAGATTCAAAATGGTTTTTTGAAAAACCAAATTTCAATGCAAAAAACCAACATGGATTTTTTTAAAAATCCATGTTGGTTTTGCATTGAAATTTGGTTTTTCAAAAAACCATTTTGAATCTAAAAAACCAATTTTGTCCCGAAATTTTTTAGAGTGTGAATCCCCTCAGTAAATGTCACCTTTTGTTGAATTTTTTCAGTAAATTTTGTTGTTCGTAAATGTCACTTGGTCATGTAAAAATTTATGAAACGTGATCTTCATTGGCAACCGTTATAAATTCTCCTGAATCCCCTTACTAAATGTCACCTTGATATGAAGCTCCAAAAAATGAGATGGGACGCGAATGGGGAGGTGGTGTCCTTAAGTGAAATTTTTTATTTCTTCCAACAGACTTTTTATTTCAGTCTTACAATATCATCCTGACATTGCTTTACAACATGCACCTTCATTGTCCTTCAAGTATAGATGCGCTTCTTTTAGAAAAGATTGTTTTGGGATTGGTATGCATGTTTGGTGTTTTAACAAGAAATTCTTTTAAAAAAAAGAATTGTAGTCAGCTTTGTTATGCGGCATAGGGATATTTTGCATTGATGAAGAACTATTATACAAAAGCTTTCTATGAAATGCATATAATAAATGTGGCGGATGACATCTGCAGTTCACAAAGCAGTGTAAACTATGTTTCTCAGACTCAATGAAAGGCTTAAGCTAATATTGTAGTTGCAATAGAGAACAGATTTTTCACCATCATGAGTGAATATTTTGCTTGTCAAATGATGGATTAGAAACAAGAGTGTAGGAATAATTTTACTTGGAAACCCTTTTAATGAAATTCACATGCCAAACATTGTTGTTCGACATTTTCGGAGCAGAATTTGTGGAGATTTTGCTTGTCAAATGATGTATTAGAAGCAAAAGTGTAGGAAACCTACATTTGGAAACCCTTTTAATGAAATTCACATGTCAAATATGATTGTTTGACAATTTCAGAGCATGAGTTGTGAAGATTTTGCTTGTCTATTGATGGATTATAGACAGACTGACAAAAAAAGTATTCACAGTGAAGATTAGAAGCTAAAGTGCAGCAAATATTGTACTTAGAAACCCTTTCAAGTAAATCGATATGCCAAATATTATTGTTTGACATTTCCTGACCACGAGTTGCGAATATTGTGCTTGTCAAATGATGCATCAGAAACAAAAGTGCAGGAACAATTATATTTGGATACCCTTTCAAAGAAAAACACATGCCACATATGATTTCTTGACAATATCGGACCATGAGTGGTAAAGATTTTGCTTGTCAAATGATCGATTAAAAACGAAAGTGTAGGAAAAATTATATTTGGATAGGCCTACCCTTTCAATGAAATTCATATGCCAAACATTGTTGTTTGACATTTTCGGACCATAAGTGGAGAAGATTTAGCTTGTCAAATGATCGATTAGAAGCAAAATTTAGGAAAAATTATATTTGGATACCCTTTCAATGAAATTCACATGCCAAATAAGATTGACAATTTTGGACCATAAGTGGTGATGATTTTGCTTGTAAAACGATGGATTACAAGCAAAAGTGCAGGGAAAATTATATTTGGATACCCTTTCAATGAAATTCACATGCCAAATATGATTGACATTTTCGGACCGTGAACGGTGATGATTTTGCTTGTCAGACGATGGATTACAAGCAAAAGTGTAGGGGAAATTATATTTGGATACCCTTTCAATGAAATTCACATGCCAAATATGACTGACAATTTTGGACCATAAGCGGTGACGATTTTGCTTGTCAAACGATGGATTAGTAGCAAAGGTGTAGGAAAAATTATATTTGTAAACCCTTTCAATGAGATTCACATGCTAATGTTCATCCGGTCATGAATGATTAACTTTTGTTGTGAAACACAGATGTAAGACACATAAAATTGTCATTGATTGTAAACACAGCATCCCTGAATAAAGTTTGGGTTTAAAAAATTGAAAAAATATGCCACTAGTGTAGTGTTTAAGAAGACAGTCATGGGATCATTTTAAGACAAAAATGAAAAAAATCTGATGGGAATTCCTTGAGAAAAAAATATATTACAATTTTGGTTTATCAGACCACATATTTCAAGTTTTAAATGATTAATAAAATCTTGTGTAATGGTCTAAAAGTGAACCAAAACCCAAAGCAATTATTCACAAATGGTTGCCAAAGTTATTGTTACAGGAATTTGTAATTTTTATGAAAAATTAATTTTAGCGTGTGACAAACATCACCTGTTTCGAAATTTCAAGATAAACAGACGCAACTATTCTAGAAAATACCTTAATTTTGGTTTTGTTTCCATAATGCTACGTAAAACTACAGACTGAGATTCATTTAATCTGTTTAAACTGCAAAAATATTGTTTTTTACATTTATTAGGGGCGTAAAATTGGTGTGTGAAGTAAACTCTGTATATTTGCCTGTGGAATTTATATCATAGTTTCTTATCACAGAAATGTTCTATAAGCAAAAACTAAAGCCAAAATTAATCATGGTTTGAATAACATCCACATTTTTGTGCAACAGCTTCAGTCAGTCTCTCCATCGATACATGTATAACAGTTCTTTTCCTCCAAATCTCTGAATAACCTGGGAATAAAACGTTAAACCTTGTTCCTTTATAGATCACACAATACTGTGACAATAGTACACACAAAATGTAACCGTTTTAAAGACAAATTATTCTAAATTCAACAATGTATTATGCATTTTATCAAATTTGTTGCCAAGTTATTGGATTTTGCATGCTTTCTTCAAGATAAGATGGATAGCCACTTCCACAGCAGCATCTGTGTGTGATAGAACGTGTCGGAATACATGAAGACAGTAGGCGTTATCAAAAGATTGCCATCATAATGGTATACATACTGAATGATTTTAAGCGTTTTTGCTTTATTTTGTGTCTCAAAATGTTATTTTTACTACTCTGGGCAATATTGTCACACAAAATGTACCTATATGGACACCTTTATGAATGATTCCTGAGTAGGTTATGATATTACAACAACATGAATATCATTTTTGGCATAAACATCAGATAGGCAGTGTTTATCACACACAAATAAGTGGAATTCATGTAGATGAAACATATTTTTTACAAAATGGCCATAGAAGTTGAATAAAATATCTGCCACTGCCAAAGGCATCATTTTGATCAAATTATGCACCATAACTAATTGGTTTATATCTCACAAAGCCATGAAAATAATAGTGTGATAAACAAAATTTTTAAAATTATTATATCTTAAAGAATTCCCAACAGATTTTTTTCATTTTTGTCTTAAAATGATCCCTTGACTGTCTTCTTAAACACTGCGCTAGTGGAATATTTGTTCAATTTTTTTAACCCCAAACTTTATTCAGGGACGCTGTGTAAAACCATCGATGCTGACTAAAATCAATAATACGCACAAAATTTTTCTAAATTATTTCAATAAAATTCACACAGCAAATGTAGTTTTTTTTAAATATTTTCACTTATAAAGTCATAATTAAATGGGTTTAGAAACAATATATGGAAATGAGAACACTAGAAGCAGAAAGAGAAATTGATTCAAGAACAAAACACTTCGGAGATGATATGATAGGGTAAGATTCCTTGAGGCATATTTGTTCAGTTTCTCCATGAGCTGGACACACATAATATTAACAAGATATGTCTTTTGAGAACCTCGGAGAAATATACATTATATTAATTTAGTCCGAGCCCATGGGACATTAAATGGAGGTGGGTTGTATCCAGTGTTCTGTGCTGGGCCAACTGAATGACTCTGGGCATCCCTGAACTGATAGGGTATGTGGCAGACTCCCAGTCTTCTCATCAATCATCATCATACGGCGATCACCAACACTGGAGGGTGCTACGGCATGGGAACCTTGGGCAATGTTCCTGTATCCTCTGCCCATATAATTTTGTCCCTCTGTGGCTGCCCTGAGCTGTATTCACCACAAATTTCCCAACACCAGGGGACCAATAATATATCCAAAAAATACAGATACATGGTATAGGTAGGCAGGGAGAAACCTCTCAATTATAAAACAATGCATGTAATAATATATAAATATAAAGAAAATTTCAATAAAAAAAAAAATATATAAATATCTGAAACCACAAGAATGCATTGTAGCGGAGTGAACTTCACTGACTTCCTCAAATGTTGGGTCCACATTTTATCGTCTTTTGTTCAGTTTGTAGCAGGGCTTCGGGTTCGGGTAGTAGGTGAACTGACTCCAACTCCTGACTCCTTTGGCTTTCTGAAAAGCAACTTCAAAGGTGTCCTGAATTAAGAAACCGATGCCACTTATCGGCATTATTGCACACAAATATAACATGGTTAACATCGGGAGAAAAAGTATTTCTACAAAGTTTTAATATTGTATGAATAGTTGTGCAAAATGTATATATTTGTCTATATTTCGTATTGCTGTCACTATGTATTTGTAAATTATATTAAATATTTTTAGGGGTCTGGAGTAACCAATTAATTTTCGACGCCAACTCCATCTCATATTCCGATTTCGATTCCCTAGTCAAACTCCATTTCACAGTGTTTCACAAACCTCCGACTCCACAACTCCGGCTCCTGGCTCAGACTCCAAAGCCCTGATTTGTAGGTTCTGCTGACTGAAAATTAAATGCAAATTTTGAAAATATGTAAATTGGAACAAATCTGTGTAGTATGAAAATCAATATTGCTTGGCAAGGGTAACTATATAGTATGTCCTGGATTATGTAATTGATTTTTTTTATGATGTCCTCAAATCATATGGGACTTTTGGAAGTGCATTACAAACATAGGCGTATGGGACTGTTTTGATTTTTTTTTCACATTATGATATATGTGCCATGGAGCCAATAACATGTTTATTTTGTCCTATGAACTTGGTACAGTAAGAAGTAATTCATAAAGGAGGCTCTGTATGGGACTTTGCGTCCCCTTGTCCCTTGGCCATTTTACTTTAATTCCCCGTCCCTTTGCAATTTTTCTTATTTTTGAATTCCCTGTCCCTCAGCTCAGGAAAGAGTTTTGTGTCCCCCATGTCCCTTGGCTATTTTACTTCTGAATTCCCTGTCCCTTGGAATATTACTTTTGAATTCCCTGTCCCCCCAAAAACCCCCTATCCAGAGCCTCGTAAAGCAGCCCCAAAAACTTGTTTTTGAATGACTCTTGGAAGTCATTTTGTGATGTCTTAGCCAGGCACTATTAAGAAGATGAATGAAACCCAATTTCTGACAGTGTCACATTTGTACATCTATGTCCTTATTTTAGAGGCACAATGATATAACTCATTTGCTGATTTCTTATATGATTGCCTATATTTTTAATCTATGAAACTTGTGTGGGTTATTTAGAATTATTGAGTGCATTACTTCCCTCATAGATGCACATATTGTCTAAATTGCTTTTTGGAAGATTGAAGTTCAATTCCAATGGACCACAGACGGCAATTATAGTTTGTCTCATCAACATGCGAACTGGTGTTTGGCTTGACTGCTTGGAATTCAAAGGTCACAGATTAGAAATAAACATACTCATGCGTAGATGTGCCAATTTGTAATTTTGATAGCTACATTTCCGCTATGTTTGTCAGATTTTTTCGCCGATTTTCGAGCTCAAAATATTTTTTCAGCCGTTTACAAGATCCATGTTTATGTCACGCTACCAAAATAATTCACAATGGGCCGTGACGTCACAAAAAAAACAGCAGCACCACTGACAATTTAGTTCCAGATCGGATGACACCAAAACCACGTACTGTCCCTGATCCAGGCTCTTTTATCGCTTTTATACAGACCATTGAAGTGCTGCTAAATTTCAGTTCGCATGCCAGATGAGACACACTGTTGTGCAGCATTGCCACAATTGCCCATCTATGCATGTGATTGCCTGACACTCAGGAATGAGCAGAAAGAGCAGACCAGTTACAGTTTGTCACATTATAGCAGGAGACAGTTTTTTGACACTAGGGACGCTGCTGTGAAGTAGTGACGTCATCACTTGTGACATCATAGCATTGCAATGGTTGCTACATTGCAGCGTCACGAAATCTTGTCAGACATAAACAAACCAATAGGTCTGGAAACACCATAGAAATACATAGAACGGACATGAGGCTGTTTGATGCCACCTCAAGATGAGGTCACCAAATCCGCCATATTGGAACTGCCCTGAGACATGACGTCACAATAGACTAATTATGATGTGACGTCATGCCATTGTTATAAGTGACATCACAGTTACTGGTGACGTCACGGTCCATTGTGCCAGTATTCAGGGCAGTTCCAAGATGGTGGATTTGGTTGCTTCATCTGCCAGAGCCTCATGTCCCTTCTATGTATTTCTATGGGAAACACAGGTCTGGGCCAACGCCATCTTTGCTTGGGTGAAATAACAGAATGTTTAGGACGTGGTTTTGGGGAGACTTGTGTCTTTGAAAAATCTAAAAAAAATACAGGCATCTACCTTTTGTCTCTAGAAAAACACATCGGATACTAAAAATATTTTTATTAGGCCGATTTATGGATATATCACAGGAAATATAACAGGGACTTACTAAAAAGCGGGTTGAAAAAAAGCGGGTAGCGGGTGTTTGCATAATAAGCACAGGAACAATAGGAAGCAACCTGAGCAAACAAAGGGCTATTCAATTGACAGTAGTACAACATACCTGCCTGCCCGCTACTCTTTCACCCTGCTACTCCCGCTACTTGCAATGTGACTTTGAAATTCCAAATAAAAGAATTAATAGATTTCTCGAATGCTGATTGCACTTTTACTGCTGACTGTGATTGTCATTTAGGCTTAAACAGCTTTTGAGTTAATTGGTTTTAATTGTCATGTTTTTAAAGTGTAAAGACTGCAAGCTGCAGAGTAACAGATCCACTACTACTGTTTTATAAAATGTTTCAAATCAAAAATCAAATCAAATCATTTTATTTTGAGTCAGTTTTCACAAAGTAAACACTAGCTAGATCAGCTAATATCACCGACTATATATGTGACAACAGGGTAAATTCAAACTTAACATGTAAATAGATAAAATCACAGTCACATTTAAATATAAAATCAAATTGCAAGTTAGCCAGTCCAAGAGTTCAATAAGGCTGTTGCATTTATCATATTTCTACAAGATATATAGGGGCCTATATATTCATAATCTAAAAACTGGGAATAATTATGTTTAATTGAATGATTGAGTGCATTTCAGCTCATTACTTTCTCCAAAGATACTGATTGCTTTTGGGAATGATTGAAGTTCAATTAGGCAATAACTCCAATGCAATATGGACCACAGAGGGCAATTAATGATTGCCAATTCAGCATTGCCCATCTAGCCTGTAATTATGATTGCCTGACACTTAGAAATGAACAGATAGTGCAGGGGTTAAAGACGGGGGGTGAGGGGGTACCAATATACCCGGGTACAGCAATTAAATGAGATTCGTCTTCTCATTGGATAACTAGGATTGGGTTTTGACCAATCATATGGCTTTAATTGCTGCTATATTTCCACTGTAGTGGTCAATATACCATAACTTTGTTAATAATGCTCCGATTTGAATGAAAATTTCAGGATTTATGTTAAGTGGCATATCATACAGTTTTCTTAAAAATAAACATTATCATCTGCATTATTCTAAGTTTTTGGTTTTTTAAGAATTGCTGATTGCTGCTAATGACGGGTAATTAAACTGTAATTAGGGTTTCTAACTTCAATGCAATTCGGAATTCCTTTGAAGTGGACCCTAAAGTTGTAAATGTTCATAACCAATCAGCTCACAGCAGAACATGTTCATTTTTTTGCTAAAATTTTCACTAAAATGCTATTTTTATGGTCTTACAATGCCCCAATTTGCTCAAAAATACATTAATGTATTCCTTCGTTACGAATTATGATGTGGTTGAAAATTGGAGGTGTTTCATGCAGTATATTAACTGGTATTGATGATTTTACCTGAGGAAAATGGGACATGTTGACTGTTTGAGTGCCAGAATCAGAATGAAGGCTACCTGGATTGGGTCCTTTTATAGGTGGTCCCCCGTCTTTAAGGTAGCGGAAGAAGCCACGATACAGCAGAGCAGATACATGGTCAATGGTAGCGGGTGGTGTTGTATCAAGGCTTCATGTGTTGTATCAGAATCTACCCGCTACCCCGCTACCCGCTAATCCAGCCCGCTTTTTAGGAAGTCCCAATATAACATGTAAACAAAACTTCGGACATCAACCTCGAGTGCTTCGGACGCACTTTTAAAATAGAAAGAATAGTCGTACAGAGTCAAAATGTAGGATATTAAATTTCCTAAACATTGGTACCAGTTAGAAGGTGCTGCGCCCGATATTAAGGCCTCCAGAGCGTGCAATTGCACAAGAAAAGATTGGATGGATACTGAGCTCTGCTCTGCTGATCTAACAAACCAACTGCAATGTAATTCTGAACGCAGCAAACACTAATTGGTTTGGCCTAAAACCATTGGCTTGGCCTGGCGACTATTGCAAGACAGAGGCTCCAAAGTAAAAGTCAAATAGCCAGAAAACTACGAAAAATTAATGCCAGAAGCTTCACACAATGACAGAAAACAATATTTCCAATGAAATACCACCACATTTAGGTGCAGACAACCACAGAAACGTCTACAATTGAAGCAGAAATGACAACTGAGCCACTGGATCCCAGAACAACATTTACTGCATAAATGTACACACCTGTTCAGCAGCTCAAGCAGCAGCTCTCAGACAGAAATGGTAGATATCCATGATCCATAGGCATCCTTAGAGCTTCCCTCACCTGCATTCCATCACTGACATGGTATATAAGCGTAAAATTGATCCACAACTAAGACATTTAAGTCCTGATGCCTGCAAACACAGCACTCTCTCCATGTTGTTCTTCTCAAGTCAAAGAGGCCCCAAATGGGGCTTTCATTATAGCAAAATTTTGGAGGGAAATCACTTGTCCTGTCTGTTACCACTGCAAACCTGAGGCACACTTTAGCCATCAATGTTCTATTCAGTTATATGACATATGAAAAACATTTGTATAATGTCTCCAATGTTTTGGCAGCCACAACTAACATGGCCAGACAAGCTTGAGAGGTGCTGAAGCTGAGAGGCCCAGTTGGGATTTCATGAAAACAAGGTTAGCCTCAGAAAAATAGTCTTATAATGATGCAGCTTGTCATTTTTTCCCTTATCAATGCTTGTGTTGCTATTAATTACTTTGATCCACTTATTCACTGGACCTAATTCTTGGAAACATGAGTATTTGTTGGAAGCTCATGTGAATATTTCTCACATGAGCAAGCTCTCCTGAGACCAAAGAACACAAATATTGATGATGTCATTCAAGGGTTTCCCTCATGAGGATAGGCAAATGTGATTCTCCTTGTTTCCTTAGTAGTCTAAGTAAGAAGACCTTCATAATATGAAGACTGCAACACAGATTTCAGATGCTAACTACAAAAAGGGGGACACCACTCAAGCTCAGGGGGCGCTTGGAGTTTCCTAAAATAAATACTTTCTCTGGGGCCTGGGGGTATTTCTTAACAGAATGATGCTTGATTCAGAAAGGACTAATTCACGACATCACGGGTGCGAAATATATAATTACGGTCGCCGTAACCCTGAAATAAATAATTGCCCGCCGAGGAAAACTCTGAGTCCCCCCCCCCCACTGATTATTTAATGGTCTGCCCCCCTGATTATTTAACTGCCTGCTTGGAAGTGCCTCTGACACTTTGGAAACAAGTGCCTAACATAAATACGGTACCACTTTAAAACCTATTTCAAGTGGTAAAATAACCTAAACATCGAATTTTGAAATGAAAAATTAGCATTGATTCATTGTGTTACCCCCACATACCCCATCTTGCACCCCACTTGCCCCCACTTGCCCCTGCTTTCCCCGCATAACCTCCTCCTTTCCCCCACCTTTCCCCCTAGTTACCCCATAGGGTGGGGGATGTATCCTGTCATGAGGCCTACACATTAATATATATAGAGTAGGTCGGGGCAAGAAGCCCGGGTTAGGTGAGAGCCCCCCCCCCCCAGGGTTATATCTAAACTTACATTTTTGGTGCTTTTTCTTATTGATAGGATTGAAGCTAAAGGCTTTTTAGGTGACATCACAAATTTTCAGGGCAAACAGCACCAAACCATAGTAGTAATTAAAGAAACAAAAAAAAGGTGCATGGTTTTTGTAACTTTGATTAATTCTTTGAAAGTGGTTGTCAGAAATAACTTTGGAAATTTTTAAAAGTATAATGGATATCTGCATTGCTTCACTTTATGACCATAAATATGATTTGGATCATGTTTTTTGCATTTTAGCTCAAAATATAGAGGTCAAATTAAAATATGTTGGTTTGGGGCGAGAGGCCCCACATTGTATGGGGCATGAGGCCCCCTTCACTGAGGCCTCAAAGGTGCTTCAGGAACCATTCAATAATGTGTACTTTACCTTAAATTTTGACAGAATAGCTAATTCAAATGGAAAAAAATTGGCCGTAATTGGAACAAGGCAAAACATTTTTAAAAAAAAAAGTATGAACAGAAAAAATTCTGAAATTCAGAAAAATTTATAGAATACCTTAAAAATGACAGAAGAACCCCAAGAAATAACTTTCAAGCTGAATGCGCTTGCAAAATGAATTGCCATAGGATTATAATAGGGGGGCTTCTTGCCCGATGGGTGGGGTAAGAAGGCCATTTTAAATTTTTTACAAAAAGGGCCGTAACTCCTTTATTAAAATTGGTAGACATTTGTTTCACTATTTATAAGTAGAGTCAAGTGATCCCTTCCTGACAGCATAAGCATTCAAATAATCGACCACAAAAAGTAGGTCAAATTGCACCTCGAAGTTAAGGGGGGCTGCATGCCCCTGCGCTACTCTAATTATGAAGGCAACACAGAAGTAAATAAACCATATATACTGTTTTCCAACTGTCACTTCATAATAAACCAAAATTGCAAAAAAAACTAAGGCCATGATTGCGTGCCAGGAAATTACACTATATACCACACGTCCTTGTGCTGTCGAAACATGATACGTGAATTGTGTATGACTTCCCTCAATTACATCAACAGTCAAGCGTACGTTGTACATGTAACAGCACATTGTTATGTAGCTTGTTTGACACCTGTTATTTCGACGTTACTTCAACAATCAACATACAAGACAACCCAAAATAAAGTATGACTGCCCAAGCAGGAAGGAAGAATCAGCCACTACTTTACCCTTTCACACCTTTTGGTTACCCCAAAATCGCTGCCTACCTTTACCTACTTTGAATCACAGGGGCTTCTATGCCAATGTACATGATGTTAACCATAGGCGTGTCGGAGGGGGGGCACGGGGGGGCGGTCGCCCCCCCTAAAGTAAGATTCGGGCAAAAAGGCTGAAAAATTTGGGCAGATGATTTAATAAACGCTATTGAAAATTAATGATTTCTAGCTAATTTCATTTGAAATGGTACTAAAGCTAGATCGTGAAATTCGGGCAAAGTTCGCTCGCCCCCTCAAAAATTGCGCGCGCCGTACGCCTATGATGTTAACTATTCATAACATATCGTATTCTATATTGCATGTGCATGAACAGCTAATACAGTGTATAATCAAAAGAGGGAAAACTATAGGGGGAAATACAGACTTGAACCGTAGAGGGGAACGTGAGATTCAAGCTATTAGCAATACAACTGTAGCCCATACAAAGTTGAGCTCAGATATTTGCTTGCAATGGTAATCTATCATAGGAAAAGATGTAAAACTGATTTCATGAGATGATTGTGACAGTCACTGACATACTCAAAATGCTATAAACCATAAAATCAAGTTTTACACAATTGAATAATAGCAAAATTGAATTATAGCCTGTCACTTTGATGCCGAAAAAGAGTGTATTGTTGCACTGTGAAAATGGCAATTCGTGTGTCATCATAGTGATGATTTGTCATGATCATACCCAATACTTTCAATGTTAATTTGATTTTAAGGAGACTTATCCCTCTTGTTGGTGACAGCCAAACAAAAATATTATGCATCTGATTTTCAATCCAAAATCAGTTATGGCAAGTCAAATGGCCTTGTCTTGATCATGACTAATCAAACTGCCTCTATGTTTCCCATGTTGAAAGTAGAGAAGATGACACTTCATCAGCTATCATGAGTCACAAAGTGCATTTTTCACAGTGAACCGGTCCTCATTTTTTCTTTATCAAAGTGAAAGACTGTAATGACACTAGTTTAGTGTTACAGGCAGGAGTGCTGGAAGGATACGAAAGCGGCAGCATTCCGTAAAGTCCTATTTACAGATTTGACTCTTTAGCAGCTTGTATAGCCCTACCATTACACCTCAGCTATTTTATTCATAAAAAAACAAATGTAGGAACAACAACAAAAGGAAAAGCACTAAAATATTGATGTACCGTAATATGGGGTGAATAGGGACACAGGGGTGAATCGGGACAGAACAGGGATGTGTGTTATTTCTTCAAAGATAAACTACTTCTACTTTACCTAGGATATTAATTTTTGGCACATTTATGGTACACATATTCTCGCATATTGTGGTGGGATTTCAGACCTCTACCTGCAGGCATTGAGGAGCTGCAGCACCTGAAACTTGGCCCTGCATAATTAGACAGACTGGTCAAAAACTTTGCTAATTCATCAAAACGTATAAACACTAGAGCCATCAAACTCACGGGACACTTTTTTAAAATTTAAAATGGTTTAAGGGGACCAGAATAGTAGACTTGACATATGGATTATGCATATTTAGTGATGGGTTCGGCTCCGGGTCAATGGCAAGTTTCGGAAATAATCAAAATATACTCTACCAATTTTCATTTGAGTGTGGTAGCATGGCTTTTTGATAAATCTTATAGAACTTAGCATAATTTACTATGGATTTAGTCCAGAATTATTAATCATCAGCAAAATTAGCAGAAAACTACAGTATTTGATTGTTTTCTGTCATTTATAACTTTTTTTGAAATCTGCATATTATCAATGGAATTGATTTTATATTTTCCTGAAAATAAATATTTTGCATATTGACAATGTTTTCTAATGTTCAGCCATAAGAAGCAATCAATTAAAGAAGCTAGAAAGTAATGATTGTGGAAATAATGGAGTGTCCCGATTCACCCCAAACTGTGGGGTGAATTGGGACAGTGGTTTTTTGGGCCCTGAGCATTGGGAATATAAGATATCCTACCAAGCTCCTGTGGGAACTTTGTCCTTCTGCTCGGACACAATTTGACACCATATTTCAATTTCTGGGTTGCTTTGTGTCTATGCTATCACAGAAAAACTGCCAATTCTGTCCCGATTCACCCCATATTACGGTAACTATTATTTTCAGAAGTGCTTCATCTCAGATCAGTAGATTTTCACTTCAGCAAAGCCTTAGTGTTCCAGACATGGTACAAGGGGCTCCATCTATAACAAGGAATAAACAAGAAACTTTTGTGTTTGCCAAATATTGAAATATAATAGCTAAATTTACCCATATTTTTATTCAAACACATTTCCATCTTGTTTATGACGCTTTGCAGATCTATGCATTTATAAACGTGGTTAGATATCATTATATTCCAACTGTAGAAAACTTATTATCACATATAAAATAACAAGAGAAAAAGATAACAAATTGTCTGGTGCATTACAAAGTGTTGAGATCTCAGAACCTGACCTGGCAAAGGGCAGAGGAACATATACAAGAGTAAGTGAATATGTAACGTTAGACACATACATGAATGAGTGAATGTGCAACATTTGCCGCATACAAGAGTGAATGAATGTGAAACATTTGACGAATACACAAATGAGTGAATGTGCAACATTTGACACATACATGCATGAGTGAATGTGTTGCATTTAACACATAAAAGAGTGAGTGAATGTGCAACATTTGACACATACACAGATGAGTGGATGTGCAACATTTGACACATACATGAATGAGTGAATGTGCAACATTTGACATATACACGACCAATTAAGTTGTTTTGACCATAGAGTAGTGATAGAAAAAGCACATTCACTCATAGGCTGTGAGTGGATGTGTAATTACTTGCATGAGTGGATGTGCAAATGCTAACAAAATATACAGCTCAGCCTGGGCTTACAAAATTTACAAATGGTGGCTGTCCCAGCCAAGCTCACAAGGATAGCTGGGAAATAAGTTAGCTTCCTACATCTCATGATTTAATTGTAGATTTGGCAAGTCAAAGGAGTTAAAAGAACTTGCGGAGAGTATGAACATTGTGCATGGCGAGGTATTGGAGATGTTTGATGGAAACCATGACACGGAGACTAGAACCATATCCTCCATGGCATAGTGTGGGCGATAATTAAGGGAGTATGAATTAAGAAAGATCAATTCTGTACGCACTTGTCACTCTTTGGCTGTAATTAAAAAATGATACCTTCCCGTTCTTGATAAATACGTAGTTTAAATGCTGGTTTGTGTCATGAACAAAAAAATTTTTACATCTCATTTTCTCTTTTCAGATATCTGATGGGCAACAACATCACCGTTTTGCCTGAATCCAGTTTATTGCACATTCATATGCTCCATTACTTGTAAGTTGACATTTACACTTGTTTCATATTCAAACGTTGTCTGCAGGATAGTCTAAAATGCTATCGTCTCGATTTCCCTTATTTCAATTTTTACTCCGATCTTACGCAATTGGTGGAAAGCCGGATGTGTTACAATATCAGTCAAATCTATCAATGTCAATTTAGAGGTTTTGCACTGGGCTGTAAAAGTTTTTAAAAACATAAGTAAATTCATCAGAATTTACAAATCTATAGTGATAATATTTAATATAGTACAATTCTATATGGTACCCATTTTGAGTCAGCTTAGAAGATTGAGAGATATGTCGCACAATTCCTTTGAGCTTATATATAGGCCTATGTATTGTTGTTTTAAGTTATGACAATGAGCAGATTATCATAATTTAAACAACAAGCCATGTTATTTTCAAAAAATATGGTGCAATTCTCATTCAATCATTTGAGTTGATTCAAAATTTCAAATTTTACAGTGTCAGTGTGGTGCTCACCACACTAAACAGCAATCGTGCCAGTAATTATAGTAAAATGCTATATTTACATTTCTTCTTACTTGCCAATATCACAGCAGACCATTTTTGAAAAAAGCAGATGCCTTTTTCACAAAATAAGGATAGGTACCTTATTAAAACGAAAATGCGTCTATAAGCTCATCCAAATATGACTTTAACCAATCTTCTAAATAATAACTTCACTAAATATACAATATATAGTTAACACCGTAAAAGTTCATCCTCAATTTGTGAAAAATAAAAGATTAACAATATATGAAGGACCTTATGTGTGCAATAGGCCTACTGCATTTTTTCATAATTGTGGACTTTCAGCTTTTCTATAGGACATGTTTTAAAATCTAAAGGAATGAGTTATTCCAAAGATGCTCCACCGAAATGCTGGAGAAAAATGTTTGCATCTTATTATATATGATATAGCCAGGATTTCTTAAATTGCCAAAACTACCAGGTTATGAAATCTTTAGTGGTTGTTCATCAGAACCTTTTCTATTATAAGTAAAAAAAACAACAGGAAATTGTATTAAGATATGGCTGACCTTCACCGAAGCCAAAAAATGCCAGAAAACTTCCATAACATGTATTTACAATGTCATATTTAATTATTAATTACAAGATGCATTCTCCACATAACTATTTGGACATACTTGGACACATAACTAAGTTCAGTAATACTATTTCCATTTAGATGGACAATTATTTCGAGTAATGCATATTTTTAATGAGCTCTAATAACAGCAACAGCCGTCGGACACAAAGCGCCAGGTGTTGCGCTGTCTCATGATCAGTTTTCAACATACTATGACTTTGATTTGACGCTCAACACTAAAGGACATTTTTGTTATTTTGCTCATTATGTGAGTCAAGGAAAGTGCAGCATATTATTTAAGTGATACTGCGAAAACTGATTAGCTTTTAAAAATTAATAGCAAAAAATGAAAATTGCATTACAAAACTTTCCAAAAAAGATATCCCACAAACGTTTTTTTTTTTCAAAAATGTCATTTCCGGAAATGATTTTTTCCCAAATGGTTCCCCCCATTGACCCCCAATTATTTTTTATGCACTTTTTTTCCCAGAATGATGAAGTCCATCATCTAGCTCTACATGCATACTATTCAGGTTTGTTCAATGAAAAGTTAGGACAAACAGAAATAGGGTAGGAAGGAGATATAATGGGAAAAAATTGTCCTGCAGTATTTATTTTGGAAAATGTGGGGAAAAAAACAATTGTGGGAGAAAACATTTGACTTCCTCTGTACATGAATATTGTCACAAGCTAAACTGGTTTTTACATGTATTTTACTTTTCCTTTTTTTAAACAGATCTTCTTGTTTCAGCATCATTTTTTTTTGTTTTCAGGCACCTCAGAGGAAATGTCATTTCCAACTTACAAAGCATATTCAGAAATTCCTTCAAGAGACACCTTTATACAATGTAAGAAAATTCTCATAAGGAATTACCTAATACACTGTACATAATTATAAGCATGCAATTGTGGTCAGAAAAATGCATATATATAAGCTGGCAATTTCCCATTATTGCTGGAAAGTCAGGTAATTAAACTGTTAATGAAGCCGAACTAGGCTGATATATTTTTTTACCTACAACTTGCTTTCAATAATATGATTGATAGTATGCACTTGTCTGACCTCAACACTGTAAAATTTGAATTTTGAGTCAACTGAAATGATTGAGTCAATTTGAGTGAGATGGTTGCACCATTCTTTGAGCCGACATAGCTATTTGTTTAGAGATATGACAACAGAAAGATTATCATAACTCAAAACAACAAGCTGTGTTAGCTCAAACAAATTGCGCAACCATCTCACTCGATTATTTGAGCTGACCCAAATTTTCAAATTTTACAGTGAACTGTACAATATCAATAAATCTAAAATCATTTTTGATTTCAATAAGTTAAAAATTAATATCACGATGGTTTGAGCATCAGATTTGTGTTTTAATTATGAGAAAAGCATGAGGATGACAAACAATGGCAGAAGTCAGATTCTTTATAATTTTGTACTCCGGATGCCTTCCTTTCAGAGATTTGTCCTACAACCGAATAGAACACATTCCATCCCATGTTTTTCCAAGATTTTCACAGCTAAAGTCATTGTAAGTAATTTCATCTTCTTTATTTTAGCTTGTTGAATGGTCCTTAAATGTGAAACAATAGGGTATAGGGAAGCAGTATTTTCACAATCTGACAGATTTTAAAGAGAAACTTAGAATTTCAAATTCAAATTAATATGATGCTATTTAATTTTAAATGACTGGCTTCAATATCATCCATTTAAACTACCAGTGAATAGAGTATATATTCCAAACTGCAAATGTCTTAAATTCACTCACTGCATGGGAGCTTTCATCCTTTGCTAAATTAATCTGAGTCTGAGTCTCAAAGACTTCATCAGCCTTTTGCCTCAAACACAGTGACGTCCCTATATGGGGGGCACGGGGGGGCACGTGCCCCCCATATAGGACCTGTGCCCCCCAGGTGCCCCCCCATATGAACTTTCCAACTCTGGCTAAAATATACAATTAGTATAGCGGGTGCCCCCCCAGAGAATCGTGTGGCCCCCCCGCTTGAGACCCCCCAGTTACCAAACACTCAGAGGTTACATGACCTCCCAAGGTCAAGGTCATGTGACTGGAGGAGACTGCCATAAATCAGGGGGAGGTCGAGGCCTTCGCCATTGGTCCCGATTTAACGATGGTTGTCGTTTCTTTATCTTGGTTGCTTCCTTGAACTTGCGCTTCATTAGAGAGGTTTTGCTGCACGTCTCTGTGTGACGTGTACGTGGGAGTTGCCATGACACTTATACGTCACACGTGAACGTGTAGCAAAACCTCTCTATTACATTTTCTTCCCTGCCCAGTATCCTTGGATTGTTTTAGGCAGAAGGCTGGTGAAGTACTTGAGAGAAGGATGAAAGCTCCCAGTGAGTGAAATTAAGACCTTTGTAGTTTGGAATATATACTCTATGGACTTCCAAAAGTCAGGATCTAACCTACACAGTTATACCAGTGAATAGTATAGGGTATTCGCAGTGTTGAATCTTAGTGTACCTTTGAAAACATTGTGTCTGGGCTTTGAATGAGTGGCTTTTGACAGAAAAAGCAAACTGCACCTTCCAATTTGTGACTGTGTCTGGTGAAATTGTTTGAATGACAATTATTTCTGAATTGTCACATTTTTAATTTATTATTTTTTCAGAACACTTCACCACAATCACATAACACAGATAGAACCTGGGAATTTCAGACGTCTGAACCAATTGATTACACTGTAAGTATAAAATTGCCTGGTTTGATAAAGTGGTTTCGTCCCACACATGCAGTCTGATTATGGCCGCACAGCGTTGGCTCGTGGTCCAGTATTTTAAAGCGGTTTTGGGTTGAGGAGTCTGGGGCAGTTAAGTCTATTCAACCTAAATAACCTATCTATATATAGACCACTGATGTTTTTACTACAAACCGTTTAAAAGACTATTCGGGCTTAGCTTTAGCTTTAAAATTGGTACTCACTTGATTCATTTCATGAGCAATACGGTTTGCTGGATGGTAAATTTGTAATAAAAATCAAATTGATGATTTAACTTTCAAGATCCAGTTTTTTTTAAATTTCGGGTTGCTCATGCATGCACGGGGCAAATTTTCCACAATATCATGTTTGTTTTCATCTACTAATTGAAATAATAAATATTATATTGATATCTATATTTCCTTTTCTACATATTTAGTGACCTCAGTTATAATGGCCTTAAAACAATACCATCTGATGCCTTCACCACACTTTACAAGATGGAGAACTTGTAAGTACAAGTATTCAAGTTTTTAAGTTGTTTTTTTTTTTTCATTGTCAACTGTGACTAAGTAGGCGACTTGTTTTAATGAATTTTATACCAGCACTGACGAAGGAGTTTGGATGAACTTTGAAAGCTCTTCTACCAATATGTAAATGGCACTGCCATGAAATTCGCGCAGTTTTAGGAATCACAGTGTCACCGTAACTTTTATTTTTATTTCATATCCAATGTATAAAGGCAGTTATGTAACTGTTTCAAAAAATTAGGAAGACAGATATGTTGAAAGACAGATAAATGTAGAATAATAGAGAGATAAAATGTATAATAGATACAATGTAGATAGATAGATAGATAGATAGATAGATAGATATGTTGAAAGACAGATAAATGTAGAATAATAGAGAGATAAAATGTATAATAGATACAATGTAGATAGATAGATAGATAGATAGATAGATAGATAGATAGATAGATAGATAGATAGATAGATAGATAGATAGATAGATAGATAGATAGATAGATAGAAATAATAAATAGATAAATAGGCCTTATATTGATGGATTGATCAATACTCATCTCAATGGTAAAAGGCAGGCCATACTGGGGGCTGACAAATTTAAGTGTAGGTTAGATTGTTGACATTACATAATAGTATACTAGTGATAAAAAACAATAACATGGTTTAAATGTAGATTAATTGCCCACTGTTACATAATCATCAGTTTATAATGATTATGTAACTTTAATTCTGTTATGTTTTCTTGTTGTCTGTTTTGAAATTGAATAAATCACTTGTTAATAATTGATTTAGCTTGTCAAGGCTAATAATTAACTATTCCATAAAAATTACCATCACTGCACAGATTTTTGAAACCTCTCTTGTGCTCAATTCGCTTCGTAAAACGGCCTTTGGCCGTTTCGCTGTGCGAATATTATTTCGTTTTGAGTAAAAGTTTCAAAATCTTCAAGAAATTTAATATTAGTGTTGCCACTAAATGAGTAAGCAGGATAAAAATTATTAAGAAAACAACAAGATTTACTATAATTTTGATTTTCAAAATGACTGTGATGGAAAATTGTGCATTTTATATTGTGGTGGCTTTTTTATTTATTTTGCGTAGACATATATATTTGTGGGATTATATTAGCATACAGTGGCTTACTCTGCTCAGCACAAGAACTGTAATCTTGAACAATTTTCAAGGAATTTGAAATATGATTAAATTTTGGTTTTAGTTTTATATTTTAAAAATTCGAAATTTGGTTAAGTAATTCGAATTTGAGTTTTTTACAGAACCTTGTTAATCATAATGTGTGATATTATTTTAATGTATTTTTCTTTAAGGAATTTGGCTGGGAATAAAATCAAGGAATTGGGATACCACCTTTTTCGAAATTTACATCATCTACGGCAGCTGTAAGTTTTTACCAATGATATCATTATTCCAAATAAATATATTCTACTTTGTTTTATATGCCACCATTAGACGTCAAGGATTTTTAAAAGCTAATTCATTTCTTGTCAAATGTTAGTGAATTAAATTCTTTCTGGGCAGACTTGAAATGAATAAGTAAAGGTTATTCACCCCAGGAGAGGGAATATGTGAATTATCACCCGAGGCCTTTAGGCCGAGGTGTGATAAACACATATTCCTGATCCCATGGTGAATAACCGGCTTATACCATGAGACTAACACTCAAACAGTCAAACATGAGAGGATAACTGGACAACAAAGAATATGGGAATTATTCCCCTGAAATACTGTAATGTGATTGGCTGACAGAGGTGTCGAATGGTATAATTCCTCATATTAAATAATATAGGGCCTGTGTTTCATTTACTTACATTGTATCAAAGATTTTGACCCATACCTAACTACAGCAAAGAAAATTGGCTGCCACTGTTATCCCACATGCTTGACATATCGGCCTTTATGACCCAATGTGTTTTCCTCTCATCATTTGAGAATTCATGCTAACGCAAGCAGTTTTGCTGAGGATGTTTAGCATTGATGCAATGGCACCATTTCATACGTTTCACTTACTTACAGGCGGCACAGTAATAATTATATGACAAAGAGACCAATCTACAACCAGTTATTTCAACTTTAGAGTAATGGTGTTTTTTGTTAGACTAGTTTCAAATTGTATATAAAATTATGATTTTGTATGTGAAAAATTCAAACCTTTAAAATCACTTTTCTGTTTTTCTTGTTGCTCTGTAGATATCTTGAGCTTCACAAGGCTCTGTATTCTGTAACCCCAAGAGACTGGCTCGAGCGTACCAGCAGCAATGGACTGTCTGGTTTATGTATTCTGTTGTCTGATTAAAACTAAAATTGCTCATATTACTGCTCTTCCGGGTATACGAACTGCCAATTATTTTGTGCTTACATTTTAATTTTCAGCAACCTTTCAGAAAACTTTCTTTCAAACAGTTTGACACAGGCATCTTTCTGGGGTTTATCACATTTACAGACATTGTAAGTATACCATATATACATGTATCTTGAAGATATTCTATATAATTTAATTATCAACAGAATATCTCCAAGACAGCCTACATGTGTCATATAAATAAGAAAATAAAAAATAAATAAAATTAGATAAGAAGTATACACGTACAAAACAGGGATAGTGTCTAACTACAACCAAAAAGAACTAGAAGGCAAGCGCTAATGAGCAGTTTACTGGAATTGGCGCTATATACATACTAAATATTATTATTACTATATTATTAAGGCAAACCTGTTTGCTATGGCCCTGGCAAAATAGTCAAAATAGTCCAGTCGAGGCACATACAAACAGCCAAATCACAGGTAACTTCCTTGTACCGTGACAGACCTATGCACCAGTATCAGAAGGAAGGTTCTGCACTGCTGGATTTCTTGATCCTGTCTGAAGTCCAGGACGACCTAATTTAAGAATTTTACTATCCTTTCAGAGAGTACTTAGAATTTGAAAAATCTGCAAAATTGGTATGTGACCTCACACTGTTGGGACATAGTGATTGGCTGTGGTGTGGAGTGTGATGCAGTGTTGGCATATGATGTAGTGTACAGAATAGCCATATGTGGTATGTGACATAGTATGGAAGTCTTATCAAGCATAACTAAGTGAAAGAAGAAGATTACAAGCTGTGTATGTCAATAAACAACTGTTACTCATAACACTCATAAACTGCCTAATCTCAATGGCGAATATTGTTTGCTGTCAGTGGCATAGCTAGGATGTCTCAAGAAGGGGATACTTTAAGGGAAGGGAGAGAGGATCGACTCTGTGATCACTATATTTATTACTGAAATCATGAGCAATCTTTGTTGTGTGCCCTTGTTGAGGGGCATGTCCACCAGGCCCAAGATTAACATGGAAGATATAGCAAATGTTACAGAGCACTGCATTTTCACCACATGTTATCCCCCCCCCCCGGCATTTCCAGATACGCAACTGCTGGCCACTACTCACAGTGTTTCAATTTACGTATAACGTGTCATATGCTGGCGTACTACCTCAGAGATTTGATATGGCATCCTATGCAGAGTGAGCCATGATTGGCTGAACAACCTGTGACCTCACATGGAACACCGATCTCCAATGCTAACCTATGGGAACTGCCCTATGATGTGACACATTCGCATTACAAGAAAAAAATCACTTTCTACATACTTTCTGGAAGAATAGTAAAACGCAATCCAGACCAAATCTACTTTTAAGAAAATTAGTCTTCAGCTAAAAGCATTGGGCGTTGTGAGTATATCCAGCTATTAGACATCTCAGAAAATAGGTCTGACCCATATTTTTGGAAAATGAATAAAATTGGGATTTCAGCCTGAGATTATGTTGGTCATCCAATAGTTTCAATACTGTTACTATTGAAATGTTAGTGTTATTAAAAAGTTCTTCTGCAATATTGTGTGGTAAACACTTTTCATGATTCTTCCTTCCAGCATTGGTTTGATGCACTTTATTTTCTTATTTCAGAGAGCTGGCTCAGAATAACATCTCCAATTTTAGTGCAGATGTGTTTAAGGGAACACCTCGTCTTTTACAAATGTAAGATACGCCTTGAAACCTGAACTTATTGATGAAACATAATTAGCATAAATCACAAAGCTTTGACAGATTTAAAACTTCAAGTTTTTTTTTTTCAAACAAATTAGAAATAACAAATCTGTGATTAACCCAGTATTGCCTTAACTTTAAATTAACCTCTGGTATCTTAAAGTAAAAAGTTAATATCATTCCAAAGATTTGGATGAAAGTTTCAAACTGGATGAATGTTGTTTTATGTGATGGTCTTTCCTCAAATACTTGAAATAATTCTCATATTATTAATGATAGAAATTAATAATTTGACACATTCCCTTTTTTACAGCTGCTTGCAGCCTGTATTGCTAGAGGAATCTGTACAGCTGCTTTGACCATACAGGAGATCGCACTGTTACACCTATCACTTTGAAACTTGGCATATGGTCTCAAAATAATTTTATCTTGCTTCCATCAACTTTTGGTAAAGTTTCATGACATTAAACTTTCTATTTACGAAGCTAAAATGTTCGTTTTTGGCGCGAATTTCAAATTTCCTGCTGCATTGGTAGCAGCCAGGGGTGTTGTTTGCAAATTCATTAAAAGCTTAAAACTACAAAGAAAGGAAGGAAGGAAGGAAGGAAGGAAGGAAGGAAAGGAAGGAAGGAAGGGAGGAAGGAAGGAAAGGAAGGAAGGAAAGGAAGGAAGGAAGGAAGGAAGGCAGGGAGATATATAGACAAATAGGCCTATAGATTGTTAGATAGATAGATAGATATATATGAATAGATGGGCAGGTAGGTAGATAGTCTATCTTCAAGCAGCTGTTAAAGTGCTTGCACGTTATTTTTAAAGAGCTCCTCTTATCTCTTCAGTAAATTGGATTTCAACAAGTTTCAGGCGATTCCGATAGCAGCCCTACGCCATCTTGTAGGATTGCAATATTTGTAAGTACAATGTACATTTCTTATTTTAAAAGAGTTATCGTAGAACAGGGTAAAGTTGGCAATCCGGGGGAAAGTTGGCAAGCTATTTTAACCCACTAAATGAAAGAAATCTAAACTTTCCTCACTGACACAGGCGGCAACTTGACCAAAGAAACCTGCATCATTGAGGGAAATGTAATTTTTGCCAATAACTAAAAAAAGTCACCAACTTTCCTGCGGATTGCCAATTTTACCCGTTTTACAATATTATGAATAGTTTGGTTACCTTACAAAGGTAAAGTGTAGTTACTGAATTGTTTTGCTCCTCAAAAGTGCTTGTGTGCCAAGGCATTATGATGATTTCCACTGAATAACCAATTTGTGCAAAGGGACGATTATATCATCAATTCATCATCTTAGGTTAATGTAATTCAGGGATGGCAAGATTACTGGACATGTGGCAATCTGATATTTCAATTTTCACTCTAAAAAATTTCAGACAAAATTGGTTTTTTAGATTCAAAATGGTTTTTGGAAAAACCAAATTTCAATGCAAAACCAACATGGATTTTTAAAAAAATCCATGTTGGTTTTTTGCATTGAAATTTGTTTTTTTTTTTAAACCGTTTTGAATCTAAAAAACCAATTTTGTCCCCACATTTTTTAGAGTGTTGGCTTTGCCTCAGGAGGTTGGTAAAATAATCATAATGACAACTTATTCAGTCACCTGTTACAATAAGTTTACATTTTGCGAATGGGCTGTGCCCTTTTGTTCTAGCTATTAATACTGTACGTAGTTTTCTATTGAATGTCTAAAAGAATCACACTGGGCGACAGTGGGCGTGGTATATTAAAATGCCTTTAGCACATTGAATGACACTTCGCTTTTTATTAAAAATATGGATTTCTTTTTTTTTCAGATTTCTTGACAACAATGAAATTCAAGAAGTTCCCATGAAGCTGAACCTGCTGTCGAACATAACTTCTTTGTGAGTATCAATTTTGAATTTTAATATTTATACATGTAGGCTATGTAATGTATACATTTTGGCGTTTCTGGATAACCGGTGTTAGACTTGACTTCTGTTGTGCTGGTGTACCACGGATCAGCCGGGGCGGTAGAGGTGGAGATAGCTGCACTTTTACTTTTTTGGTGACCGCCGTATAGAATAGAATAGAATAGAAATTTATTTTCAACATCAACATAAATCAATAGCAGGACAACATATAGTGAAATGTTATATAATGTGATGTTGAGGGGTGCCCGTATGATGATGAGATGAGAAGACTGGGAGTCTGGAACATACCCTATTAATTCAGGGATGCCCAGGGTCTTTCAGTTGCCCCGCCTCCATGGGCTCAGACTAAAGTGAGTTCCCGGGATGAGATTTGAATCCACGCCCTCAAAGCCAGTGGACAAGCAGTCTTGACCATTAGGCCACAGGGGAACGACTGGACCATATGATGAGGTATGACTGCATTTGATGTCATGGAATATCAATCTGGATAGTAATCACACCTTCATAATTTATTGCAATTAATGGCAACTAAAGGTCACCGATTGCTGATTTCAATACACAAACCTTTGATTTTTACCTGACGGACCACAAAATTAGCAATAAATGAAATTGAGAGGCAGGTGCTCTTCTTTCAATTGTGGCACAGATTAGTTGACCACTTGGAAATAATTAGGATGAGACAGATAACGATTTCAATAGCTTGTTTAGATGGAAACTCATATTTTCAACTTGCAAAACTCACTTATTTTATCTCAAGCAGCCATGTTTACCCATCATACCTTACACAGGATGGCAGCTATGTGCTGCCACGATGTTGCACCATGCACGAAGCAGAATCTAAATGAATCCTTCCTCCAAATTAGACTTATTAGAGCCACACTTCCAACAGCAATTTATCACACATGATGTCAACTCGGGTGAATTCCGGGCTCATTACTCACATTTCCATTAGCCAGATTCTAAGTATATCCGGAACCTCTGGAATGGTTTGGTTTAAACAGCGAAGCCTATGACCCACGTAAATATATATACATCCGTAAATGCCAGTTATTTGAAGAGGAAATATGTATCACTGCTTTATCCTCTTCCCCCCTTTTGGGGTACGAAAAATGGAAGACCCTCTAGAGAAAATTACTGGCTGGGCATCGTTGAAATGAGTGTCCCAATATATCAGTCATTATGGCATTAACGAACAACCAAAAAAAGACAGTCAGCACTACTTCTATCATCAAGCAAGGCGCAATGCACTTTTGCTATTGTCAATTTTTTAAACGTACAATAACTCTGAGAAATCAGCTGCTTGGACTAAACTACAGGACTCACAAAATTTTGGTGCATTTTCCTAACTGCGAGAAACAATGTAATTTTTGCTTTTGTTGAACTTGATCATTTATTGTATATGTCAAATGAAAAGTGCTAACTAATCATTGTCTTCATCTCAGCAGATATTTGGGTCAAAATTTGATAAGTCTGAAATTCTTGTCTCCAGTGTTTAATGATAATTCATGATGGCAGGAAGACCAATAGAGGACCTCTTGTTGTCATTTGTCATAGACAAGGATATTAGCAAAACTTATAACACAAAAAATATATGGCACAATATTTTTATCCCTAAAATAGCATTGAATGGCCAACCCCCCTGAAAATGGCCTGTCTCCACCACCACTTTCTTTGAAAGATCGCATCACAAAAACTAGTACAGGATTCTGATTCAGTTAAACTCTTCCATGCATGGAGACTTAACTGTAAGTCTTCTAAAATCTGGTCACCAATACCTGAAATAATATTCTGTATAAGAGCAGGAGGTTGTTGTGTCAATGTCTCCAATATTGTGTCATTAGCATCACGCCGGATTTGTTTCTTAATAAAAAATAAAGGGACACACATTTTGTGAGAAAACCTTGTGTCTGATGTTGTCTGAGAACCCAAGAAAATAACTGAACTATCTGTAGCTCTGTATCATTTCTGTAAACCAAAATATTAGAGTATTTCTGTCAGCATGTCAGTTGTCCTATCTCAATTTGTCATTAGCAAACACCTTGCTACTCTATTTTGACTGCATATTTCTGGACCAAAATCGCTGTGAACATGTGTCTGGTGTTCATAAGGTCATTGCATGCACATATTGCCAGACTGCCAGTTTTTCACTGGTCTCTACAAAGATTTTTACTGTAATTATCATTGCATCACGCTGTCATTAGCATCATGTCAAAAATGGCTAATTGTCTTAATCTTACTAAAATTTTGCTGCAGGTGACCGGAATTGAAATCAGTTGAATATATCATCAATAAATGTTTCAACAGACTATTACATAACATTTTTGCATTTTCCTTGCATCTAACATGCATGCTTAGTATGAAGTTGATTCTTCTCTGAAGCTACTAACCAAATATGGGGTGCCAGCAACATTTTACCATTGTCTAGCATCTAAAATATGGTTTAGCAAAGACATTGGGCACGGTAGGGACTAGTGGAGATCATCTTTGTTATTCAGAATCAAAACTATTGATGAAAAGAATTTTTTTTTTTTTTTAACTTTCTGGTACAAGGATTTGTTCTATCACAATAACTATAGGTCATAGAGACCTGAAATATAGCCCATTGTGTGCAGAATAGCCACTTTCCTATTTGTTGGTAATACATTATTCAGCTCTAAATGGTACGGATTTCAAGTTATAGGCATGATGCTAAATTGCTAATGACACACATATTTGGTATTTTAATTGATCAAAATGCAGTTTCTCAAAAATAATTGCCATAAGAGACCTGGAACTTGCCCAAAATGTGCCAGCCACTTGCCTAATCATTGGCAATAGATTGTTTAGCCCCAAATGGTCAGGATTTTTTAGTTAGAAGTGTGATTTTAATGACAGTCGAAAAACATTACAGCTATGTTTATCACCTCAATACAGATCAGCAGGGCATTAGGACCCTTGGACATGAAAGCGCAATGATAGCTGACTGTTTGACCTACCCAACGCAAACTTTAAAAGGTATTTCTGGAGTGAAAAATTTTCAAAATTTTTTCAGCTGAAATTTCAAGGTTTTCAAATTTGACCCATTTACTCAGTACTCAATGGTGCTTAGAAAATCCCTCATCACTGGACAACTTGAACAACAAACCATAATTATGATCATTGGTTGCTCTTCTTATTTCCCTGCAGTAATGCATCTGAGTCTGCAAATGCATCATACTCCTGCTGTAATTAAAACTGTGTGAAAGACCTCAATTTTTCGAAGCTGTGTGTTTGTCACCCAATTACTTGTGTCATCAAAAGGATATTCCTGACACTAAAAATAGACAGTGTTGCCCCCACGACTCCTTCCTGTCTGAAATCACCATAGGCCTGGATTAAGAAATACTGAGTAGGACTATAGATGTGCTGTCAGCAAAAAACATTTTTAAGGAGAAAAAAAAAAGAAGACATAACAGTTTGCATCATGTGTCAAAGAGAAGGCAGCTTCTGTACTTCGATAACCAACTACTTTATACAGCATATATGTTACAGTAAATGTGATACAGCACATGTTATTATTGGGCTACCTTATAAGTTTTTGTGAAATGAATTAATACATTTTGGGCGGTATTGAAATAAATACATTTCTGGTGGGAGTATTTCTTAGCAGGGTGTTGTTTGGTTTGAAAGGAAATAAATAATTAGTGTCGCCGTTACCATTTAATGAACAATTTTTCACTGAAGAAAACTGCAAGCCCACCCCTAACAGCAGTGCTTTTGTGTTGAAATGCAATTATATGAAATGCGATATATTTATGCGCTCATTATGTTACAGTCGATGACTTGCAAGTGCTAATAATTGTAGGCTATTTTCAGAGTGCCAAATGTCAGTGTCAGTGACATCTTTCCATTACATTGCTTGAAACCTAAACAAAATGCAGAAGCATTCTGAATATAATCTCATCCTGTCTCTGCCTTTTTCACTCTGCAAGTGCAACATCACTGCCTGTCAGCCAATGGGCTGTCAGAATGACTGTACATCACAGAAGCCATGTGTTTAATGTGCTTACAAAAATTGAGAAAGCCTTTTATTTATAGCAAGATCCATCAAAGTTTGAAGTAACTGTTGCAAATTGGCAAGTTTGCTGATTACTGCAATTTCAAGAAGTATGAGTTGCTCAGACAACTTGCTACATAGTTTACAATCTGCCTCTAATCGTTCGCTGAAGGAAAAAATGTCTACGGTGAAAGTGTGAATGCTTACTAAGCCGACATTTATATGGATCAGACTGGGGATTGCCTATGATAGATCATTGGGATCACATCTGATAACAGAATAAAATTTAATGCTCCTTTCAAAATATCGAGATGAAAACTGATGCATAATCAATACTGTTAGCTCATTGGCTCTCTGACTGTGATGCTGGCCTTATAGGGGCTATTCCTTGCCAAATTTTCATTCTGACATTGAGTTGAAAATATGATGCTCAGTTGAGGTGGATTCTTATTGGCTAGCAGCTCGGGAATCTTAGCGAAAATAAATGGTATCACAGCTTGTGGTTATTTTACATTTATTGCACATTTTCAATGCTAGAGAATAGGGATGCAAGCTGTGACACTGAGTTAATATGCGACATCACAGTTCAACAGCGTGGAAAAGAACTTCCTAGAGATTCCACGTATGACAAGGAGTGGTCGACTGTAAAATACTTTCATTTGTTTTTGCAATATCATAAAATGCAGACTTGCCTAATAATTTGGAACCTATACTGTAAAACGTGGGATTGCCATGTTGTATTTTCACGATGCAGGCTGACATTGTTTTTGTATCCTCTGAGCAGTGACTACAAGACTAAATTCAGGCAGCAATGAGCACATTGAGCGGCATTGCATGCCATCGCCTAACTCCAGAGGACTCATAGTCTAAAGTCTGAGCACAGTGAGCAGAGTTGCTTGTTTACTTCGAATAGCATGCTAATATTTAAAATTGATGATGAATTACTAATAAAATTCCAGATTTCATATTACTAAATGTCAACAAAAAATGTATTGCCAAATTCAATAACACTTGATATAGGCGTGGAACTTTGTGCACAATAATGCAATGCACGTGTCCTTTCTGAGTACATGTCATGAAACTCCTAAAAGGTATTTATTATGTGTAGGAGGCTAAAGAAAGACAATGTCCTTGCCCGAAATAATCGCAGAAGAATGTACATGCCTAATAAGGTGGCTTCGTGGCTGCAGTTATAGAACAAGAAGCTCTATACAGAACCATTAAGAGCTAGGGCAAAGCTAGTGTTTCCTTTCAACTTCATATGGAACAAAACACAAAGAACATATTAAACAGTGGTAAAATAGTCTTTCCTAAACTTTCGAATTTTATTGCCATGAAAAGTTCTAGGAATCTGTTCCTGTTTGTGACATCATGAATTTCTTAGCATTCTTCTTTTTTTAGGTTTTTGGCCGATAATGAAATTAAGAAGATTCACAAACATGCACTTGTTGGACTGCTTCATCTTACAACACTGTGAGTTTTTCCCATCTGAAAATTACCAATCACCATATTTTTCAAAGTGAAAATCATAATTGTCATAAGATTCTTTGGTGACACCTGATACTGCTTCTGTAATTGTATCACTGAGTAATTTTAACCACATTTTAAAAGTCGAATTGAACATCTTGTTTTCTCTTTGTTATCATTTTTAACAATATTTGAAAATAATTTATCTAAAGTAATTTACATCCATCATATATATATAATTATATTAGTATTTTTGATGGTAAAACTCTCACCAATTTGGCAGATTAGTGGGCGACAAGCACAAAACTATTCGATGAGCCATAAGTTTCCTACCGCTTAAACTAACATTAAAGGACTATTTTAAGCATGGTTTTAATTTTGTGTTCATTTTGCCAGACATGGTAAGAATTTGATTATGTTTCTATTTTTATTTTCTTTATACAATTAATGTTTAAGGTGGATCAACAATAACCAGATCAGAACAATTTCCAGTCTGCTGCTGAAGACATTTAAGATGATGCCTGCTGATCAAATGTACGTTTCAATTTAACATTGTGTTTTAAAACTTCTGGCTTTTGTTTTTTTTCTTAATTTCTTCTTCCCTCTAATTTTCTTCATCTCACTTCTTTTCCTCTTCCCTGTTCCTTTCTTCTTCCATCCTCTGCTCAAATGTAAGTTCAAATGTTGACAATTATGTTATATTAATATCTTCTTCCTTTTCGTTTCTTCTTCATTACTTACTTCCTTCTTCCCTCCCTCTTATTTCCTTCCTCTGTCCCTCTTATATTCTTCTTCTTTCCTTTCTTCTTCTTCCATCTTCTTTTTTCTTTATTCCTCTATTTTTCTTGCTTCTTATTTTCTTCTCTCTTTTATATAATTATAAGACACTCGTTTGGAAGTTCGATCAATTGATTGTGCAACAACATATATGTAAAAATAAAATTGTAAAGTGTGCTTGAATGATTGTGGTAATCCTCTAATAATGAAAACAAGAAGAGCGCTTAGAGAGCACGTAACTGGCACCAGTCACCCTCCCATGCAGCTACCCCTGCCCACATGGGCTGCACAAGTCACTATTTGGGGTAAAAATTGGATATTCATGACCTACTGGTCATTCCTGGCATGTGACATTCCTGTGGTTTTCAAAATGTTGTAAACTACTTTTTAATGGGAGTTTATCTCACAATCTTCTCTCTAATACTCCAAATGGACCATGTGTCATCCATTTAGGCATTGCTATTTTGGTGGTTAGCAAGTTTAGAGACTTAAAATGACCTCCCTATAAAGATTCCTTGTCTTCAAATTGGAAGGTCACATAAATTATACCCTTAGGGTTTTTCAATCCCGTTGGCTGATTGGCTGAGAAGGCCAACTGGGTCAAAGCCTGGAATAGTGGCTGAGGGTTGCTGTGTGTGCAGGGTTGTCTTGGCAGGGTGGCACCAGTGCGCCATCCACATTCTACATTTAATCAAAATTACACAAGCTTGGAAAAGAATCTAGTGCCTATATAATAGGGCTATAAGATGGCACTGCAGGGACCTGGCTATACACTTTTAATAGCAGCCCTTAAACAGCATCAACAGCAACCAAAATTTAATCAGGTATTCTTTGGGGCATATAAAGCCATGCTACGAAAGGACATTGAAATACATTCAGTATTAATTGCAGGAATTGAATAATACACACACGGACACACAAGGAAAGAGGTCATGACTACAATAACTATGCCATTGGCATATAGTTAATTATCATATTGTCGTGTTACATGATTTTCTTTTTTCCTTTAACAGCCGCTTAGAACATAATCCATTTCTCTGCGACTGTCAACTCCTCTGGTTGGGAAGATGGTTGCGGCAACAGCATTTCTTGATGGACCCCAGCTTAACAGTAACATGTCACTCCCCAGAATCCAAGAGGGGTCTGCCAGTGTCCAGGATCCCAATGGAAAACATGACTTGTGGTAATATTATTGTTTAAGCCAAACCTAATTGATTTTTACCTTCTCTGGCCTACCTTTGCAACAGATTTTCTGCCGGCGAAAAAAAAATTCTATTCTATTCAATTTTTCAATACATAATATACAATTTAGATATTTAACAGCTGTGCTTTTTTGACCGGCTGACCATTTTATAAAGTGCTTCAGGAAGATCCACGAAGCAAAAATTCAGTGGATACCGATATCTTGTCTGACTACTAAAGTGCTGCAGCTAGTAATTACCCATATATGGCCATAGAAATCCCACCCATGAAATGCAAACTTCATCAAATTGTATTTTTGACAATATATTGGGATTTAGTTGACCTTGACTGGTGATCTTGACCTTTAATTAGAAAAATTAACCCAAAAACGGATTCCTCACATTCATAAACATATGCCCGACATTTAAATAATTCTAATATCATTATTTGATCCCTGGGTGGCCAAGTGGTTAAGGTTCCCGCCTGCATGGGTTCGAACCCCGGGTGACAAACCCAAAATTTTCAGTGTACCTTCATGAGCAAAATCCCAGCGGGATGTCGTTCGGATGAGACATTAAATTGGCGGCCCCTTGTATCAGTGTCTATGCTGTGCAAGTAAAAGATCCCTCACATGGGGTAAATGTGTAACATGTTGAGGACTCCCAGTCTCTCTCCCATCTCATCAAGCAACCCTCGTGAGCACCCAGAACTGGGCTTGGAGGGCTGCACTTACCATATCTATCTATCTATCCATCTATCTATCCCTAATTATTAAAAACACAAATTTTTGTTTCTGCTATAAAAATGTCAGTCTTGTCTACTCAAAAGTGTTCTACTCCCAAAAGCTCCGATGGATACTAGGTTATCATACATATTCCGAAAGCTGAGATTCTCAGCTTTCCGAAAAGGTATGATAATTTGAGCCCACCCATTTGACACCGATATCTTGTCTGGCTCATGGACTGAATATTTTAGAGTTGCCTGAAGAATATGACACTCATTGGCTTCTGTTCAAAATTGTCCTTTAGCAAATATAAGACTTCTGCAAGGGCTGCTTGGGATTTTTCAGCAGGCACTCATCCCATTTCCTTTTTCTGACGTGGATCTACACTATTTCATGCAGCACAATAACATTTATAGGATCAAACTATACAATGCGGTGGTGATTATCTAAAATTAATAACGAAACTATGCATAGCATTGCTTCACTGCTTCAGTGTTCCAACTTGCCCCACAGAAAATGCTTCAACTAATATGAAATTAAAGTCAATCATTATCACCTTAATCAAAGGCTTATAAAAATTACCTTGCATGTTGATTTGTTATACCAAAAGCTTCCAACTTTTCGTCAAATAACTTGCATTGCATATTTCAAATAGCATACAGATCAAAATGATTTCAACCCAAAAATTTTACTCCGGGAGCACAAAAATCAACTTGACAGCCCAGTGAAGTACAGGATTACTCTCTAAAAAAATGTCGGGACAAAATTGGTTTTTTAGATTCAAAATTGTTTTTTAAAAAACCAAATTTCAATGCAAAACCAACATGGATTTTTAAAAAAATCCATGTTGGTTTTTTGCATTGAAATTTGGTTTTTCAAAAAACCATTTTGAATCTAAAAAACCAATTTTGTCTGAAATGTTTTAGAGTGTAGAAATACGGGTCATGTTGGAATTTATGTCATGTCTTGATGAGTGCATCATCTACCAGAAATCAAACTTGGGCAAAAAAATTAACCCCAGGGAATAAGAGCAAAAAATTCAAATAATCCTGCGCGCTTCAAATAGCCCCGGTCTTCCTTATGCTTCCACGAGCAGTTTGGTTGATGGTTAAAGGGGCATTGACGAATTGGCTAAACATCACCCGCACTGTTATGCCATGTTATGACAGATGATCAATGTGCAGTTAAGTAATTTCCCTGTCTACAAGTGGACTGCTCTTGCATTGCCACAGATCAGAACATATGCTGTCTTGTGTTGCCACCTAGTGACTAGTGTGCTATTCAGCGAGCTCCTGCGAGCGTCCACCTACTTTCGACCAGAGGAAGACACACAATTTTGTCTGGAAGACACCGCGGCTGTTTCTGAGTGTGCTGATGACCTTGTCTACTTCCTTACAGAATGTGATTGCCGAGTCTGACTCTGGTATACATATATGTTGAATAGAAATTTTGTGAATGTGCAATGAAATTGGAACTATTTCTTGGGACAGCAATGCTGTAGCATAGGAAATCAACTTTTGTGCCAGGTGGCAGCAGCATGCAGTTCTCAGTTTCACCAGACTGGTAATTTCCCATATCAACAGAAGTGATTGAGACACACCTCTCACGATTAGTCTGGTCCTATTTCAATGCAAAACTGGGACCTGTGAGCTACGTCATTGATGTTCTTAAAAAGCCATGTAGCGTTATCAGATTTCGCTGACATTAAAATCTGAAAAATGTGTACAGAAAACAAATTCAATCAGCTGAGGCTTTGATAGTTTATCAGGTTACTTCAGTATATAAATAACGATATATCTATTTTTTGTGTGATATCATGTTACTTAATTTCCCTTTTTTGACCTGCACTGTAAAATTTGAAAACTGAGTTGATGCAATAATTTGAGCTGTCTGAGAATGTTAATAATTTTCAAGCTATGATAGCTCAATCCTATAAGTTGTCAAGGTATGATAGCTCAATGCTGTAAGTTGTCCAAACGAATCATAACATTAAGCTGTGAAAACATGAAAGCTTCAGTTGTTGCAGATTGCTCATGTATATATTTTTCATTATTTGGCATGTTCACGAATTCGTGGAGGTGCAAAAACGAGCATGTACGAGTTCGTGGATGTGTAAAAACGAGCATAAGTGCTCGTGTATATGTAATAACTAACATTCGTGGATGTGCTTTATTATTCATTCGTGGATCTGCCAATACTAACATTCGTGGAGGTGTTACATGTTTCAGTTTTAAGGTCAAAATTAGGTTTAGGGTTAGTTTTAGCCAAGTTTAGGGTTAGTATGTTCGTAATTACACATACACAAATTCGTGAATGACAATATTTGACATCTCCACGAATCCTAAATTCGTGTATATGTTCGTTTTTGCAGGTTTACAAATTCGTGTACATGTCAAATAGTGAAAAATATATACCTCGATTGCTTGACATCTCAGTCATGCCACATATAGCGCCATCTATAACAAGCACTTCTCATAAGACTGCATTTAGTTTTAAATAATTATTTACTTACAAGAAAAAATAACATTTATATTACGCTATCCCAGAGAAAAAATGAGTAGCACACCACTTTAGCTGGTTACTTTTTTATTTTTATCTCTCTTTAATTAATTTGTTGGAGTAATTAGATGCATGCTTTCATACGTCAACCAACATTTCCAAGTCAGAGTGTGTTCAAATATAGGCTTCTAGCACTGTATACCAACTGAGATGAGCCACAGGCCATTGGGATTTATTCACAAGAAATTAATTGTTAAATCTCCTTGTGATGCAATGGTCTTTGTTGAATGCATCTTGGGCCTGTCCATGATGTGCTGAAATGAAGCATACTGGATCAGGTGGATCCCCTTGAGAGATCAAACAATATTTCGGGATTACAGCCCATATTCATAAATAACTCTATAAGACATGTCACACAAATATAAATGAAAAACAACTAAAAATAAGTCAACACAGCTCAACATTTTGAGTTGTGTCAGCTTGGATCAATAAGTCAACAAAACTCAATATTTTGAGCTGTAAGTCAACACAGCTCATTGTTTTTAGTTTTCTCAGCTTGAATACCTTAGTCAACATAGCTTAGTATTTTGAGCTATCTAAGCTCAGTATTTTGAGTTATCTCAGCTTAAAACATTAATCTATGTTAGCTCAATCAACTTGTGCAACCATCTCACTCAATCAATTGAGCTGAATCAGCGAGTCCGATTTTACAGTGTGCATTCCCAAAAGCCGTTTCCCTGTACTGACAATTTAGTATCTCTTTCACTGTTCACTTACAATATATTGGCAATTCTAGAGAATTATGTTATTTTAGTTTCACCTTGTTATTTTGAACGAAATGCAGTTTTGTTTGCCCTGTCATAAAAGATATTGAATGTTTTAGAATTGGAAATATTGCTTGGAAGAGATATAATATTATTGCTATTTTGTGTGTTAATTTTTTTAAATATTTGATTTCTTTTCAGAATATGAACCAATCCAATGTATAGAAAATGGAAAGTTTGCCACTGAATGTGCCTTGCTGAGGCTGGATTGTGGCCAGCAAATGTCTGGTTTGAAGAGCTCTTGTTTGTGCTCGAATACCACTGAGAAAATTTCTTGCTCAGGTAACGATGTTGTTCTATTGTACAGTTCTCCTTGTAACTAAATGAAATGGGTAATGTTTCACTATAGGTTAATGTTACAGGTGATTTCATTACCATGCGATTCTGGTCATTCACAGTTGCCTGTGAGGAATCAATGCAATGTATACACTTGATACGTTTGATATATTAGCTGTGTGACGTTCTGTTGTTTCTAAACCAATCAGATGAAGCAAAAATGCTATGAATTTAGTGTGTAA
This sequence comes from Platynereis dumerilii, assembly GCA_026936325.1. NCBI lineage: Eukaryota > Metazoa > Annelida > Polychaeta > Phyllodocida > Nereididae > Platynereis > Platynereis dumerilii. The sequence continues at coordinate 47,722,001 of JAPTHN010000007.1, read as the reverse complement.
AGAGTCATAGAATCGCGTACTAATGAAATTGCCTGTAATTTAAATACGTACCTCGTGGGAGCATGGATTTTCAACATATGATGCAATAACATATATGGCCATAAAGGCAGCCTTTTTCATGTAGGTATGTGTGAATTTCTCTGAAATGATTCATGAATGACTCCCAAATTTCTTCGCTGTACTCTGTAATCATATGTACATTCAATGAGAAGCAAAAACAAAACAACAGCCACTACCCTAACTTACAAGCAGCAAGGTCTAATCATTGTAACATTCTTTGAACATAAACAAATTTGTTTGGAGTTAAAATGGCCCGGCATGGCTTTTTGTTGAAATGTACAGTAATCTCTCCCTTTAGTAAGGTTAAGTTATCAAAAGTGACGCTTCTACCTGTATTTGTATTGATAGTTGAAGAGCGTTGAAATTACAATTTCTTGTTTCATCCGTAAATCACTTCTTTTTTTTTTATCCATAACTAGCATTTATGTAAAAGTGACCAAGCAGTATTTATGGTATCGAAGGCAGATTAATCTGCCTTTGACGGTGTGTGATCTGCAGCATCTGCTTGTTGTTCGCTGAGTCAAATGAGCATGCAGAACAGCAACATTTGATGAAGCAGGGTGCATGCTCTCTCTTCCTATATTTTCTTTATTTTGTGTCCTATATTTTACAGTAAAAATTTATTTTATTCCTATAGTATTTCATACAATGAAGGATGAGCATTGAGCACCCTGATGAAGAACCCCCCCCCCCCCCGCCCCTAGGTACATTGAAGCCATTGAGATATTCTTCAAAATTGTTTTGACATTAAGTTTCTCAAACCGTTATTTGATAAATTCCGTTTAAAGCTAATTGACAAACTTGTGCAACTCCAGTTACCCTTAGGTTTAGGATTTGAAGGTTTTTTAACTGCTTCAAGCCATAGTGTTTGAATGAATGAAAGTTTAAAAAATACGATATTGTTATTCATTTTCAGTGTGCCCGGAAAGTTCTTACGGCTCAGGGCATTGCACAAAATGTCCTACATTCTCCGTCTCGACAATAGCTTCAGAGTCCATTACCGACTGTTTTTGTCAAGCCGGATACTCAGGCTCACCTGAAAACGGCAGTCCTTGTATAGGTAAATGTATTGTGCCTGCAAGCATGTTTTTTAATTGCAGGACTCACGTTTTGTAACACAAAATGTGAAACCTGTTAGCTATTATATATAAGGTGTTTTGGATCTCATTATGCAATATGCATGGTTAGTGAAATTCTAGTTCATAGAAATGTTATAATTGACAGGAAGAGAGGTAAATGTGTCGCCAATGTAACACCTAAGCACTTTCAAGTGACACAAAGCCACAAAAGCTCAATATAGTGGTGACCAACTAACGAATAGATTTATTTAAAGCATCTAAAGTCCCAGAAGAGATAGATAGATAGACAGATATGGTAAGTTCAGCCCTCTTAGCCAAGTTCTGGGCGCTCACGAGGGTTGATTGATGAGACGGGAGTCCTCAACATGCTACACATTTACCTTAAATCTAACAACACCTTGTTCAGAAATACCCCGGGCAGAAATATTTTTGGTGAAATTAAACAAATATGGACTATCTCGGGAAACAGTAAAATCGATTTTTCTTCTTGTGTGTGTAGCAAGCTATGAGATTGACAACTACCGTCAAAATAAGTAAATATTTTAATATTATCACTTTATCCATAGCATGCATGCCTGGAACGTACAAGCCGTCATTGGGACCTCTGCAGTGTTTGCCTTGCCCAACCGGTTCTGTGAGCTCCACAGAAGGCGCATCTCACTGCGAATGTCTGCCCGGCTATACTCTGGGTGAGGGAAAAAATCATCCATGCCAAGGTAAGATGATACGATAAGAGTAATAGAGGAGATTATTATATGTAGCAACTAAAGAAGGCCAATAGAGTAGGTCGGGGCAAGAAGCCCGGGTTAGGTGAGAGGCCCCCCCAGGCTTATATCCAAACTTACATTTTTGGTGCGTTTATCTATTGATAGGATTGAAGCTAGAGGCGTGTTAGGTGACGTCACAAATTTTCAGGGCAAACAGCACCAGACCATAGTAGAAATTAAAGAAACAAAATAATGTGCATGGTTTTTGAAACTTTGACTAATTCTTTGAAAGGGGTTGTCAGAAATAACTTTGGAAATTTTTAAAAGTATAATGGATATCTGCATTGCTTCACTTTATTACTATCATATAAATATGATTTGGATCATGTTTTTTGCGTTTTGGTTCAAAATATAGAGGTCAAATTAAAATATGTGGGTTTGGGGCGAGAGGCCCCACATGATATGGGGCATGAGGCCCCCTTCACTGGGGGTTCAAAGCTGCTTCAGGAACCATTATTAATGTGTACTTTACCTTAAACCTTGATAGAATAGCTAGTTAAAATAGAAAAAAAAATTGGTCCGAAATTGAAACAGGGCAAAAAATGATAAAAAATAAGAGTATGAACAGAAAAATTCTGAAATTCAGAAAAAGTGAATAGAATGCCTTAAAAAGGATAGAAGAACTCTAAGAAATAACTTTTAGGCTGAATGCGCTCGTAAAAAAAATTGCCATAGGATTATAATAGGGGGGCTTCTTGCCCGATGGGTGGGGTAAGAAGGCAATTTAAATTTTTTTACAAAAATGGCCGTAACTCCGTTATTAAAATTGGTAGACATTTGTTTCACTAGTTATTAGTAGAGTCAAGTGATCCCTTCCTGACAGCATAAGCATTCAAATAATCGCCCATAAAAAGTAGGTCAAATCGCACCTCGAAGTTAAGGGGCATGCCCCGACCTACTCTATATGACATTTGCTGCTGAGGCTTCTATAACCAGTTAAACAAAAACTTGCAAACATGCCAAGGATTATTTACCTAAAAAAATTACCAATGCCAAGGTTTGATGTTATGATAAGCGTAATAGAGAGAGACATACGTTGCAGAGGCTCTTACATTTTCTATGCTGCGTGTATTCTGTATTTATTTAACATTGTTTTGTTGTTATTTTCTGCCATACATTTGTACACGTTTGTTCCTTTCCCATACTAATCAGTTAATCTTGGCGTTTGGTCACATTTTGTTCTAAACATGAACTCTGCGGATGGCCGTAGATGGTCAGAGAAAGATTTCATCTTTGTTAGATACCAGTACATGTAATTTTTACTTTTAAATTTAGATGATCCATGTTATATATTCACTCTATTATCTTCAGAATGCCCAGCCGACACTTACAAAAGAGGCTATGGACCAGGCCCCTGTGAAAAATGCACGACATTTGCTGCTTCCCAACCAGGTTCAATAGGTCTGGAGTCCTGCAAGTGCATTTACGGAATCTCAACAAAGGATCCATCAAAGTGCAAGGATTATTTCACGGTTAACAAGTACTCTTCTGGTGAGTCTCTTTGCTTGTGCATGTTCATATTCTAATTCAATGTTTTTAAACAGAGGTCATTTTCTAACCCGTTTACAGCAAAAGTCATTGTTTCAAGCAAAACTGCACTGTTAGCCAAAAAGGAGTAAAAATACATTTTTAAGGGTGTAGAAGTAGGAGTACATCCGTCTGAAACACTAATGGAAATATCCGCAGGCAAGACTGTAAAGAATAAAATTTTTTCATAATCCATGAGAAAATTTAAAATCACCACATTTTGATTGGATGGCCTCTAATCAGTCACTTTAGAGACATTCCCACGGGAGGAGATATCTCTGAACAAAAGAACACACTGGTTTAAGGGAAACAACTGGGCAGTCATAGAGTCTCAAAGACCAGCCGCTTCTGTTTTCTAATTACCATAATCAGCAACATGCTAGCATCTGGTTGGTCTGGGACATGCCCATTCTCAACAAATGTGATAAAGTCTCTTTTTTATAAGGTGCTCTGAAAGTAAACTCTCACCCAGCTGATAGTGATCACTCTCCTACCCTGATGACCCTACTCACCTAATACATAACACCTGAGAATGGATTTGTTTATGCCTATTTTGGAGTGCATTTACTCTTTGAGTTGTAATTTTAGGATCCGTTGTGCTACGGTGTCTACACTCTACGCCAAAAAAGCGTAAAATTGTGTCGTTTTGGGTCTCAGTGTGAGGTGATTGGCGTTATCATCATTTCAGGCTGTTTGATTCGATAATTATAACCTGACATACCTTTAGATAGGCAGAGAAAGTTTAAGATGTCTCTCAGGTATTAGCCATGTCCCTTTATAGCTATGTCCCTTTAAATAGATCCTTTAGCTATATTTGTAACACCGATTATTTAATTGTTTCCTTCGGTTGATGACGCCCATATTAATTATTCACTGGCTCCTTGTGTGACCAGAACTCCATATTTGCAAACAAAATTCACAAATTATACAAATTTATATAAATTTACAGGTGTAATTTGAATATATATATGACACAGAAACGTGTACTACACATGTGCCATTATTTCCTCCACTGTTCTGCAGGTACAGAATAGAAAGAACTATCTAAGTCACTATTTATAAGCACAAATATGACGTCAGTCAGGTGTCAGTGCGTGTTAAACTGGAATTTTTCTCATCAAGAGCCAATTACTGGGGGAATGTCTGCAGGAACAATTGGCAATGCATGCAATATCTTGGTCTGGCAATGCTGTTGCTGTATAGGTATATAGATTCAGAAGTTGTTTCCCATTCACCACAACGAAGGACTGATTAGATTTCGGTGGACATCTGTACATCGAATACGGTGTAGGGGGAACATAGTAGTCCGGGCAACTGGTGGTCATATGGGGGGTAACCCACCACAAATTGCAATAATTTTTAACCATATATATTATGAATCCTAGACCACCCAGGGATAACATATCAAAAGTTTACCAAAAAATAATTAGTGGAAGGCACTTTTCTGGAGATATCTTCGTTAAGCTCCGTGAGCATGTAAGTTCAGATAAAACGGAGCATATTACTGGTTTTAAATTACCTTATGTTTGATGGAACTCCACTATAACTAAAGTTCTTGACACCCAGCAGCATCAGAAACACTAAGTTATACAGAAATGTGAAAAAAGTGGGCGTAATTAGGAAATATTACCCTAATTAGTCATATTTTCTTCTAACGAGGTCACATTAAATTTTGTTTTGTGATAGAAGCCTGAGAAAGATTAAATTGTAAAAGATGCAGAAGAGATAACTTTGAAGAACAAGTATTTCACACCAAGTAGACATAATTACATCTATAGAGATTCATTAATACAGATGAGCAGACTCGTTGGCTAATCAAGTGACAGTGGCAAGCCTTTAGTGCAAGATTCCAAACCGCAATCTTGAGTATTGATGCACATCAACAGATGAATATCCTCATCCCCACATTATTAAGACTTATTTTTCTGCTGGTGATACATAATTATAACAATTGCAGACCACTTATTTCTAAGGAGGGCATGAGAATGGATGTATTATTAGTTGTCAAAGGAACAATTCCCTGCTCGTCATGCCTTCTTCCATTCCCATTCCTCAGAAATAACATTTCACTTCACTTGGCTAAACCTGAATTTACTGCTAAACACGAAACTCACTGGCTTCGACGTTACAGGAGCTGTTGTTGGAGGCAGAGATTGTTGTCAGCTCCTTGTTTTAGTTCAAGAACTTATGATACTTGAATCTGTGTGCTGCTTCTCTGAATTACGATTATTTACCAATTTTGCATTGCTCTTCTTTTTCCAATTCCACATATCTGAGAGAAGGTGTCATAACAAAGAAAGGGCTGTCAGGCACGTCACCTAGCATATTGAATCTATCATTCCTGGAGCTGGTTTGTAGCCATCTGTCATGTTCTGTCTGTTTGCATTTTCTCACTTATTACAAAGAATGTGTATGAACGAATAATCCTTTTTGCATGCATTTGTTGAAGAGTTGAAGAGGAATCCTACTTTCTTAGCTTCAATAGGTTGATCAGCCACTGATTAAGTCAAATGAACCTGAACAAGATGATATGCATTCCCTCCATTTGTCTCCCATGTGTCTTGTCCTTGGTAGAAGAATATTCATTAATCTATCTACTTTGCCTTTTGCTGATATCTGAGACATGTCCTCTTTATTCACTCTTTGTCTAGGATATCTTGTGTAGAAGCACACATCCATTTATTAGCCACTGAACATTTTCTGAGACTCTCAGACAGTCAAAACCTTCAGGTGCTAAATTTTAAGACAATCTTATGATTCGTAAGGACACTAAGAGGGCTGCGAGGTAGTTGCAAACTGCTAATCTGACTCACATATATGTATAACTTGCCGACTGACAACAGGCAGATGAGCAAGCGTGGCTGCAGACTAACAAAATTCAAGTCAAATTGGGTGTCTATCAGGTTTGCCTGAGCAGAACTCTGCAGAACTGCATTGGGCTGCTTCAGATTTGCATGCATTCGCGGACATGAAATACAGCAGCTCTAGTGAAATATTATAGCCTGCTCCCTCTGCTCGCAACACAAGAAGGCTACTATAGCCTGTATATCTTGACTGTTATGCCTAAGTACATAGGGATCTCCTAAGTACATAGGGACTCTGGCTTCTTCAGTGACCTTTGTTGATGTTTTTGAAGAAGTGCTGAAGCCATCCTGTTAAAAGTAATCACAAATTCTTTGCCATTAACCTCTAATATTGCATACGAGTCAATGTTGGAGGTCTCAGGGCCCTATTTTGATGGCCTCGGCCTTGGTTTCAGATGCTTAATCCTTGGCCTTGCCTCGGTCTCAACAACCTTTGTTGGTGTTTTTGAAGAAGCCATCCTGTAATTCATGTCAAATGTGATCCTGTAATTCAGGTCAAATGTGATCACAAATTCTTTGCCATTAACCTCTAATATTGCATAGGAGTCAGTGTTGGAGGTCTCAGGGCCATATTTTGATGGCCTCGGCCTTGGTCTCGGATACCCAATCCATGGCCTTGCCTCAGTCTCAGCTGCCTTTGGGCCAGTGTTGGAGGCCTCGACATTATGATGGCCTCTGCCTTGGTCTCAGTCTTGGGGACTCATGCCTCGCTCCCAGCCTTGACTACATTAGAAGTTAGCTGCATGTCTATAGCTCACAATATGTATAATGAAGGATCTACACTAGTGCCATCAAGCACCTTCTACATTTTTTTGATTAACCAACTTTCAGACAATTTTTGGGTCTGCATTCTCCTGGTTCCTGGGCTTGATAAACAATTTAATAGATCTGGCATCTTCTGTACAAGTTCAATGCAAATATTAATGTGCACAGATCTGCAGCAAGAGATCTCTAATATAGAGTGCCTTTACCTAATTACATTGGCCATCCCGCCAGGATGAAATTCACATGCCACCAATAATATCTCTTCAAAACCAAGTCAATTTTATTAAACTCTGTGACCATCATCAAGGGCAGGCATCATCAGGGTCACATGCAGAAGCTTTGAAAGGGAGGGGTCAAGCACAATGAAAAAACAAATTCTGGCCTGTGATTTTAAGTTCAAACCTTTTTCGTATGCGAAAGTATCATCATTTTTTAAGGAGGAGGGGCAGGATCTTGACCACCTTCCATGAAAAAATTCATATAAATCTGGACAACTACAGTGTATTAACAAAACAGTTATCTTTATAGTTAAATGTATATGTATAGCCCTTGACAAAACATAGTGTGCAATGGACTTCCTCATCTCATCAAATAAGAGAGAATGTTCTTTGGATTTACATATTTGTCTTTTTTATCACATATGCCTTCAGGATCCACATCTTTTTATGTCCATTTTACAAACTGTTCCTCAAGGGTCTATGGTTACTAGCAAAACACAATTGTCCCTGTCTTCATTCTGTGCATCTTATGTTCATCTTCAGTCAGTTCTTATATTTCTATTGCTTGAGTTGGTCAAGTGCAGTTGTGCTGCCTGTCGACGGAAGTGATAGAAATGAGATACTTTTTTCACAAAGAAGTGATCTACTATACCTCCAATCCCCACCAAAAAAGGGATTATTCCAAGATATGACCTGACCCACAAGGCATTTCACTGCAATGTGTGAATTTCAGAAGAAAAGGTTTACTACATCTTGATGAAAGTGACAGCATGAATATTTTCCGGGATTGTGGCAGCGACAGCAGTACTGCATATTTATTGTTTTATTTATTTTAAATGACATTACAGATCACTCAATATATTATGTAGCACATATTTGAAAACAGATCATTACTTTTAAATGGAATCTGGATCGTTTTCATTTGATATTTGAAATTTATTATGTACTTTACGTCATTTTACCATGAAGCCTCTTTCCGCACTGCCTGAAAATGTTCCCACATCCGAAAAAGGGTCTTCCACTAAATATATTTTGGTAAACTTTTGATATGTTATAGAGGAAGATGTAAGCTTTCAAATGGTATATGACACAAAACTATTGCAATTTGTGGTGGGTCATTCCACCAGTTGCCCGGACTATAGGCTGGTGTAGCATTTTTGGCTCAGTTTGTCTCACTTTTGGCTCGCAAGGGCTCAATTGGTCTCAGAGTGGGTAGTTATGTCTCAGTCTGTCTCAGGTTAGCATTTTCTAGCTCTGTCTGTCTCTAGCTGAACGTTTTCAGAAATTTGTACTGCACAGCTTTAGATTACGATCTTTCAGATCAGATAATAACAAACCAGTGTGCTCGTATGATATGTGTTATGAACGAGTGATCACTGAATGTAAATGGCACTTAAAACTATTTACCAGCCATCTGTTGGTTGCTGGGAGAATAATTCATCCTGGCAGCAGGCTCTAGAGAGTGCTAACACCTTGTTAGACCTGACACCCTGATTGCTTTCAGAATATAAAATAAAATTCATTTATTTTATTTCTTATGAAAAATATCAACAAAATATTTGGAATTTTATCACAGATACATATACATGTAATATCTTCCACGAAATTAATTTCCAGGTGACGCCATAGCTTCTTCTGCAAAACATGAAACGAAAACCAAACTGAAGTCAAATTTCACACCTGGTCATTCTTCGCCTTACACAGGTAATGCATTGGAGCACTTTGTTCGGGATGGACTTTGTTTAACCTTATACACTCACAGTAACTTTGTCAAATACCGCGGTCAATTCTAAACCTTTTGACGATGTCGGGTTTTTTTCATACATTTGAAATGGAACTTATCATATATAGGCCTATGTTAAATAATTTATATTCATTATTGTTCATTCTTTGATGAATATCTGATGGTCTATTTGTGCCAGTTACTATTGCTATTAACTAATCATCTGTTTCTGTCAGTTATTGTTCATACTTTTATTAACTAATAATCATTAGTGGTGTATTGCTCATAATTTTGATAACCGACCATCTGTTTGTGTTCACTATTTTTCAAATCTTTCTCGTAACCACTAATATGCATAATTACAAGTATGTGCATTATTATTCAGTGAAGGTGCATGTTGGAACTGCTGCTGAAAAATGAGACTTCCCGATGGATGTACACAAAAGGCGATACATGTGCTTACAGATGATTTCATAATTGTAGACACTGAAACTAATGTCAATTTTTTCTCAGACATGAATTCTTGCCTCTAAATAGCCCACACCGGTGCTGATGGGGCGTAAAACACAGACTCACTCACTTTCGGACATGAATTCTATGAGGAAAAGTGACATCAAAAAGCTTCTGATATATTTTTCGCCACAGAATACATGTTTTAGATAAATTTCATATTCAGTGTCTACAATAATGAAATCATCTGTAATAGAATATGTAAAGGTTCATCTCTTTTTATTCCAGGGCAAATTGTCACTGTGTTTCTTGTGACCGCAATTCTTTTGGCGGGCAGCATCGTCATTCTGTACTTGCGTCGAGTTCACCAAAAACGCCGGACAGCAGAGACAATGGTAAATGGTTTTTTTCTTGGTTTTTTTTAGATTATCACAAGGATGAAGGATAAGGATAATGTCATAAATTTTTATCTTTACACAGCAATTTCATATTTTTTGCCTAATAAACTTTAGGCCATGTTATGTTTAAAAAGTACAGGTCCACTCAAAACTGCTTCGCTTAAAATATTGTTTTTGCTTCCAACAACTGTAACAGCGATGAACTGTACATACACGTATGGATTATCATATTTTCCCAACCTTGTTTGGTAATTATTAACAATTTGGCTACCTTCGAAATGTAACGTATTAGCAATACTGATAATGGTGATGGAGCATTGTTATGTCAATGTTGTGACCTAATTCATAAAAGCATAATCGTTGTTTTCAGTGACATTTTATGTCCTTGCCTTGGGGCCATTATACATGTAGCTAGATAAATGATAATCATATAAACAGTTTTGACCTTATGCTTCTGCGAAAGGTCTTTTAGTCTTGTCTGAATAGGGATGAGTGAGTTTCTAAGAAATGAAGGACAAAAATTAGTCATATTATCACCTCCTCAGGACTATGGTATGAAGTCCTGGAGGAAAAGTACCTGGATGGCACATGAAAACAGATCAAAATGTGATTCTGTATTTTTTCAACAAATAGGCTGACCCATTTCACTGCAATAATGAATAAACGTCAGGAGGTCAGAAAACAAAGTTCACAGATCTGTCAAAACAGGCCTTTTGCAAGGATGTCTGGTTGCCAGACCTGCTTACAATGCTCAGCGACCCATCTCATAATAGTTTTGGCACTCACGCTTGGGTTGTGAGTGTCTGAAATTTCAGCTGCTGCAATAATGATGCTGTGGATGTGGCGGTCTTGAAATGGTCTGAAATGGTCTTGAAATGGTCACCCAGATTCTGATTGATGTTGTGCCTTGATGATGGGTTGTAACTGCAGATCTACCTGGCTTTATAAGGTCCTTCATTCACCCTGTTAGACCAAACTTGGTCATGAGCTTGCTGATCACTGACTGGGAGCAGCCCCTCTGATGGGCAACCTCATTCTTGGACATGTCAGCCGCCAGCATCCCACCTGAACTGCTGGGCCTCATTGCTCAATAGAGAGTCTACCCAATGGCAGTCTGTTGTATCTCAACTCAGGAAAGATCAAGGAACTTTTCTGAGTGCTTTGTGTGCAGTTAAGGGCAACTGATCTCTAGGATTAGCTTAATTACTGCATTTCATGATCTGTACCAGTGCAGAGGTGATGAGTAATGACCCGTGTTAAAAAATGTAAACCTGACTAATTCTTCATTGTTAATATCTCGAACATTGAACATGCAACAAATAACTTTAAAGATTTTTTTTTTCTTTAAATTGTTTCAAATTGAAAAGTGATAACTTATTTTTGTCCTTCAACTTAAATAGGGTTATTCTTTGGGCTACTAGAAAATTGGACAAAATTGACAGAATATTGGCTCCATGGTACTTCTGACATTATCTGTGAAGGATGACTTATATCCTTTGATCGAGATATATCAAAAAGCATGGTAGCATAAAAATTAATTGGGAATGTGGCGTATGTAATAAAACTATATTTATCTTATAAAACCAATCTGTTATAATTATATAATTTCAGGAGTTGCATTACTCTACTCCTAAATCGGAACTGATCAAGGTCAGCCGGATAGCAGGGGACAGTATCATGAACGAGTTGTACCAGAGTTACGAATTTCAAGCGAAAAGTTTACAAATGGGTCGTTTGCTCGGACAAGGAGCCTTTGGACAGGTCCATCAGGCTGTAACAAGTGGTTCCAAAGGAAGTGGTCCATCCATGCAAGTCGCTGTCAAAAGTTTACGACGTGAGTGCAATCTATATTCTTGATGTGTCATTCATGAAGGAATTTATATATTTTTGTAAATTATGATCAATCCAATGACAGGGTATCCTTGAAATTTACTTCTTTGACTTAGAGCATGATATCACCCTGAGGCTGTTTGTGGATCATCCTTGTGTTTGATAATTAAGGATCACTAAACGAAACAAACAATTATTTTAAGCCTGTACACGTTACCGATTACAGCTATTTAGTTCAGTGATCTTTAGGCCTAATTGTGAGTCACCAAGCACAAGAATGATACACAAGACCACGCCAACCCCAGCATGACATCATGCTTGCCACCAGGGAAGAAAAACTGAAAGATATTAGTTATTGGAGTGATAATAAGAAAGCCAGATTATAGGAGCTCATCATCCCAAGTCATACCATGACAAAATGGCCCATAACCTTTGCTAATTCATGAATACTTAATTAACTGACCCAGTTTTGGCTCAGCTGCATCACAGTTTGAAATTGTTGCTTCTGTTTCACACTGTTACAAATGGAGAGATTGTGTATTGTTGAAAGGTGCTATCACAGTTCTGAAAATTCAATTGAATTATGTATTTTCACTGTTCTGAAAGGAAACTGTTTGAAAGTTTGCTTGTTTTACACTGTTTTTCTCAGTTGCCAGTAATCCTCTAAGTGTCCATAATCGGACTAAATCTGCATGCAAAATGCTTATGACCTAAATAAGCAGCCAATCACAGAAGAAGTTGGAAATAGCAGAAAGCCCTGTCCATTTTAGCAGGGCTTGTGTGGGGAGGATGATAGGAGCTTGGCATTTTCATCTATTCTCTACATTTCCTTTGTTTTGCATGCAGCGAATAGCTCACCAGAATGTTGTGAAGCTCTGAAGAAGGAGTTGCATCAGATGATTTCCGTTGGACAGCATCCGAACATCATCTGCCTGATAGGAGCTTGCTCCACTAAAGCAGGTATGGCAACAGTTTGAAAATTAAAAGCATGCTAAGGGAGTGACCATTTAATAATCAGGGGGGCTTGGAGTTTTCCTCAGTGGGAAATTATTTAATTCACAGTAACGGTTGACCTAATTATTTTTTTCAAGCGGGCAAAGTCCCCGAATATTCATTCCTAAATAAAGCATCGCCTTAAAAAAAACTCCAAGCCCCCCCCCCCTTGAGAAGAAATGGTGGCCCCCTAACCAAAAATAAATACATTTAAAGAAATTCTGTCCATGTGACCCATGTGTGCAATACAGTGAACGTGAGCCCCGACCATTACTTAGCCTACATGTAGCGCAGACCTGAGCTGTCGTCTGAAAAAGGTTTAGCTAAGGTTTGTAGAACCTCTGCTCCATTGGAATATTATAATATGGCTTTTGGCACACAAACATCTGCAAGATTTTTTCTAGTTTAATATATAGGCCTATCCTATTACAAATTGAATGGCCATGCTTTATTATAATTAAACATAAACGCATATGTATAGTGCAACATCAATGCTGTTAAGTGGGCATTGTAATGAGAGTCGTGTTGCTTTAATAAACAATAAACAAATCACTTACTTTCACGAGCAACTCTACATTGTGTCAGTCAACAATTTTGATAAAGACAAGAAATAGCCATTTTCATTTTATGTAAAAATTCGTCATGGCAATATCATCGGCTGATATGATCATGCACAAAGCTTTTCTCATGAAAGAAATCCAAACATCCAAACATAAAAGTGCTAACTCTCTTGGGTCCATGTCTCAAGCATAACTCTGTTCCTGTTCTCATCACACTCATCAAACATTGCATGTGCCACATCACTGACATTTACTTTGTTTTGCAATAGTACCCAGGGTTGGCACAAAAAGCCCGCCCCCCGGGTTTAACCCGGATTAAACCCGGGTTTAACCCGGACCGGGCAAAATGGTGTTTTTCCCAAAAAGTGGTCAAAATCCGGGTAAAATGGCAAATTCTCTTAGAATTTGCTTGCAAATAGCAGAAATTGGAAAGAAACAATGCTGAAATCAGAGAAACTTAAAACAAATTCATTTAATCCAAAATAGATAGCCTTATTTTGACACTGAAGTGACTCAACTGTCAAACTGTTCAACTGTAAATGTAAGCAACAATAAGTATTATACTATTAACTCGGTTTGATTATGTAATTATAAAATCATGAGTGCATCTGCAAAATTTGTGAAATCATTGATTCACCACTGTATCACCAGTCCAGCTCCTCTCTACCCCTCAGGTGACGGTAGCAGGTGACCAACTTAGCTGCCTTTTAAAGCCTAATATTTAATTGACAAAGATTTGCAAATGCTGTTTTCATTACTCCATGGTCAGACGCACTGAGAGCAGACTACAGAAATTTTAGCCAGTGTTCAAATCAATAAAACCCGCTTTTAACCCGGATTTTGGGAAAAACCCCGGTTTAAACCGGGTTTTGACCGTTGGGCTGGGCAAAATGAATAAAACCCGGTTTTTTTCCAACCCTGATAGTACCTGTACTAAAACAATTCCTACCTTCTTTAAAATACACCTTCATTTCACACCTTTCCTTGCTACTTTTGATCAATGTGCAAAACTGGGTTATATGCTTTCTCTCAGGCTATCCAGGTGGCAGCAGGGGCCAGGCACACTGACAACTGCTGCCTCCACAATATGCCCATAAATACACTGTACAAAGTTCATTTGTTTTCCCAGCCTTATCTAACATTTTCCATCAACAAGAGACATTACCATTCTACTGCATTTTATGCTAACTGTTTCATATTAAAATATCCATTTATGTTTATCAATTTGCACCACCATGCCCTCCTTCACTGTCATATTCAGGCACACATAATCCTACCCAAAATGGCTCAAATTCCTGCTTGCAACGGGTTTTCTAGTAATAATTAATAGTTGTAACATTCTTCTTGTTTATCTATATTTAACACTTGGTGGTCCCCCGGTAGAGAGCCCATCGCATCCAAGATGAGCATTATGCAGTTATGCCTGAGGGTGATCACCTATAGGCCTATGTGATTATTTTAGTTCACATCTGACAGTTTCATCCGTTCTAGTTCTTGCCTGAGGTTAAACCGTCTTCTGGTTGACGTAATTATCTCTTCATCAACTTCTTAAGAAGCTTTTCCAATAGACTTGTTGCCAAATTTGTCTGCCAGATGAGCCTTCTTCAGTTCTTTTGTCTAGACACAGAAAAGCATTCCAAATAGTAATTTCCAATCAGCGACTTATTTTTACCGTAATACCAGTGTGACACCAACATTGTAATAAAACCTGCTCTGAATATGAAATAAATTTAGATTAAAAATTCCCACAAACATTTCTTGAAATATTGCATGGTTTTTTAAACAGTCACCAAAGGATGTCTTCTTTTGTCCTGAAGGTAATCTGCCTTAGGTTTTACAATTGGTCTCATGGCGGGATACACGCCCATGACTATTGGGTAACTGCTTTGTTACTTTGGGGGTAACCAAAGGTAGTTTAGGGAAGCAGAGGACAAAGCTGACGGTAGTTGAGGGGAAATGAAGATTTTTGAGGGAAGACAAATTTATTTGAGGGGAACTGAGTTTGGTTTAGGGGAACCAAGTTCAGTTGAGAGGAGCCGAGTTTAGTACTTGAGGGGAGGAGAGGGTAGTTGAGGGGAGGAGAGGGTTGTTTAGGGGAGGTGAGGGTAGCTGGGGGAGGTGAGGGTAGTTGACAGGAGCCGAGTTTAGTTGAGGGGAGAAGAGGGTAGTTGAAGGGAGGAGAGGGTAATTGAGGGGAGGTGAGGGTAGTTGAGGGGAGGAGAGGGTAGTTGAGGGGAGGTGAGGGTAGTTGAGGGGAGGAGAGGGTAGTTGAGGGGAGGAGAGGGTAGTTGAGGGTAGTTGAGGGTAGTTGAGGGTAGTTGAGGAGAGGTGAGGGTAGTTTGGGGAGGTGAGGGTTTGAGCCATCATAAGCTGTACTTTCAGCCAGGCACCAATTTATTTTCAATTAAGGAGCGACCATGATTTTTTTGAGCAGGCTAGCAGCCATGTAGACGAGGAGGTTCACATATCTTTTACGTCATATATGCATATATTTTGGAGGAGAAACAGTCTAAATAAGTCAAAATTCTGTACAGTGGGTTGCAGAAGTATACACCCCGGGTCACCCCCCCTGCAGTAGTCTTCAATTTTCTGTCATATCTTCCTTCAGAAATGCATCATCAATCCCATACGTCTGCATGCTCATACCAACCTCTCTTGTAACCTATATTCACCATAAAATGCTGGGTGGTAGGTCATGGAAGAGTAGAAAAAATTTAACTAGCAAAAATTTGTGTTGCAAAAGTATACACCCCTTGTAAGTTGTTGATGTTTTTTCAGTGATAATAATCTTGTTTTGACATGAAAAAGTAAAATTATGATACAAATAGTTGATCTCTGATTGGTTTTTAACATTTTGGATTGTTTTACCCAATTTCTGTAATTTCTGTCGTCGACTGTGGATGGATAATATCACAAAATCAACCTACGCTATTAAACTAAAAATAGTACAAAATTCAATGTGAAAATAAAATTGATATCTAACGATGTTGATCAGCTGCATTTCAGAATTTTAGAGGTTGAATGAGAAAACAAAAATATTTTGAACCCTAATTACACATCAGCATCCCCCACAGCAGTGTCAGAATGAACTGACATTTATACCTGACAAAAGGTGTTGGAATACTCTTTCCTTGGGAAGCCCCCAAAAAGCAAGAAAAGGGCTGGACAGGCATGGACACACCCTGATACAACCTTTCGGATCAGTATCTGCAACAGAAGTTGAAAATACATGTGGTCACAGGAACCTGTGGCGATGCTCAGTTTTAGCCATGTCCCATTTGATGTCTTGTGTCTTAAAATATATGTTTTCAGTAAAGCCACTATCCCTGTATGGTTTTATCAGCTATGAATATAAAGTAGGTGCGATTTGACAATGCTCAATCAAGTTTGAGTGATATTTTTACTCGTCTCCCAATTTGTGATAAAATATGAAAATTATCAAAAAATTTGATCATACTCAATTTTTAGCTCTATCAAAGATATCAAACTGGAAAGTGTCTTGGGTTCCATCAGGGTAAGTATACATACGTCCAGCTCATTTCCTTGATATTTTCTCATTTATCTGAGAAGCTGCTTCAAAATTTGTATGACAGGCGAATACGGCACCTTGAATACGTATTTTGGACCAGACTACATAAGAAGAAACTTTCTAAAAAAATACTTATTACTGCACTAACTGCTTAAAGTTGAATCCCACACTTGGCAAGAAATCTAAAATCCATGAGATATTCATGAAACTTTGCCAAAAAGTTCTTCAAAAAGAAAGCTTTACAACGCAAAAAAAAATAGGCGGGCTATCCAACATAATTTTTGAACTATGATTTTTTCAAAATCTCATGTCTTTACATTAAAACATACAGTAAAATACTAAAAAAGTGTGGAATTTATAACGAAAAACATCGTCACTCGAACAATATCCATGAGATATTTATGAAAAATTAAAGGAATATAGCTGAAAATACACTTTATTGAAAAACGTGTCTTTGAAGGGGGGTTACCGATGTTTTTTGAGAGTTACTTGGTGTACTATATGAGAAAATTATGAAAAACAGTTCAACAAAAATAAGTCCCCCTTAAGGTAAACTTGAATATCTTAGAGACTCCTTCTTCGATTTTTATGAAAGTTGGATTGGATTATGGGCCTGTATATCGACCCAAAAATGTGTGCATTTATAGGCTTGTGCCATTATTCCTGGCTGAGCCAGCAGCCTTCGAGTCAGCCTACCCCTGTTTTCAAAATTCTGGGGTTTTTCTAATGCATATGAACCATTTGACCAAGCGATGGAGCCACCAGCTGGGTTATTTTTGTTGAACTGTGGAGTACAATAGGTGGAGCAGCTGTACTCTGTGGCATTCAACTTTAAACAATATCGATAATCATTCACATAATGCTCTCTTGGACTTATGGAAGCTGGAAACTTTTTATAGCTGCATACAATCTCACTACATGAAGGGGGTGTATACTTTCGCAACACTAATTTTCACTGAATTTTTTCTACTTGTCCATGACTTACCACACACAATTTTATGGTGGATACAGGTTGCAAGAGAGGTCAGTGTGAGTATGTAGACGTATACGGGATTGATGATGCATTTCTGAAAAAAGATATGACAGAAAATTGAAGACCACTCCAGAGGTGGGTGGATACTTCTGCAACCCACTGTATTTTCAAGGATTTGTATTGTTATTAATTTTGTGAATTTTGTGCTCCTCTCATATTATTGAGTTTATCTTATAATATAATATATTATGACACATGTATCTTGATGATATTCAAATGTCGAATAAAATTCTATATATATATATATGTTACATGTACAGGTTTCAAACAATGACGTTTTGGCCAAAAGTGTAAATATAAGTTTTACGCCAGACTGAGCCAAGTCCCTTGTTACTGAACAGCTCTATAGAGCTCTGTGAAGAGACTGGCAGAATTCATGGTCATGCAGGAGGAAATTCAGTTCTTTCATGTTTAAACTCCCAAATTTGAGCTTCTGTTTCTGGTATCAATATAGTAATCATTATGGTGCTCTGAAACAAATCATACTATATGCCAATAGAGGCTTCATTGTGTCACTTTCAACGTTCAGGGCAGTTGCTCCACCACAGGGGCAGTTGCCCGTCAATTGCTGCATGTGATTTCTGGCAGAGTTCACTGCCTGTGGAAGCCAATGCTGTTGCCTCTTGTGTTTATATATAGAGTACAATCTCTGCTTAATATAAGTTAAGTATGAACTCTGCGTGCAGAGTATTTGTGAGCCATGGCAAATGTCTACAGCTATCAGCATTGACATGTGGGTGGCTTTACTTTTTAGCTGGCTGGCGGCCATCAAAGACTTTAGCTAGCCAGGACGGAAAAAAACGTGACAGCTTCAGGGTCTATTTCTGACAGCTGACACCATATTTAGAAGAACAAACAATGCCCATTAATGTGACAGAGACTTGGCTTTCAATCTATGAATATGTATATATATATATATATCATAAAAATATATTTTTGTAGATTAAAAGGAAAGAATGCCATGTCCGGAGGTAAAAGGGGTCACTCACCATACTTCTTAATGCAAAAAGATAACAAAGAGCCTGCTGCAGGATTGTAAGAAAATAATACTTTTCTTGTGTTGACTTCAGGCTTTCATACCATCTCCAGTGGTTGTAGCACAGGTAAAACAAAACAGCCTCCGGTTGTTCAACCTTAAAACTAATCAACTTTCTGACAAGTCCTTTCTGCAGGAAGAGACTAGTTTTCTGCATAACGACTCTTTGTAGTTGATATGGTGTTTTGTAAAGATGTCTTAACCTAGAAAAGAAAAAAAAAATTGAACAGCCTGATGAAAGTTTGGAAGTAAGTTAATTGCTTCACCGTTGAAAATTTTTAAGGTTAACCTACAATGGCAAAAATGCTTGCGGGTGGATTCCAATAGGCGTAACAGAGGGAGGGGGCAGGGGTGGGGGCAGTGCCCCTCCCCCAAATGTATGAAAACACACTAAGATTCGGGAAGAAGGGCTAAAACATTTGGACACATGATTGAATAAACATTATAGAAAATGAATCGTTTCCAAGCAATATTATTTGAAAATTCGGATTATTGTCGCCACCTTCCCCTCCGCAATTGCCCATGTTACGCCTATATGGATTATTATGTGACGCAATTGCCCATATTACGCCTAGATATGGTTATTATGTGACGCAATTGCCCATGTTACGCCTATATGGATTATTATGTGATGCAATTGCCCATGTTACGCCTATGTGGATTATTATGTGACCTGATCAAAATTGGCCTGGATCAGTATGAGGAAGATTAATTTAAATGTTAGTTTTTGAAAAATTGTTCATTTTTTATTTCCAGGAGAACTGATGATAATTATGGAATATGCTCCTCATGGGAATTTGCTGGATTACCTGAGAACCAGAAAGGCCGAGATGGCAGAAGAAGCAAGAGACCAATACCCGCAAAATGGGTCCCGGGTTAGAAATTGTGAAAACATGTTGGAGAATAGACAGCTTGTCATGTTTGCTATACAGATAGCCAGGGGAATGGACCACCTTGCCAAAATGAAGGTATGTTCCTTAACCCTTTTTATTTTATTTAGATCTTCAGACTCACACAATTTATTTCTCAAATTGTCAGGACAAAGAGGGGGGTGGAGAGCGGATAGATTGTTTCCGGGCCGGCACTTGGCCTCTATTGAATGTACATGGATGTAATTTGGTACGCATTTAGACTTTATGGTCTAGTTGTGCCTTTTGGTAGTCTGATGGATAGATATTCTATACTTTTTGAAAAAAATTGAAAAAATATCAAGATATCTATATATTTTTTTTGTTTTTGGGCTGAGACTCAGTCACTATTGCATACATGTACATGGATAAAGTTTGGTACACACTTGGCCTATATTTTCTAGTTGTGTATTTTCACAGGTCTGATGGAACATGTCATATATACCTTTTGAAATGTTGACGAAAATTATAATAATTCATTTTTTTGTTTCTGGCCCCAGGCTCAGTCACTATTGCATGTACAAGGATAACGTTTGGTACACATATGGCTAATATGGTCTAGTTGTGTCTTTTCATGGTCTGGTTGATAGATATTCTATACTTATTGTAATTTTGAGAAAATATATCAAAAATACTTTTTGTCATATTGGAACCAAAACTTGCCCACTATTGTATATAGAGCAATGACATTTTCTACACATATCATCTATACAATGTAGTGCTCAATGCTTTTTCACGTGTATTTTACACTTTTCCAATGATTGGAAAAACTTGAGAAAATTATAACAGCGTTATATTTTTTTGGTTTCCAAACGACAGCTCATAACCTGTACTTTGTACATGCATGAAACAACCACTACATGTATTGCATACCAATATGCAATTTTGTAAACACTCCGATTTATGGTGTAATTGTAATCTTCTAAGTTTGTTATTCACTGAAGGTTTGCTGCTCCGCAGCCTATGTTTTTTTATTTTACTGGCCTACAACAGAACTACACTCAAGTCCTGACCAGCAATGTATTGGTTTTTGTGGATGTAATGAATCACAAAAATTATTTGGTGCCAGGTTCCAAGTTCTCATACTATCTAGTCATCTTCATGTACAAAATCGGGTTTAATCTATATCTGTTTCTATACGTGAAGGATTATTATGCGACTTTCTTTTTCAGTGTGTCCATCGCGATCTAGCAGCAAGAAATGTCTTGCTGAGTAGTGGAATGGTCGCCAAGGTGTCTGATTTCGGTCTTGCAAGAGAGGTCTACGAAAGTGGTTATTACTTCAAAGACTCTAAGGTTTGTAAATGAATATATTTATATTTAAAAAAATTTCTTCTGAAAATCTATTGTGTTGGTTTTATTAATTTTTTTTTTGATTTTATTGTTTTTAATGTAATTTGTGTTATCTCTTATTGAGGCAAATAAAATATTTATTTATATTATTTATTATTTATATTAATAAATGAAGAGATAAATGGTAACCTTGAGCAATGTTCCTGTATCCTCTGCCCATGGGCGCTGCTCTGTCGCTGCCCTGAGCTGTATACTCAGTGGAGGGCTCATCACAAGTTTCCCCACACAAGGGCCCAGGGCGCCAATAATAATTATTTTCATATTTCCTTAAATTTAACAATACTAATGTCATCGGTAATAAGCTGGCAGATGGCGCCTGACTGAAAATCTACACTTCTAGAGTAAAGACTAAGGCTGAATGTAGGCTTATACTGTCTGCATTTTCGGAACCACAGCAGTGTTGACCTTTTGAAAATATTTCTACCTTACATACATGTTTTCGTTATAATCTTTAAGCAATGTTACAAGTGCAATTTGATAGAATTTAGATTAATGGACCGATAGTGCTTGTTAAATTCTTATTTGAAATCAATACTGTGTAGACTATGCCCATAGCTGCACGTGACACGCTGATCATGATGGTACTTTAGCATATATATCCCTGCCGGGTATATATATATATATATATAAGTGGCCTTATTCCCAACTCTATTCCTGATGCACATATATATGGCATCGGCATCCGCATGACATTTGATTTTATAGCAGCTGAGATATTTTTTTTGTCTAAAAAGTAAAACACCTGAAATGATAGGGGAGAGTGGGGCCAGTTGAACTGGCAGGCCAGTTGAACCACCCTTGATTTTTCACCGGTTGGAGCAGGCATTGGAACATACATACAACCTTGTGTTAGGCCTTATTAGGCTAGTCTATTCCAGGTGGATCTTTTGGCTCTGAGACACACGGTAACGAAACTATCACACTTTTTTCGTTTTTCGCATGAAAATTGTAGTTTTTCACGCTGAGATTGGGGCTTTCATAGCATTTAAATTACTTGGTCTGCAGGGATGTCCTGTCATAATACGATGATTGATTATGTGTAGATGGAAACGCACCTCCTTAAAATGGTGTCCCACAACAAGGGTACAGCAAGGCTATGTATAGATACATTTTTTATCAAATTTTTAACAAAATGCATTTACAATGAGAGGTATCATTCAGTAAACTGTTTTCTAATAGTCCCATTAGGGATCGTTCAGAATTTATGACTGGGGGGGGGTGGGAGTTTTGGCCGAGGGGGTACTAATTTTTCACAAATGTTTCAAGGGGGGGTATTACTTTTTGACAACACTTCCAAGGGGGGGTAAAAAATTATAAAAAATACGCATAAACTCATTTTATTTGGACTTTTTACGCGCAAAAGTCCGCGAAATGACGCGAATCTGTATGCATGGCCGTGTATAAAAGTATATATGTGTGTATTGCTTTGTATGTCAAGAGGGGGGTTACTAAAAATAAGCGTGAAACCTAGGGGTATCCGCATGAAACTCAAGGGGGGGTGTCAATTTTTGACGGGAAGTTCCAGCAAAACTCCCACCACCCCCCAGGTCATAAATTCTGAATGGTCCCTTACAATGGATTAAAATAAATAGAAAAAATTATTTTTAAAGTTTAACCGTCAACTGGCTCAACTGGCTCCAGGCTATTCTTTGAACAGAAAGAAGTGTGTGAGACATTTCAAATTTAGCCAAAACATTCTATGGTCCTAGATGAGCTTGTTAGGAAAAATAAAGGACTTCAGTCTCACACTTCATCCATTATCCTTCCAATGGTTCAACTGGCCCCAATAGATGGTTCAATTGGCCCCGAGGGTGGGGCCATGTGAACCAATTCTTTTTTAATTTTTGGAGGCTCGTGTGTCGGCCATGGTAAGATATCGCAAAAACCTTAAGTTGGGATGGTTAGACAACTTTTCAAACTACCTTTTCCATATTTGTTCTCCTTTAAAGATGTAAAGGTATGCACACAGGAGAGCAATTTCTAAAATTTGGTTCAACTGGCCCTGCTCTCCCCTATATATTGCAGTCATTTCTTCAGCCATATTATGTTTCGAAAGCCATCATGTTTCCTCAACCTACTCAGCATTGAGATCGATTACATGAAAGTGATTTCACACAATAGAACAACCAAAAATAGAACCCACCCTATAGCCAATCAAGACATTCAGCAACAGTGAATTAATGTTCCCGACCTACAGTAAACTGCACTATTATTTGAAAGTGATCTTCACAATTAAGGATTTCAAGATAATTGTCTTTATTCGAAATTATACGAATAATAGCGGGGCAGATTTGTCATGAATAGGTAAGTAATAGTGCATTTATATATAGAAGCGTGAAACTTGGCACGCATTTCAAAAACGTCTTGAAGAAAATATTTAGATAGGGAGCCACTTCAGATTTGACCTGGTTGACCCATGGCAGCCATTTTCCAAAGTGGCGGCTAATTATCTAATTTTCCTGCTTTCTGTGAAGTGCCTATAGTTTGAAAGTATGAAAACAGTGCACATTATTCCTTCTACAGATCTAAAAAACATTATCAATTGATTTCTGGATTGAACTGAGGAATTTTAGGGTAGTCAGGGTCCTTTTTGTTAGAACTGTTGAAGAAAATGTATCATTTTCGCGGTTTCCCATAGTTTCATGGAATCTCAATTGATTTTAAAACTGACTACATATTTGAATTCCTTGTAAAAAGAGCTTTCAAATGAAATCGCATCATTAGTTTCCAAGAAATCTTTGTCAAAATTAAAGAAAAAACAAAATCTTCAAAAATTGTTTTATTTTCATTTTTTCCATTTTCAAACAATCCGTAACCGAGAAATCCAGTGTTTGAATCAATATTTCTCACAAAAAGGATTCCAACAAGCCTGAAAATAGACCAAGGCTACCAAAAAATGTTATAGTAATACTTAGACAGGCAATAAAAAACAATATTTACATGTATTCTATTTGTAGGAACGACACAGAAAGCAGCAAAATGGAAGAATTGACCACCATTTTGAAAGCTAAATCTGAAATGGCTCCCTATCCAAATATGTTTGTATAGATGTTTTTCAAGTGTGCGCCAAGTTTCATGCTTCTATGTATAAATGCACTATTTCTTTACATAAGAGCCCCGCTGTAAATGCACACAAGAGCCGAGGTGTGTATAATTCCTTTTTTTCATTGAAGGTCTTCAATGGGAAGCAAAATAGAGCAGTCAACCGTAAACAAGTCTTTTAGAGTGTTATTCCTTGTGTGATGTTTCACCTGACAGAATAAAATACACCTTTTTCTGGAGGAGTATATTCCTATGACAAGATTGACTGCTTTTAGAACAGAATTTATATACTCCTTAATTTGTTCCTTTGTCTGACTTAACTTCCTTTCTCCATAGGGGAGGCTACCCTTTAGATGGATGAGCCCGGAGGCCCTGAGCAGCGGTCATTACACTACCAAGAGTGACGTCTGGTCGTTTGGCATCCTATTGTGGGAGATGGCAACGTTCGGAGGAACACCGTATCCGGGTATATCAGCCGAACAGATGTGTGACATGTTGAATGCCGGATACCGGATGCGGCAACCTCTCAACTGCCCTCTAGTGCTGTAAGTTCATTGTGTCATCTTTAAGCATTCTAAAATAGATATAACTATATTATGAAGTAAATACAGGTGATTGACCACATTAGTTTTCTGGGTCAGCAAGGATTTCTACTGCATTTGTCAAATCCAATGCCAAGGTGTTTAAAGTCCAAGATCTGATAATTATGGTCTTACAAAGACTATGGAATGAAAATTATAAACAGAAAGAGAATTAGTCTGAGCTGTATGTGCATAGTTTATCAAATACATATTCATGAGCGTTTTCAGTAGGACATCAGAACAGTTACTATTTTAGATGTATGACTGTTGTGCTTCTTGTAATTATATTACAATAGTGTAAGATGCAAAATTCACATGGTACATTTCTTATAATTTACAAGTGATAGCAGCAGACCTGTTCATCCAAAGGTGTTCATGAGCCTTGGATACAACTGTGTCAAAACCAGTAGGTACAGTGATTCCAAAAATATTTTTCCTTGATTAGTCAGCGCGTGCCACTCAAGCAAATTGAGAGCCCAAATTAACCCAATGATTGAAAGTAAGGGTATGACAATTCAGTGGTAGTATAGGTAATTGCTTAATTTGGTGCTGTTGCCTGGAGTATACTGGCCTAGTCCGGATGTTAGGGAGGTAACTGACTCGAGCCATTGGCTCAATGGGAAATAAGTCGTTCCATACACTCCAGATGGGGTCTTTCATTGGCTACTCACATTAAATAACAACACCTAAAGTTACCTTTACCTTAATATCATCAACATAATGACCCACAGAGTGCTAGTTATAATTTATACAATTAAATTGTCCTCTCATTCTTCTAAAAATAATGGATAGTTCTACAATAATATAAGAATGAAGAGTAAATAAAAAATATCTCAGAATGTTCGTATTGCTCTGGGGGGGGAGGGTTGGTCTAGTGGTAGCGTGCTGGGCTGCCAGTCGCAGGGTCCAGGGTTTGAATCCAGCTCTTGCCGGTTCCCCTGGGCCTATGTTGGACGGCTGTTTCAATCATCTTTCGCCTCATTGCCATGTCCTCCTCCTGTCCTAATTAGCCTACCAAGTGCATAAATGCAGGACATAAAGCCCCAATCACCCTTCAATTCAATAATATAAGAATGAAGAGTTAAGAGATCTCCGAATGTTCTTACTGCTCCAGATATGGCATGATGCTGCACTGCTGGCACGAATCTCCTGCCGAACGGCCATCATTCCGAAGTCTCGTTGACAGATGGGAGAGAATTCTCAAGGAGACCTCCTCCAAGGTTTGTACAAATGTCAATTCATTACGAAAATTACATGGACATTTGAAGGTTCCTCAATATAAAGTATATCCTTGAATATTCAATGGCATATCCTTGAATATTCAATGGCATGAAGGAAAGACACCATTGTTACTGAATGGTTGTTGAATTATGATCAATCTCATATTAGATAGCTATCCTTGCACAACAATAATGCCAATGCATTTAAATAAAAAGTTTTCCGTAGATATGTGTCAATGATTTTAAATCAGTGCATTATAGCATTTACTCATAGAAGACAGGAAATTGATATTAATTGGCCCTCATTTGAATCACATTTTCTATATACCGTATGTGTAAATTCGACAATTTGTATCGATATTCCTATTATTATATGCTGTGGTTTTCTGACAGACAAATGCCTATAGTTAATATCTGGACAGTAGGCCTCCAAGATCAGCAAAAACAGCGTAGAGTAGACCTAATATTGTATATTATGATCAGGGATGTTGAGGCTATCCCATATATAACCATATAAGCATATTGTGAGTGTATGTCCTTGTATTAAAAATTTATCTGCAACATCAATTATGCTATTACCATTTCCCTTGATTTGTTTTTTGCAGGATGATAAATCGAATGAAACGAGTGACAACTTTTCCTCTCAGTGTCAGGACATGAGAACGATTTCCACAAACGATATTCCGACCATGTGGAATTTGGATACCGATAGCGATCAGATATCGAACATTTCCAGCAAGCAGTCAAAGTGCCACAAAAAGCACCGCAGAAAAAACATGGATCACATGCAGAACAAAGTGGACCAATGGCTAAGCAGCCAGCCACTGGTTTGTCAAAATGCATCAGAATGTGACGAAATGGGTGTTCAGCTGCAACACCTTGAAAGTGACTGGGCTTAGGAATATTTATAGGTTATCCCATGGCTTGGACAGTATTTCCCTGATATTGTCACCAGAGACTCAGTATTTTCCCGAGACCCGAAGGGTCGAGGGAAAATACTGGTCGAGGGTGACAATATCTGGGAAATACTGCCCAAGCCATAGGATAATCTTTTTATCCTATGTCATATCTTCCCCTAAATGTCATATCTTCACCCTAAATGCCATATTTCCCCTCTAAATGCCATATTTTCCCTCTAAATGTTGTATTTTCCCTCTAAATTTAATGTCATATTTTCCCTCTAAATTCCATATTTTCCCTCCAAATTTTTTATTTTCCCTCTAAATATCATATCCTCCCTCATTTTGCCATATCCTCCCCCATTTTGTCATATCCTCCCTCATTTTGCCATATCCTCCCTCATTTTGCCATATCCTCCCTCATTTTGCCATATCCTCCCTCATTTTGCCATATCCTCCCTAATGTTGCCATATCTTCCCTCATTTTGCCATATCTTTCCTCATTTTGTCATATTTCCCTCATATCCTCCCTAATTTTTTTTATATTTCCCAGAGAAAACACCAGTATCAGGGAAAAAAGTGACCTTGACATGGGATAAAGCATTATACCAATGTTTCACCTGCTGTGCCCTGGACTCTGGCAATTGATATATATTTTGGCTTGTGTGATTCTTTCAAAATCGGTTTGAATCGAAGAGACGATACTTCAATTATGTGGAAGTACAAATTTCTAATCATTGACTTCAATTTATTCTATTCTATTTTATTGTTACATTCATTTGACAGGTTTGTATATGTATACATTATATTATTATAAGTGACTTGGCTCTTACACAAGTGCACTTGAGGACAATGATGAATTACATTGTTGTAATTATTTTGCTGCAATTTAATTTGGACTCAATTTGAGATAATTGTCCAAGAAAACCCCTGCTGTAAATTAACATATTAATCAATATAGCACAGTATGACTACATTAATTTTCATGATTGTAGGCCTACGTGAAAGATAATTATTTCTTTAATCGAGGAAGATTCATCCCATCACTAAATTTGTTGGTCACTACGTCAGAAACACTGCACAGGCCATATTAAATGGGATGGAAGGAATCAGTCATATGTTGCTTTGTAGGGGAAGTGTACCTATATTGGACCACCTAACTTCATTGCTCTATTTCTCACATACAGAGCTCTATACCTAAGATAGCTTAAGATATAACTTATTGGACCAATACATAAGGCAGGCCAAGGTCTCAGTGTGTGCCCAGATTGAGGTTACAGCATTTGCTAGATTTTGCGTAACATTTCCAATACAAGATATTGTCCGGGTACCTCAAATAGGACCAATGGACCTTATATTGGACCATCTGTTTATTATCATTACCGACACTGGATCATTGTACCAATATAGGCACTACTCATCCAATATATTAGATCAATACCAGTGGCGGATACAGGGGGGGGCCTAGGGGGCCCGGGCCCCCCTAGACCCTGAGATTAATAGTATTTTGAAGAAAATACGCGACAACGCGGGTCCGCGAATGCCGAAACACGCCCGCCCCCCCTAGATGTGCCTGTCTGGATCCGCCACTAAATACATACATACAAACATGTGGTAAGTGCAGCCATCTTGGAAAAAGTTCTTAGCTTTTCACGATGGCATTAGGGAACCAGGTGGTCCAATATTCGATACCACATGGTCTAATTTAGGTCCGCACATCCCCGTCTGGCATTGAAATAAATTTGATAAAGATCAACCTTTGCATTTACCTATAAAAGGTCGAATAGCTGCTACACAATAGATCTATGATGGATTAATCATTTCCTTCCCTTCATTAGATAACAGGCGCATCAGTTTCATCTCAATGTGATAGAGCAAATAGTAGTCACACCTTCGCGGAAGATGTCAGGGGGAAATATAATTTTTTTTATTCACAAACATGTATGCTTTGTCCATAAAGTTTTGGGCAAATTTCCCACCAGCCCCACCTTCACTGACACCACTGCTAGATAGTAGATAACTTGACCCAATTTTGGACTAGTGGTCCAATATGCGGCACCATGAGTGGTCCAATTTAAGGCCCCCTTCAACTTATAGTTATTGCACATATTCTCAAAAAGAGGATTACTTTCTATCTGCATGCCATCAGTTTGTGCCATAGAGAACACCTACTACTCTATGTATCTCCTGTTGTTTTAGTCATTGCAGTATACTTGACTACCTCGCAAGCCACCAAATGTTGATTTTTAGAAGAAATATGGTAAAATGAAATAATTCACAATAATTTTTCATGTTCGTTGCCTAGAAACTTCCCATGCCAACTATGTAGAGTAGCGCTGGGGATGCAGCCCCTCTTAACTTTGAGGTGTGATTTGATCTACTTTTTGAGGTTGATTATTTTAATGCTTATGCTGTCAGGAAGGGATCACTTGACTCTACTTATAACTAGTGAAACAAATGTCTACCAATTTTAATGAAGGAGTTACAGCTATTTTTGTAAAAAAATTCAAATGGCCTTCTTACCCCACCCATCAGGCAAGAAGCCCCCCTATTATAATCCTTTTTTTTCAAGCGCATTCAGCTAGAAAGTTATTTCTTGGGGTTCTTCTATCATTTTTAATGCATTCTATTTACTTTTTCTGAATTTCTGAATTTTTCTGTTCATATTTTTATTTTTTAATATTTTTTGCCCTTTTTCAATTTAGGCCAATTTTTTCTATTTTGATTAGCTATTCTATCAAGATTTAAGGTAAAGTTCACATTATTAAATGATTCCCAGTGAAGGGGGCTTCATGCCCTAGACCATTGTGGGGCCTCTCGCCCCAAACACAGATATTTTAATTTGACCTCTATATTTTGAACTAAAATGAAAAAAACATGATCCAAATCATATTTATATGATGGTCATAAAGTGAAGCAATGCAGATATCCATTATAGTTTTAAATATTTCCAAAGTTATTTCTAACAGCCCCTTTCAAACAATTACTCAAAGTAACAAAAACCATGCGTATTTTTTTGTTTCTTTAATTTCTACTATGGTTTAGTGCTGTTTGCCCTGAAAATTTGTGACATAACCTAAAAAGCCTCTAGCTTCAATCCTATCAATAAGAAGTTTAGATATAACTCTCGGGGGGCCTCTCACCTAACCCGGGCTTCTTGCCCCGACCAACTCTAAGTTTGTATTCAAGAGGTGTCCACTGAGTACCGAATCTGCCTTGATGCATCATCCAGCTGGGAGATATGATGGTGGTCCAGTTTAAGGACCGGTCCAAATTAGGTACACTTCCCCTACTGCTCCCTGAAATGATTGAATAAATTCAAGGGCTTCAAGTGCCCACTAGAATATTTGGTGACACTTGAGACCGTTTTCCTTTTTTTTTTAAATAAGTAAAGGACACCACTATCCGATTGGTCAGGTTACCTGGTACCGGAAGTTGGCTGTTACGTGATGTTCTTAATGACTGTCATGTCCTACCAAAAACCAAGAAATAGCCAAAAAAAAAAAACCAGGACTGTCACCACTGGATCTTCCACCCAATAATTGGTTGGAAGGTTCGAAAGTGTAGCTACTACTGTTTATTGTTATCAGCTATTTTTGTAATTTTGTATGATGAACAACAATGTTATGAAATTGTTATAAATGTATTTATTGTTTGATGTTGCATGATATTTATTGAATGTTTGTAATGAAAATGCAAAAATGAGAAGGAGACCTTGAAAAAATAAATAAACACACTATTTTGAAATATATGTTTCCCATTTGTATTTTCTGAAACGTGCATGAGCCACATAACTTCACATAACTTCAACATGGTGGTGCATGGTTTTACATAAGATGGGTCGAATTGATATATTCATGAGAAGTTGAAGACGCTATCTGGAAAACAAGATTCTTGAGTCAGGGAAGGGTGGGTTAGTCCGCCCGCATGAATACCATTAATACCCTATAGACAATACAAGCGTATGCAATTTGAATTTGGAGATTGCAGGAGCAGAGCCATTTTGCAAATAACAAACAGATATGGTGCAAATGCAAAAGTTGACCTTGTACATCTCACTTATTTTGATAATATTCTGGCATGCAAAGTATATTTTCTTTGATAGTATTTGCACATTTTGAAGAAATACAGAACTAGTGAGAGCCTATTCCAAAGTCACATGAAAAATTCCAGTTAGAATAAAACCATAGCAGTGAGCACAAACTGTTATGCATTGTTTGTTGCTATGTGTGCTTTTAGCAGTTAGACAGACAGACAGACAGACAGACAGACAGGTTTTTATTTCAGCCATTTACGATACATTATCATGCATTGGACTTTTTCATTTAAAAAACAATTGGCTAGGCGATGCTTGAGATGTCCTATTTAGAACGCTTTTCCAAGCACCGCCTATAAACTTTTTATGGTTCAGGACTTTCATCTAATCATGGACTGCCATAAACTGTTCAAAGTTCTTATTATAGAATGATGGGAGGTGGAGGAAGTGGGAGAAAAGATAAGTTGAGGGGTGGATGGGGAGGGGGTGGGGTTAGACATGGTATAAAAATATATAAGTATCTGCAACTTATAGAACTAACAACACCCAACAATAACTGTGAATTTTGAGAAAATGTTTTTCATAGCCAACTGTCAAATTTGATAGAATCTGTGACAAATATATCAAAATGCACATGTCTAGGGTATTTCTTGGACTTGTCATATAATTATGCTAGTATAGTATGGATGGATTAAATCCTTTAACAAGTAAAGGTTAGTCACCACGGGAGAGGGAATATGTGATTTATCACCCGAGGCCTTTAGGCCGAGGTGTGATAAACACATATTCCTGATCCAATGGTGAATAACCGGCTTATACCATGAGCCAAACACTCAAACAGTCAAACATGAGAGGATAACTGGACAACGAAGAATATGGGAATTATTCCCCTGAAATACTGTAATGTGATTGGCTGACAGAGGTGTCGAATGGTATAAGCCCTGATATACCATGTCTATCAATGACTGGTACTTCCACTCGTGGGTTAGTCCCACAGTGCAGTGATGTAGTCGAGGCCGGAAATCCAAGGTAGACCCATAAGCAGCAACAATTAGCAGTGATAGCAAGTGACCTTTACTACGATAAAGTCACCACTGACTTGAAAATGAAGCAGTGATTACTCAGTCACATTCCTCAAGAAGACTAGCAGTCACTTTCGAGGCAGTGTGGGAGTCTCTATTATCAATTAGACTTCACAAAGAATTTTGGCAAGATACTTACACTATCTATATAATCGGAAAATCAGAGAAGTGACTGACAATTTTGCATGTTAGCGCCCTGCTAAGGGTGAGCACTAGTGTTAAAAATAGCAATAAACTGCTTTTATTCTTCACATTCATGGGTAAAGTTACTGTAAGAATGTCTAGTCATCACAAACATGAATTAACCTCCTCAATTTTTTACAATATATTCTACTAATACATAGGAAGCACATCATCAGTGATTATTGATTTTTTGCCATATTGATCAGAAATTCCAAATTTTACCAACTTGTGACATTGGACCACCAGTCACTGAAGAGAAGTTAACTGCAGAATCTCGGTGAAGTCAGTGAGAATTTGCTATTTCACTTGCATTACATGGGTTTAATCGGAGGCCAAGATTCTGAGACCAAGAGCGAGGCCGAGGCATCAAATACGGCCCTAAGACCGGCCTCAAGACCTCCAACATCGCCACAGTGGCTCCACCGCAATCAAGATCTCTGGACCGGGGTTACACCTTCATCGATGCAACCCATTTTCGATAAATCCATGGTTCATTTTATGCCGAAAGACCAAGTTACATCTTATTTTTTCTATGCATGTCCTATTTTCAGTCTGATCAGTGCCATAAAAAACAGCAGACTCACATCATTCAGAAACGTTACAGCGAAACACTTTGATATAGAATTAGAGTGGACCGTGGCACTGTGAAAATGGCACTTTGTGTGTCATCATGCTGATGATTTGTCATGATCATACCCAATACTTTCCATGTTAACTTGATTTAAGGAGACTTATCCCACTTGTTGGTGACACCCAAACGAAAGGATTATGCATCTGATTTTCACTCTAAAATCCGTTATGAGAAGTCAGATGGCTTTCTCTTGATCATGACTTATCAAACAGCCTCTATATGAGAAGATGACACTTCGTCGGCTATCATGATCTCGAGTCAAGAAGTGCCATTTTCACAGTCCCACAGTCCCACAGTCCACTCTAATTCTATATCAAAGTGTTTCGCTGTAATATTAGAATGTCTGAATCATGCAAATAACGAAGAAGCTTCCCGCATTCACAGCAGCACCACATGGAACTAAATCTCACTATATTCACCAACATGTTATCAATGCCAAGCTGGAATTTTGCTCATAAAGAACCAATTACATGTGGAATCTCTAAAGCATGCGTGCAAGCAAGCTCTTAGTCTGACAAAAGGCTTCCCAGGAACAGCAGAAATGTTCAGAACCAAGCAGGTTTAAAATTAAGGTACCCGGGTAAACAAAATTATCAGTTAATATCGTTTTCATTGCTAAAAAACTTCGTTTTGCAGTTAAACTGTGACATCATCAGAGTATCTGTGAATGCGATTGGTCTAATCTTCAATCTGCACATATCAGTTCAGAGTTTGACATCACGGTTTATGAAGAAGGAAATAAAAACTGGCAGGCAATGTTATCGTTTGTGTACCACCACAACAAACGACTTCTGTCTAAGCCGATTGTTACACCTCGCCAGAAGAGTCACTGTTTCAATGTTTCCCAAACAAAGCATGTTTTGTTGTTTTTCACAAGACACTCGTCATCACAATTTCAAATCACTAAGTAAAATTTGTTGTTAGCTATTGTACACTGCAGGCCAAAAGTTTGGAAACAGAATTTTGGTTACCATTGGATCAGTGTTACAGAAATTTGCTTGTGGGTACATAGATTCTTATCTGATCGGAAGAAAATATCATAATAGGAAGAGGGATTGTATGGGTAATTTCCACAGTGTATCTGAATAGCATTCAGTTTCCTTTGTTGCTTTCAAAAATACTGATGGACCCAAACAAGTGGCCAGGTATATCCGAATGAAATGGCATTGACCAATGCTTATTCACTTTGACACATCCCAATTTTTGAGAGGAACCTTTGAAATGTAATGCTCAGTGATCACTGGTAATGCTATTTTCACAAATTTACCTTTAATCGTCCACTTCAAATTTATTTAGGTCTATTTTGATTTGATCAAGTAAGAATCCGAACAACCAGATACCATTTTGTGCAACACTGAGTTAAAGTTAAAGGCAGTGGTGAGCAGTTTATTGTTTCCAAACTTTTGGCCAGCAGTGTAACTCTCCTTTGAGAATTGTTTGCTTCAGTTACATTTCATTAAAGCATCTATCAATCAGTGCAGGTGTCAAGGCTAAACAAGCTAAACATACATAGTCCATGTGTCAATGCATTTTGTCAGTTTCTTCTTGAAATGTGTGCTTACAAAGTTATGCAACTAAATCTGTGACATCACAGTTTTGAGATGTGGCGAAGTACAAAATGGAAAAAAACGCATCTATGAAAACGATGATAAATATAATTTTCTATGTTTCTTCTGCGGTATCAGTAATTTCAGATGAAATCTCCATTCTCCAGTCACTTGTATTTTTTTCTGTGAATTTCTTTTTTTTTTAAGGAAATGCAATTGCTTCCTCTGTGGAACATGAAACGAAAGTTAAACAAACTTGAAGGCAGATTTGGCATCTGATCATTCTTCGAACCGAAACGAACTGTCTACTGGCAGTACTGCCTCATCTGGGCTTGTTAAACCTTCATTTGAAAGAATTCAGAGTATTGACAAAATCTTACCTGTTCCTTTTTTGTTTGAGGCACTCAGGCTGTGATGACACTTCTATATTTTAGAATTTTTTTTTTTTTTAACGAAAACTTCCATTTTGCAGCTGAACCAACTGAATGAGCGTAAGTTGTCTCATTCCAACAACAAAAATATCACAGCAGTACAGTTTGTCAGATCAAGCAGAGGACAGACGTTTGCCCAAATATCTCGGCAACCACAAGCCCCACAGGAAAAATACACATACCTGTGAATAGCGTAGCTCATTTGTAATATGCCTATCACATTTTCATGATGTTTTGGTGCCGTTTTTGTTCGATATTTGACAATTTTTGGAAATGGCAGTCAAATTTCGCAAAATGTTGACATTTGTGATGCTGCCAATCTGACACAGATTGGGTGGTGACGTCACAAAAGTGCACTGCAGCGCCACCCCAGACTTAGTTCTTGTCAAGTTGGTGTTAAATAGACCTCCAATCTCATTGTGGTGATTTTTATGGCCTGTACAAATTATGCAAAATTTCTGTCTCAATGCTTGACGTGACAAACTGTAGGTCAATTATCCGTGTGCAGCTTCGAGATTGTGTTCAGGTGTTCACGGCTTGATGTTGTTGCAATAAGATTACAAATATTTACTGTCAATGTCTATCACTCTTACAGACATTTATGCATGTATGTTTTGTAGACTTGCAGACTGGTTGACCATAATCAGAGGTTATTGGCCTCTCAATAATTGTCGAGAGGACGGTTGCTGCTTATCTGTTCTTCTTGTCTGAGACAAGAATATTTATTACCAGATTACATAAAGAATCCTTCCTGTAGCTTGTGAAAGCCTTCTTCAGTTTCATTGTTTTTTTTCCTTCTTGTCAATGCTAGAATCATGTGACAGATCGATAGAGGATATTTTAGATCATTGCAGATCAGCAGTCTAAACAGCTTCAAAATGAACTTGGACTTGTGATGTCACTTGCTTAAAAATGTCTACAATTTGTTTGTCAGTTTATGGTTTAATCAATTGATTCGGTACCTATCATATTTTGTAGCGAAGGCATCAATAAACTAACTAAATAAATAACTAAAGGTACTCATCTTATAAGGAGATTAGGAAACCAAAGGGTAACTGTGAATGACGAGGCAAAGCCAGTTTTCTAATTGAAAAGAAGAACATTTATTTTTCCAATGGACCGCAAATCGGCAAAGTGCTCTAAAATGGGAATTGTGACAGTTTTTGACATGTTTCATAGCCTTTCGGTTTATGTGCAAATACAATTAGATCATATATACAAAGGTTGTTAGGCCTAATCAATGTTTTTCCAAGCAAACTAGAGATGAAAACAAGTGAATTTGGCGAAAGGCTGTTCTTCAAAACCTCAATTATATTTCATTTCTGTTGACCATGAGGAAATCCCATGAGATGTCATTAGTCATCGTCAACAGTTTGCGACCTTCCGTTGGCATGTTCCCATGGAGGGTTTTGAAGAGTCCTTTAAAGTTGTTTGGGATGGTATTACATCCCAAAGACTTTTCTATATTGTCAGTAAGTCCCTGCAGACTAGGCAAACTGCGGTTTTGAAAAAGTTAATTTTTTCTCCATACTATAATAGAATGGGTTTGGCCATCCGCAAGCCTATTTGAGATCCAACATGGCAATCTTAAATTGGTCAGCTTCAAATTCAGTGCGAAAGTATAAACCATCTAAGGTTTCAAAAAAAACTACAAATTTGCATTGAGCCTTTGCAATCATGTTACTGAAAGAAATTATTTTACTCTGTATAACCAATTTAGGTAAGGAACGATAATAAATCGACCAATGAACATCAAGAAATTGTTCAAGAGGATCGACATAATCACTTCAGTCAACAGGTAAGCTCACTTTACTAATACACTTTCCACTATATTCTTCTTGGTCTAAGCTGCTGAAAATTGTATATGTACAAGCTAATTGTGGCACAAGCAAGTAATGCTAAAAACAAAAACACCAGCAGTGTAACATTAAGTTTAACTTTATTTCTTCTAATCATTTTTTTTACATTTTCCAATCTTGCAGGTTGGGAATTGATATATATGTTTTAGAATTATGCAGTTACTAGATATCACAGTTAGGTTAATATATCATTTTCAAGTTTTTTTCCGTTAATGTAGATAATGTTCAATTGAAAAGGTCATCAGCCGTGCATTTTCATTCCAGTGTTAACTGATCAAAGCACTAGCATTTCACTTTAGAATCGAACAACATTACAATTAGTCATTATTCTACGGTGTCACAGGTCCTACCAGTGAGCCCATCGGCGCAGGTACAGATGAACGTTTCGCCAATCGCATCACACGTGCCCCCATTGAGACACGGAGCCGAGGCGCAAGGGTCCGGTTGAACTGAAAAGACATAAAATTTCATAATTTTTCCGTTGCAAGTCATGATATGGGCGAAAGCTCTTGGTGAGTGCAACGACAGACCGTTGGGCTTGTGTGATAATAACTAAAATATATATATTTCGCATGTTCAGGATTAAGTTTGCGAAGTTATAAATATAGAAAAACAATGCTGTAAATCTGATCTACTTCTGATGCAGTGGTAACCGGGGAGTCTCACGAGAGAAACACACACTATACTAAATGTATATTTTAGTTGTAATTGGATAGTTCATATGGGGAGGCACTTGGTGGGAGCAGCACACAGGTCCAATAAGGGGGCACAGTGCAACACAGTGCCCCCCCGCAGGGACGCTACAGTCATGACATCACGATATGCAAAGCAAATCAGTACTGACCAGTTTGACAGTTCAACCCGCTGAAGCCTGATGGGCAAGTGCACTTGCGACCCTCCTCTTCTTCACTACAGAGCCCGCCATTTTGACAAGGATTTGGAAGGCACTCCCTAGGACCTGGAGTAAACAAAAAATGAGTTGAGTTTTAATTAATATAGGATGAATGCAGTCGTTGTACCCTGTTATGGTAGTATCACATCTAATGGTAGCATCACCCAGGGCATTTTTTAAGCAAATTTCAGCGGCGGGGATTTTGGCCGAAGAGGGAATTTACTATCGCGTCACAGAAATGTGACATGCAAGCCGAAAAAATTTCAAATTGAACTATTCCCACAAAATAATTAGTTCATTGAATAATAGACTTAAATTTCATGGTTTACCTCCAGTAATACAGCGAATTGCTAAATTTTAATGTGAAATTCAGAATCAAAGGGCAGTGACTGGTGAGGCAAATCTCTATCAGTGATGGGGATTTTGCAGGGGTTTGTGGGCCAAATCCCCACCACTTTTACACTTAAAAAATAACGTGCAAGAACTTTACGAGTTGCTTGTAGATAGATATATATCTAAAAAGATCTCCCAATTGCTTATCTATTTTTCTATAAGGCTCTATCTATCTATCTATCTATCTATCTATCTATCTATCTATCTATCTGTATATCTGTATATCTATCTATCTATCTATCTATCTATCTATCTATCTATCTTCCGTCCTTCCTCTCTCCCTCCCTTCCTTTCTCCCTCACTTCCTTCCTCCCTCTCTTCCTTCCTTTCCTTTCTCCCTCTCTTCCTTCATCCCTCCCTCCCTTCCTTCCTTCCTTCCTTCCTTCCTTCCTTCCTTCCTTCCTTCCTTTCTTCCTTCTATTCTTCCTTCCTTTCTAATTTTCTTTCTTCCTTTCTTCCTTATTTCCTTCCCTCCATCCTTTCTTCATTCCTTCTATTGAATGTGTAAACACTCTGGCTGCTGCTGTTGCTATCACTGCGGCTGGACATTTGAAATTACCGCCAAAAACAAACATTTTAGTTTCGTAAATAAAATATTCAATGCTATGAAAGTCTACCAAAAGTTGATAGAAGCAAGATAAAATTATGTTGAAATTGTATGCAAAGTTTGAACGAGATTGGTGAAACAGTGTGACCACCAGAGTGTTGACAAGCTTTCCCATCCTTCCTCCCATAATAGAGTTGCGCTTGCAAGCAAGCAACTCTAAAAGTGGCCTGGCATCACCTGAAGATGATGGTGCCACCATTAGGCGTTGCGCTTCTGTTTTTTATTGTATTTCAATCTGACATGAAGTAAACATTTACTTACTTTTTACTTGCTTATTATGCTCCCCGCTGTTAATATAAGCTATCCAAAATCGAGGCTGATGTCAATGAACAGTTAGATTACAAATATCCAGCAGGGACTTCATTTCTTGTTTATAATAGTGTGCTTATTTGTCCTAAACAATTTGTTTAGTGCAATTTCCTGCGTAATTACTTTTTCATTTAGTGTATGTGTGACCAAATTGAAACTAAATTGGTTCACACTGACAGCAGAGAGCAGCCTCTGACAGCAGCCATCTATCTAAATAAAGGTGTAACACCAGTGGCACATTCGTCGCTTGGGGTCCCACCTCTGATGTCAAAATCGCCCCATTTTCACCTCTTTTGCATTCACCACCCCCCATATGAATCAAACCATTTTTTACTTGCCATATCCACATAACCTACTCACTCATACTCCCAAGATTTCTCATTTCAAACACAGCTCTTTTTGGCCCCCTCTCTCAGAATCTGGATCAGCCTCTGCCTGGTCTCATAGTCCACTTTTTGTCCATAACCTTCAAGAGCCCTGCCACTCCTCACACCATCTAATGTGCACATTTCCTCTTTTTTCACACATGCCCTTCTGATGAATCCACATGCAAATCAATTCTTGATGGCTCTTTTCCTTCGATTCAAATGTCCATGGACTAATATGACAAGCAATGCCAGAGCAAGCACACCATTCCCTTCGTGGTTATACTTCCGGTCTGAAGAGTTTGTTATCATCCAGGCTGCACATTAGTTAACATTGTACATAGGCTATACCCAACAAGTCAGATAGTCGGGATTGGTTGCTTATATCTTAGCAGGTTTTTTTGCCTTGCTGCTGACTGCATTGCTTCGTCAGCCTACTTAAACTGCTGTGCATTGTTGTGATCCAGGAGGATCCACCATTTCGCGCCGTTTCATGAATTTAACTCACGACCACCAAACAGCAAAAAACCATTGTGCTTCTCTGTCTATTTGTGTGTCCTATGCTATTATAAGCTTTTTATGCTGGCTTCTTGAACTTTAGGACAAGATTTGTTATAGTACAGTATTGGCTCTGCAGCCAGCATACTATACTGATTGCCCCATACAGAAAAGTGTCAACCGGTTTGGTCCCCACCATTTATTAATATCAGCTAGCGCATTACAAAATATCTTATGATCACAAATACTTAATATTGTTGCATTGATGTAAAAGTACACCTGCCACTCATTAATCGACCAATTTGTGCTGATACAATTGTTGCAGGACCTGAAATAATTGGGGGTGAGTTGTAACAGTTGGGGGTGAATAGTAATGAGAGCAGTTTGTTCTATGTATAGGTCCAATTTCTGGGTGGCACATCCTTGGGGTGATTAACAATAACAGACCGTTAGTGACTTACAGTTAGTGACTAACTGGCAGGTAGAGACTAACAAACAGTTAGTGAATCAACAACAGTTAGTGCTTACTAACAGTAAGTGACTAGCAACAGTGACTTACTAACAGTAGTGATCAACTGATGAACAACAGTTAGGGACAAAATGACTAACAGTCAGGGACTAGCAATTAGTAACTTACTAACAGTTACTTCTAACAGTTAAGGACTAGCTGACTTACAAGACTAAATAGCAGTTAGTGACTGACTAACAGTTGGTGACTGACTAACAGTTAGTGACCAACTAACAGTTAGTGATTGGTGACTGACAAACAGTTTTTGACGACTAACAGTTTTTGACTAACTAACCATTTTCACAAACAGTTTTTGACTACTAAAAGTTTTTGATTGAATAACAGTTTCTGACTACTAACAGTTTTGACTAACTAACCACCATTTTGACTTACAAACAGTTTTTGACTGCCGACAGTTTTAGACTAATTTCACAGTTTTGACTAGTAACAGTTTTTGGCTAACTAACCATTTTGACAAACAGTTTTTGACTACTAACAGTTTTTGACTACAAATAGTTTGACTAACTAACAGTTTTTGACTAACAGTTTTTGATTGAATAACAGTTTTTGACCACTAACAGTTTTGACTAACTAACCATTTTGACTTACAAACAGTTTTTGACTGCTAACAGTTTTTGACTACAAACAGTTTTTGACTAACTAACCATTTTGACAGTTTTTGACTGCATACAGTTTTTGACTGCAAATAGTTTGACTAACTAACAGTTTTTGATTTATAGATGAACCCATGATATATGTGTGTTCCAGACCTAGTTAGTGAGAAATATAGAAAAAGTATAGTTGGTGTCTCCGGAGTATCGCATGCCCCCTTGGGATGAAGAGATGGAGGAGGAGAGTATAATTTCTTTCTGCGGTTCTGCAGTTCTGCAGCAATTCTGCAGGTAGCTGCAAAATTCTGCAGTTCTGCAGCAAATTCTGCAGTTCTGTAGGAAGCTGCAGAATTCTGCAGTTCTGCAGCAAATTCTGCAGTTCTGTAAGAAGCTGCAGAATTCTGCAGTTCTGTAGGAAGCTGCAGAATTCTGCACTTCTACAGCAAATTCTGCAGTTCTGTAAGAAGCTGCAGAATTCTGCAGTTCTGCAGCTCCCTGCAGGATTTCTGAACCTCTGTTACTTGCTCCAGCTTATTGCAATGCATCTGCAAAGTTCAGACCTCATTGACAAGGGTCTTAACACTACCCAGGAAATGTTGGTTTGGGGGGTCGGGGTTCGGGGGTCGGATTAGGTGGTCGGGGGTTTTGGTGCTCATCCATCCCTGCAGCGTTTCTGAAAAGTTTCTGCAGCAAAATCTGTAATTCAGTAGGAGTTATGCAGCTTGGGAGGTTTTATGCAGTTATGCAGGGTACTGGAGGAGAGTATAATTTCTTTCTGCAGTTCTGCAGTTCTGCAGCAATTCTGCAGGAAGCTGCAGAATTCTGCAGTTCTGCAGGAACCTGCAGAATTCTGTAGGAAGCTGCAAAATTTCACAAATTATGCAGCCAACTGCAGAATTCTGCAGTCTCCTAAACAATTCTGCTGGAAGTTGCAGAATTCTGCAGTTCTGCAGTCAGCTGCAGATTTTTTTGGTGGTCCTCTGTCACTGCAGCATTTCTGAAAAGTTTCTGCAGCAAAATCTGTAATTCTGTAGGAGTTATGCAGGTTGGGAGGTTTTATGCACTTATACAGCTAGCTGCAGAATTCTGCAGGAAGCTGCAGAATTCTGCAGGAAGCTGCAGAATTCTGTAGGAAGCTGCAGAATTTCACAAATTCTGCAGCCACCCGCAGAATTTCACCAATTCTGCAGCTGCCTGCAGAATTCTGCAGTTTCTTAAAAAATTCTGCAGGAAGCTGCAGAATTCTGCAGTTCTGCAGCTCCCTGCAGGATTTCTGAACTTCTGTTACTTGCTCCATCTTATTGCAATGCATCTGCAAAGTTCAGACCTCTTTGACAAGGGTCTTAACACTACCAAGGAAATGTTGGTTTGGGGGGTCGGGGTTCGAGGGTCGGGTCAGGGGGTCGGGGGTTTTGGTGCTCATCCATCCCTGCAGCGTTTCTGAAAAGTTTCTGCAGCAAAATCTGTAATTCTGTAGGAGTTATGCAGCTTGGGAGGTTTTATGCACTTATGCAGGAAACTGCAGAATTCTGCAGGAAGCTGCAGAATTCTGTAGGAAGCTGCAGAATTTCACAAATTCTGCAGCCACCTGCAGAATTTCACCAATTCTGCAGCTGCCTGCAGAATTCTGCAGTTTCTTAAAAAATTCTGCAGGAAGCTGCAGAATTCTGCAGTTCTGCAGCTCCCTGCAGGATTTCTGAACTTCTGTTACTTGCTCCATCTTATTGCAATGCATCTGCAAAGTTCAGACCTCTTTGACAAGGGTCTTAACACTACCAAGGAAATGTTGGTTTGGGGGGTCGGGGTTCGGGGGTCGGGTCAGGGGGTCGGGGGTTTTGGTGCTCATCCATCCCTGCAGCGTTTCTGAAAAGTTTCTGCAGCAAAATCTGTAATTCTGTAGGAGTTATGCAGCTTGGGAGGTTTTATGCACTTATGCAGCTAGCTGCAGAATTCTGCAGGAAGCTGCAGAATTCTGTAGGAAGCTGCAGAATTTCAAAAATTCTGCAGCCACCCGCATAATTTCACCAATTCTGCAGCTGCCTGCAGAATTCTGCAGTTTCTTAAAAAATTCTGCAGGAAGCTGCAGGAAGCTGCAGAATTCTGCAGTTCTGCAGCTCCCCTGCAGGATTTCTGAACTTCTGTTACTTGCTCCAGCTTATTGCAATGCATCTGCAAAATACAGACCTCTTTGACAAGGTCTTGCCGCTACCAGGGATACGTTGGTTGGGGCCGTAGTGGTTTCGGGGTCGGGTGGGGGGGGGTCGGGGCCTTTAATTGGTGGTCGTCTGGCACAGCTTCGTTTCTGAAAATTTCTGCAGCAGAATATTTAATTCTGTAGGAGTTATGCAGCTTGGGAGGTTTTATGCACTTATGCAGCTAGCTGCAGAATTCTGCAGGAAACTGCAGAATTTCAAAAATTCTGCAGCTTCCTGCAGAATTT
Source organism: Platynereis dumerilii (assembly GCA_026936325.1). NCBI lineage: Eukaryota > Metazoa > Annelida > Polychaeta > Phyllodocida > Nereididae > Platynereis > Platynereis dumerilii. The sequence continues at coordinate 47,678,775 of JAPTHN010000007.1, read as the reverse complement.
CACCAATTCTGCAGCTGCCTGCAGAATTCTGCAGTTTCTCAAAAAATTCTGCAGGAAGCTGCAGAATTCTGCAGTTCTGCAGCAAATTCTGCAGTTCTGTAGGAAGCTGCAGAATTCTGCAGCTTCTTACAGAATTCTTCAGCTAGCTGCATTGGTTCATAAAACCCTCTTTCCTATTCATCTCAGGGGAGATGCCCTGTAGAGGGATACTGGCATCCCACTGGTATGTACCAGTCGGATACCCCTCAAGGGAGCAGTTCTTTGCACTATTGGTAGGAAGAATGTTTGTTTTGATTTTGCTCACTCACTTCAAACGGCCAGTGCAACATTATTTACCGACAGATCCTTTTGAAACTTTGGATTTAAATAGTATGGAACCTAAATTTTCGATTGAAGCATGATACAACTGTGTATCTTGATTAAAAGTGGCCGAAAAACGTAATTTTATCTCGATTTGACAATCGCGCCAGGCCAAGCCTATGAATTTTTAGGCCAAGACTATGAATTGTTTGGCCTTATGGTTCTGTTTGCTCAGGTTGCTTCCTATTGCTCCCTGTGCTCATTATGCATACACCCGCTACCCGCTACCCGCTTTTTTCAACCTGCTTTTTAGTAAGTCCCCCTTATCGCTTATGGTGGGATGACATGCTTCTCTGTAGGCCTATGAATGACAATTGCAATGTTGCAGTTTCCATGACTGTCACACTAAATTGTACCAACACCCTAGTTCGGGCCAGAGTCATCCAATTTTGACAATTTTGATGCCATTGGAATCGTCATTTCAAGACAAATCCAACGGTACCAAACATGCTGGGGTAAAAAAATCGGCGGCGGCTGACTAACTGATCACTGACGGCTTGGATTGTCAATGACTTGACTTTTCCATGCATTGACTGATGGCGGCGGCTTTTGCCGACGGCTCCGGGGTCTACCTTGGGGTATCCCTCAGGGATGCCCCCAACCTTTTGGTATCCTCTGGGTGTGCCCCCCCACCCTTTGGGTATCCGCATGGGAGCCCCAAACCTTAGGGTATCCCCAGGGTGCCTCCGATCTTGGGGTATCCCCTGGGTTGCCCCCTCTCTTTTGGTATCCCCCACTTCTCCTTGGTGTCCCACTGTGTCTTCTCACTTCCTCTTTGTCAAAAGGGTATCCCACTGGGTCTCCTCCCTTCCTCCGTGTCAAAGTGTTATGTCAAGAGGGTATCCCACTGGTATCCTCACTGTCCTCATTCTTGTATAGGTATCCCACTGGTATTTTGTATGGGCATCCCAATAGTACGGGGTTATCCCACTGGGTGTCCTCTAGGTCCTCGTACTTGTGTAGGTATGCTGGAGTATCCCACTGGTACGCGCCTACACAGGTATCCCACTGGTACGGGGGTATCCCACTGGTTTCCTCACTGTCCTCATTTTTAAAAAAGAACTGCTCCCTCAGGGGTGTCCCTCTGGAACATACCAGTAGGATGCCGGGATCCCACTGGTACGGTCCTTGCTACCTCGAAGATAGCACTGCTCATAAAACCTCCCAAGCTGCATAACTCCTACAGAACTGCAGATTCTGCTGCAGAAACTTTTCAGAAATGCTGCAGGGACGGACGAGCACCAGGTGACTGCAGAATTTGTGAAATTCTGCAGCTTCCTACAGAATTCTGCAGCTTCCTGCAGAATTCTGCAGCTAGCTGCAGAAGTGCATAAAACCTCCCAAACTGCATATTTCCTACAGAATTACAGATTTTGCTGCAGAGACATTTCAGAAATGCTGCAGTGACAGAGGACCAAAGTTGCAGAACTGCAGAATTCTGCAGCTTCCTGCAGAACTGCAGAATTTCGTGCAGAATTCTGCAGGTGCAGAAAGAAATTTAAATGTACTGAGATGGAGAGGGTGAGGGATAGACAGATAGATAGATAAATCTATCATGAGTTCATCTATATTTCCTCTTATCCCATGTCTAGCCAACCTTTGTCCCTCATACTGATCTTTTCCCTGGTCAATACAGATTGAGAGAGGGAAATACAACAGAAAGAAACAGGGATATATTTAGTTCAACCAATCAAATTCCTTTGGCTAATTAGCCAGCAAGGATATACAGAAAGATAATGAGATCAACAGGGATATACAGGAACTGACCAATCAGAAGACAACAGTGTCCCTATATATCATGCTTATCAGCATGTAGATACCAGCATATTAGCTGATTGTTGTGATTTAAGGCAATTAAGTGATACCAATTAAGAGTATTGATTTTTTTTTAAGCACAGCTACATTCACATTGAGTGATTCAAACTGTTTTATATTGATATAAATAAAAGTATTAAAAAAAAAAAAGACATGGGATAAAAAGGTTATACCATGGGTTGCGGCAGTATATATCCCTGGTATAGTCACCCTCGATCCCGTAAATCCCTCGACCCTTCGGGTCTCGGGATATACTGATCTTGGGTGACTATACCAAGGATATACTGCCTCCACCCATGGTATAACCTCATATTATAGCTTCTTATACCATATCATGGGTTCATCTTTAGTTTCTCTTATACCATATTTTAAAATTCTTTTGGCAAAACATACTCTTATTGTAAATTTTGAAATCGTAATCACTACAGCCAGCATATATCTTTTTTTTTCAAAAAGATTTTCTTGTTCTGGCTTTAATTGCTGCTTTGTTCAATTGGATTGAATTGTTCACACAGTGCAGCACACAACAGTTTTGATTTGTGACACTTGAAGTGCAATTATATGCCAATTACACATTCATGTTAATTAGCACTTTGATAAAAGAACCCTTCTCACAAATTATAATGCCTTTGTCATTGGGTTGTCTTTTTCAAATATCAAAAAACGTTACTTTTAAGACAGGCTTCAAAGTCAATTTATTGAAAATCTTTCTTTATGTTTTACATTATATTGCTCTGATTACACATCATACATATAGTGACACCTATATCTCCGTGTTAGTGTAAATACACAATTAATGTTGGCATACATACATTATCTTCCCCTATCAATGAGTGAATGGCACTTCATATGTCACTTTGTCAAATGTTATTTACCTTCACACCTATCCACAGCCCAATAGATAGATAGATAGATAGATAGATAGATAGATAGATAGATAGATATATAGATATATAGATCACATTTTTGCCCACCCTCTCTCATAGGGCCACCATTCGCCAGGACTCAGGCCGAAATACCCATTTGTCTGATTCCCCACAGATGCGCAAGGGCATATAAAATTTTACAATCCAAATTCCACTATTCGTCCCTCGCTTCAACACCATACTGCAGTAATCTCGCAGCATGTCCTGCCCACATCACTCTGTCTCTCTACCACATTACTGCAACCCTCAACCCCTCCCTCAACAAAAAATATTCACAATTGCAGTCCTCCTCCTTTATTCATTTATCGCTGGGTAATTCTAGTCTAGCTTATATCTGCATAAAGCACTTCCATAAGTTTTCATCTAAAATCCACAACTTTATAGTATCAGCACACTATTCATCCAACACACATGTCGAATCTATTAAAGGAGGAGGGTTGGTCTAGTGGTAGCGTGCTAGGCTGCCAATCGCTGGGTCCAGGGTTGGAATCCAGCTCTTACTAAGTCACCTGGGCCTCTGTTGGAAGGCTGTTTCAATCATCCTTCGCTTCATTACCATGCTCTCCTCCTGTACCATTTAGCCAACCAAGTGCGTAAATACTGGACGTAAAGCCCCAATCATCCATCAACCAAATATTAAACACTTTTTTAATTTAAGTTATTGAAAACTAAACTGCTAAATTTCACTGGAATCGATACTGATCACTTACTGCAGTTGTCGTATACTCCATAGAGATTCTTTATCCTGTAACATTTGTCGGATGTGCAGCCGTGAGAAAATGTAACCGAGATTTCATCATAGACAAAGTCAGTCGGAGGTTCGAAGTCAAAAGCGATGTAGGATTCACTATTGAGCAACACAGCCTGGAAGCAACGCACAGAGATGATAAATAAATGGTGAACTTCAGTTGCTACATTCACAAGAACCACATGTATGTATACATATATATATATATATAAGAGATATACTATGTACATTAATAATTTTATGTAAAATTAAATAGTAATTTGTAAAGTTCAATAGTCCACTTAGAAAATTCAACAATTTCATTTCAATCACTGCAACAGATAATTAGGTTTTCGGTCTAAACTTTTTCCAGGCAGATTCTTGCTCCCTAATTGAAATAAGTGTGACGTTAATCTCTGTTCGCATGAAGAACATTATTTTGATTTATCCTGAAAAAGGGAATGGTCCTGATAAGCAATTCTTCGCTGATATGTATCCGACCAATATTTTGCCAAGTTTACTGTTGGTCAGGAATTGTAAATGCCAGAACATTCGGTTTTTGTGAAAGTCCTCACACTTACCCGTGAATACACTGCCGCTGATTGGTAGTAGAACTTCAACGTTGCCGTCCGGTCACCAAGTTCAGACAGAAGCTGAACGTACAAATCCTTCAAGACGTAAGTTCTGGTCACGTCAAACTTGATCTTCAACATCGGACTTGCATCACTATCAGCAAACCGGGCATATTGATTAGGACTTTTGTGCAGAGATCTGACATAGGTAAACGCTTCCGGTAACAGACTTCCGGGTTGCTCCGTTGTCATGGAGACGTCCCAGTGATCCGTGTTGTTGAGTTTCAACTTGCTTATTTGGCCTTCAAAGCACCCTTCAGCTATAAAGGAAAGGTTGAAAAGGTGCACATTCAATATCTTAATGTTTAGTTAATAATTATGACATGAAGTAAAAGGCTTATGGTATGTTGTGATTAAAAGATTTTGAGATAATCATATTGAATTTTTTTATTAAACCCAAAATATTTAATCTTCGTTTGCCATAGGCAATTTTAATTATATTTCAGGTTTTGTTGCATATGTTTTTTCTTGCTCTCTATTATAATTAGACCTCCAGAACCAGGAATAACAAATTTTATATATCATTTGATGTAAAATTATCCTGCGAAACTTGATACTACATGTAAAATTCCCGAAGGCAACATAATGGAGCGCAGTCGGTATTCCGAAAAGCAAACCTTGTTCGATGTTGTGATTACTGAGAATGTGTGATGCCCATCAACAATTTACATTTTACAATTGAGACAAGACTAAAATACGAGATAATAAATACATTTTGTGTTTATGGAAATGATACTAGACCCCTCTGTAGACAAAAGGCAGCCCAATTCCACACTGTTTACTACCGGTTAAACGACTGGGGTTTGGTTGAAATAATACTCAGTACTGTCATTATGTAGCGGCAGACATGTGTGATTCACCTACTTTTATTTTGGCCTTTACACTGTGTACCATTTGCTCTATGCGATCTAGCATACTAGTCTGGGGTCCAACCAGGAAAAAGGTGCATATTTAAAAAGTTTTTGCCCCCGATTTTTATATAAAGAAATTTGGTGTCGTTGGATAGGTAACAAGTTGAGCTTTCAGATTCTGCTAGGTGTCGCTCTGAGACCATTCGCATAAGGTTGCTATGGCAACCGAAACATAATAAAAGTGGTTATTTTAGTATTTCATCGATATTTTGCATAATATCGAATAACAGGACAACTTCTAATGCAACATACACCAAATTTTGGAAATATTTTCAGATTTGGGAGTTTTTTATGACTACTTGGTTGTTTTGACAATAAATTTTAAAAACCTTCCATTTTTGGGTGAAAACAACCTTCAAATACCCCTTTTTCCACTATTTGCTATATTTCAAACTTTGCAGCTCAACCATATATTATTATATATTCAATTTTTGTTGTGCACTAGAATGCCCTGGAAGTGGGCTACACATTTGCCATATAATAGGCAAGCCAAGCCTTTGTGTTTCCGTTGCCACGGCAACATAACATTATAATTCAAAATTCAAAATGTCCAACTCGAAAGCATGAAATGTGACATAACTCAAAGACTAGGGCACCTATCCTCATGAAATTTGGCAAATTTATGTAATAATTAATTGTCCATCAGGTAATATAACAATCTTAAAAATTTCTTTTTAAAAAGTTTCATTTTTAGGTGAAATAAACCCATAAATACCCCTTTTTTCCACAATTTACTATATTTCCAACACTGCCGATCAAACAAATTTTGATTTTACATTAAATTTTTGTTTTGCATTAGGATGCCCTGAGAAAAGCCTGAAAATCTGATATATAATGGCCAAGCCAAGCTGTTGCGTTTCTGTTGCCAAGGCAACATAACATTATAATTCAGAATTCAAAAGGTCCAACTCTAAAGTACAAAATGTGACATAACACGAATACCAGTGTATATATCCTCATGAAATTTGGCAAAAGTGTGTAATAATGAATAGTCCTTCCACGGGCACAACATTCATGTGTCTGTCATTTAAAAAACATTCTATTTAGGGGTAAATATTACCCATAGATACCCTTTTTGAAAGAACATTTTATACTTCAAACCCTGTTGTTCAGCTATTGTGTCATGTATATATCAAATCTATTTTGAGATACACATTGCCCTGAAAGTGGGCTATATATTTGACATATATTGGTTGAGCAAAGAAATTGCATTTCTGTTGCAATGGCAACAAAACAATATATTTGGAAGTTCAAAATTTCAAACTATTAAGCATCAAATATGGCATAACTCAAAGGCTGGTTAATGGATCTTCATGAGATTTGGCAAGAATATGTAAAAATGAATAATTCAACAGTTTATACACAATTTCTATCACTGTCACATGAAAACATTCCATTATTGTGTGAATTAGACCCAAAAATATATATATTTTTAATTACATGTGACATTTCAAACTCTTCCAATCAACCATATTTCATATAATATCAAATTTGATTTTAGAATCTGAGTGCCTGAAAGTTGGCTATAAATTTGACATTTAAGAGTCAAGCAAATCCAGTATGTTGCCATAGCAGCCAAATACATTTCAAAATAAACAATTGTTGTTAATCAGAAGCTTGCCATAACTCATAGACTTCTGCAAATATCCGCTTGAAATTTGGCATGAATATAATTAACCATTACAATCATGTAGAGCTAACAAATCAGTTAACTAAACATTTGGATAACTGTCATTAGATTAGCAAAAACATATTTTGGGTTGAATGAGACACATAAATACCTTAAAGTATAAACAATTATAAATGTGGCAGAGGCCTGGATCCTCATATTAATGTTCATTCAACGTTGCAGAGCCTTTCCTTTAAAGCTGGTAACTGCTTCCATGTTCTGGTAGCTGCTTCCATGTTCTGGTAACTGCTTCCATGTTTTACAGAGATTTCAGATTTCTGGCACAATTTATAAAAAATTATGTTAATTGTGCTTGGGTTTTACCAATGCAGCTTGCTGCATGTGCCTTTTTCATTATGCTTGAACTTCTTACTTTGTAGGATGTGTCTGAAGGACATATACATGATTTTCAAATTGATCTCTAAAATCCATAAGATAGCATTCTGTTAGTCCTGGCCACGTTGCATTAATCTGACTTTCGCTTTTGAAAATATTTTCACATTTAAGTTTGGTGCAGATGTTGAGCTCACATCCGTCTTTGTCCAGCCAGATCTGTATGCACGGAGGAGGTGGGTCACACTGCTCCCCTCCAATGTATGCCCAGAAGGTCACAAGCTAAAAGCGGTTGCAACAAGTTGAAACAAATATAAGAGCTCTCAATAACCAAGGAAACACAATCTGATAGTTTCTTATTTGGACCTTCTCATTACAATCCAGGATAACCAATTCCACACTAAATTATATGACAAAAGGGGTGACTTCAATTTCAAGATTGTCAACTATCCAGATCCTGTTGCATCTAATATTACAGAAAAGCCAGTTTATGGTGTCTATGCTTCTTGCATCATCAGTTTTGCCAGGGCTTGTGATCATTACAGTGATTTCATAGTGAGGCACATTTTCATTATGTGATTCTCTCCTCAGGCAGGGATATAAATATAGGTTTTTATGCAAACAACTTTACAGCGTTTACAAAAAATACAAAACATTGTTTATAAAATATGCAAAGTCCATCCAAGAGATTAAAGATCAAATTCCTCTTCCGGTGATTGCATGTCGTACTGGTTGTTTTGTGACATTCAGGTCTCTCTCCAGAAACTCTTGTTCTTAGATTTCCATTTCAAGGTCTTGTGTGGGAGGAGATGGAAGGTTGGACGTCCTTAAAGGCCCTAACATCACATGTGAGTCCTAAGTCTCACACCTCCTTACACCTGACTCTGGTTGGTTTGGTTTACTTCCTCTGCCCTTTGCCAGGTCAGGTTCTGTGATCTCAACACCATTTTTCTTTCTCTTGTAACTTAATATGCAATATAACTTACACCTCAGGGACCACTGTACTTCTTATTAGCTCTTATTGAAAATCCTAATGACAAGGTCATGCATATCTAGGAGTCTTGAGTGTGGGGGAGGTGGAGAAATGCATAAGGAGCACAAGAGTTTTACTTGGGATTCACGCAATTTTGGGGAGGGAGGGGGGGGGGCGGAGGGCATGCAGATATATTTAGTACTGTGTGTGTTCATATATTACACTTTTTTCTTGGTTGTACCTGACAGATTGGGTGGCATATGCCCCCTCTTTGTTGGGCCGCTGTTGAGTTACATGTTAATGGGGTCCGAATGGTTCAAGGAAGAAGTATGTCCACCAAACCAGCTTTGAACCAAGATGCAGTGCTGACTACTCTCTGCAATCATCTTTCCGTACCAAACTAACTATTGCTCAACAAGTGCTATCATCTGTGACTTGAGCTGGATAATGACTTCAAAGAAAGCCATTTGACATGGCTGAAAGCTTTGGTGAGCAAATATTTCGCTCCCAATAGACTATAATTACTTCAAATAAAATAAATAGGCAAGTTGAATTATGGAGTTTGTAATACAATGCACTTGGATTGCCCATAAAAGTGTAGTGCTGTATCAATTAGGATTATTATAAAAGAAAGAGATAGGAACAAACCTACCTCCACCCATAAGGAGAAGTCACTCTTGACCATAAGCAATAAACAGACTGACAACATGTATGAAAACAAGGGAAATTTGCAAAGAGAAGGTTGGCTCAACACTGTTGTTGAGAAGTGTCTCGATTCTTGAAGCACCAGCTTAATTGGAAAAGTGGCCTGAAATATAATATGAGGACCCAGACTTCTGATTGTTTATACATTATGTCATTTATGTGTCTCATGCACCCCAAAACCAAATGTTTTTGTCCAATGACAGTCATTCCAATGTTTAATTATCTGATTGTTGGTCAGAATGATACCATTATGTAGGCCCTACTTGCAAAATTTCAAACAGATATTTCCTAAGCTTCAAACTATGCCAGGCTTCTGTTAAACACTTGTATATTTTGAAATACATTGGGTTGCCATGGTTTCGCTTGACTCTTGAATGCCAAATTTATAGCCAACTTTCAAGCATTCTGATTCTGAAAACAAAATTGATATTATATGAAGTATGCTTGATTGGAAGAGCTTGCAATGTCTTATAAGACATATTAGGTCATTATAAAACATTTGATTTTTTGGGTCTAATTCACCCAGTATTGGAATTTTTTCATATGGCAGTTATAGAAATTGAGTGTAAACTGTTTAATTATGCATCTTTGCATATTCTTGCCAAATCTCACGAAGATCCATAAAACAGCTTTTAAGTTATGCCATATTTGATGCTTAATAGTTGGAAGTTTTGAATTTTCAAATATATTGTTTTGTTGCCTTGGCAACAGAAATGCAATTTCTTTGCTCAACCAATATATGTCAAATATATAGCCCACTTTCAGGGCAATGTGTATCTCAAAATAGATTTGATAAATACGTGATACAATAGCTGAACAACAGGGTTTGAAGTATAAAATGTTCTTTCAAAAAGGGTATCTATGGGTAATATTTACCCTAAAATAGAATTTTTTTTAAATGACAGTCACCTGAATGTTGTGCCCATGGAAGGACTATTCATTATTACACACTTTTGCCAAATTTCATGAGGATATATACACTGGTCTTTGTGTTATGTCACATTTTGTACTTTAGAGTTGGACCTTTTGAATTCTGAATTATAATGTAATGTTGCCTTGGCAACAGAAATGCAATTTCTTCGCTCAACTAATATATTTCAAACATATAGCCAACTTTTAGGGCAATGTGTATCTCAAAATAGATTTGATTTATATATATGTCATAAAATAGCTGAAAAACAGGCTTTGAAATATAAAATGTTATTTCAAAAAGGTTATCAATGGGTAATATTTACCCCAAAATAGAATGTTTTTTAAATGACAGTCACCTGAATGTTTTACCCATGGAAGGACTATTCATTATTACACACTTTCGCCAAATTTCATGAGGATATATACACTGGTCTTCATGTTATGTCACATTTTGTACTTTGGAGTTGGACCTTTTGAATTCTGAATTATAATGTTATGTTGCCTTGGCAACAGAAATGCAACAGCTTGGCTTGACCATAATATATCAGATTTTCAGCCTTGTCTCAGGGCATCCTAATACACAATAAAAACATAATATAAAATCAAAATTTGTTTAATCGGCAGTGTTGGAAATTTAGTAAATTGTGGAAAAAGGGAATATTTACGGGTTTAATTCACCTAAAATGGAAATTTTTAAAAAGAAAGTTCTCAGATTGTTATATTACCTGATGGACAATTAATTATTACATAAATTTGCCAAATTTCATGAGGATAGGCGCCCTAGTCTTTGAGTTATGTCACATTTTATGCTTTCGAGTTGGACGTTTTGAATTTTGAATTATAATGTTATGTTGCTGTGGCAACAGAAATGCAAAGGCTTGGCTTGGCTATTATATGGCAAATGTGTAGCCCACTTCCAGGGCATTCTAATGCACAACAAAAATTGAATATATAATAATATATGGTTGAGCTGCAAAGTTTGAAATATAGCACATACTGGAAAAAGGGGTATTTGAAGGTTATTTTCACCCAAAAATGGAAGGTTTTTAAAATTTATTGTCAAAACAACCATGTAGTCATAAAAAACTCCCAAATCTGAAAATATTTCCAAAATTTGGGCAATGTAGCATTAAAAGTTGTCCTGTTATTCAATATTTTGCAAAATATTGATGAAATGCTAAAATAACCACTTTTATTATGTTTCGGTTGCCATAGCAACCTTATGCGAATGGTCTCAGAGCGACACCTAGCAGATTCTGAAAGTTTAACATGTTACCTATCCAACGACACCAAATTCCTTTATATAAAAATCGGGGGCAAACTTTTTCCCAATTTGGGATGTGGACCCCAGACTATACTGGCTTATTAAAATTGGATTGAATTTGCGTGAAAGATTTATTTTCACTTCAGGCACAAAAGACATCTGTCAAACTGTCTAAAGCGTTGACTGAAGCCAACCCCAAGCCTTAACTGGGACGCTTCGCATAGAGCAAACGGTACACAGTGTCTAAGACAACAGACTTCATTTATGTCTGGGCTTGGTTCTACTTGATGTGGACCTACAAGAAAGGAAATATTCTCTATCAGGAAAGAGAGGGGAGCTAAATGGAGTAGCATCCTGCTGTCATTGATGGAGTCCATTATCTAGGCTGCTGCAGGGTCTGTAGCGCACACTCCATTTAGTATTAAAAATATTTACTCAACAATTTCCCAGATACACTTCGATTAAAGAACGTCAGATACTCAGCTACAAAAATCGGTATCCCTTTTAGCCTTGCTTACCAGATTGACATTTGTCAGATACTCAGCTACAATAATCGGTATCTCTTTTAAATAGCCTTGCTTAGGCCACACATAATTGATCTTTAGCTTCTCAGATCCTCTCAAGGCACTTTTTCTCGGGTCGGTAGGGCAAAAAAAAAGGTGAAAAATTTTTTTTTTTATAATGTAAAAAAAAAAAAATTTTCACTTTTTCTTTCCATCGGCGGAAATCTATTGTGTCGGCGGTCCGTGAAGCTAAGAATCAATTATGTGTGGCCTTACCAGATTGACATTTGTCAGCTTCAATAATCGGTGTGTCTTTTAGCCGTACTTACCAGATTGACATTTGCTTCCTTGGTATCCATTGGCGCAGTCACACCTGAATTGTCCTGTGGCAGTGTTCACACATGAACCACCATTTTGGCATGGACTGGAAATACATGGGTCATCATGCCCTGCAAAGTAATATAATAATTGAGATAGTAACTATGGAGCCACCCTCATCAGCAGAAAACCTGTAATAAAAATAATTTCCTGTCTCTGCCTATCCACCTACCCTTTTATATACAGTGCCGCGTGTAAGTTAGTGAAATGGCTCACATTTTGCCATTGCCGCAATGCTAAAAAACCTCCACCAAACCGCTTGCAGAAGCATGAATTCAGATCGATTACAGGAAAACCTAGATCTATTGGGTCATAAAGGCCAATATTTGAGGCATGTAGAATAACAATGGCTGCCATTTTTCTCTTTGCTGTATTTGGAGTTAGGTATGGATCAAAGTCTTTGATAAGTAAGTGAAACACAAGCCAATTGTTATTTCGATGGGACTTGGATTTCTTCAGGCTTTCATTATCTTTGCCTAAGTAGCTAAGGGCTATTCCATTTAAAAACCTGGGGGGGGGGGGGTGGTCGGGCTACGATTTTGACCCCCCTCCATGCATCTAAAACAATTTTTTTTTACCCCCCCTCATGCATTAACTTCGATTTTTTCACCCCCCGTACATACATCAAATTAAATTTTCGTTATTACATTGCGTAGGCCTGAATAGAACGGCAGTCCCCCCCCCCATACATCTAAAGTGAATTCTGCGAGTGCCCCCTAAGCATCTACTTCATATTATCGCTCACCCGTACATACATCATACGAAAAATTAATCAACCCGACCACCCCCCCCCCAGATTTTTAAATGGAATAGCCCTAATAAGCAAGCTGGAAAAGTTTAAAAGTTCTCTTGAGGAGTCTACAAGCTGTGTCCCTTCTAAAAAGTGTGTATTTCATAATGACAGCAGACAAAGCACAAAAAGTACATTTGAAGCGCTTGAATTATTTAAATTACGCTTCATTTATACTCCCTATATGCAAATCCATACGCTCCACATACACTCCCTTGTATAAAGTATAGGCATTTTGCAGTACAATCTGAGTACATTTTGTAATTAAATAATTGGAGCGCTTCAAATGTAGGCTACTTCTTTTTGCCTCGGTTCAACAGCCACAGGTGCGATCAGGCACATGCCTATTAAATAAGAAACATTTATGATTACATAGAATATGAACTGAACTGTGGACCACGTTAATTGAATCCTGATAAAGTGCAACCAAAATAGATATTAATATGATGTTATTTTTGATAAGCTATAAAATGAGAGGAAATTGCTGCAACTTAAAAGGCAGATCAACCAGGTTCAGCTTCTAACAGCTAATATTTATGGCTTCAACCACTTAGCGAACATGGATAAGAGACAGTGCGCGCAAAAGACGTCGGACAATCGGCTTTTGCCGATCATTTTTATGATTGTCCGACCAATCTCTGGCCCTGGTCAGACAAAAAATCCGACAGAAGACTTTTCAAGTCTTTACTGTCAATGCTAATGGCAATTTGTAGCTGTTTCAAGTGAGCCAATCTGAAGCTCATTTGATAGCAATTCAGTCACCTTTTGAGTTTCCTTTTGGTCATTGACACCCAATTAACTTAAATTGCAATTCTGGATCAGAGGCAAAATGTGACAGAATTGTGAATGCTAATTACAATTAATAGTATTCACTAAGTAGTTGCCAAATTTATTGACAAGAAACAATCAAGTTACCATGCCTAGGCCAAAGTTTACTTCTTGTTTCAGTGTTTTCATGCTTCGAAGTACTTTCGCTTTTATTTGAAGAAGCTAGAGAAAAACAAAAATATAATGATTCAAAGTAGTAGAGACCTTGTGGGAATACAAAACCTGTCACAATTGACAGAATTAATTCATGATGGGATAATGAGACAGTGGACATGTTTTATGACTGTTAAATACAATGTATTGGCTTTTGCAACTTTAGACAGCTATTGCCACCGAAAATCAGGGGTGGACTTGATTTACGGTATATATATGATGTTAGGTATTGAGAGCCTATTTTATACTAGATTTACGTGTAGGGCCTATTTATTAACTGAAGGATAAGAAGTTGGACAGCGAAGTAATTTTTGGGAATGAGTGAGTGAGTGATTTTGTGTTTTACGCCCCATCAGCACCGTTGTCGGCAATTTAGAGGCAAAGTAATTTTTTGGAGGAGAGAGTACAGGTTTGTCTGACCAAAGTGAAAATTGTCTGACCAGAGCTATCTTTTGGTCAGACAAAATGTCTGACCACAGTCAATTTGCTTTCGCGTGCACTGATAAGAGATAATGTAAACCGACAGAGCTGATATATCATGTAATTATTAATAAATTCATATTCAGCTTTCTTCGCAGCCTTCCGGCAATGATTTGGTTTTACTGCGACGCAAAATTATTCTTTAGACTTATACCAGAATAACAAACTATTCAAAACTAAGTCAGTTTGCCATTAATCTAAAAATTCTTATTTCAAGTAACCATCATTTTTGGCTTTGTCGATTAGTTGAATCTAACAACTAGCAACTGTGACTACCATATTCTGCTGATGATGAAAATCCATTGTGGTGTAATGTGCACATTTTTCATTCTATTTGTAACAATTTTTAATAATGAGGCTGCATTGTCAATATGAAACTCACTGCAACGCGATGTTATGGCCCACACATTCTTGATGCGATATGAATTGGAATTCATCGGAGGCGAAGAGAAGCTGAACTCAACACGCGTCACCAGCAGGTCTTTATCAGGAACGTAATTGAAGGTGTTGTATAGACCACCAGTCAGTGCCAATGTCTGCAGAAGGAGAAAAAGACACAATAATATAATAATAAGTGGCATATTTAGGTACAGGAGAGGCATTGGGCCATATGGCTCCCTCAGGTCAAACAGTGGCTTATTAAATTTTAAGGGGGGGGGGGCATACTCCCTCCCCTCTGTACGCACCGTGCAGTGTATGTTATGGCCGCCTATTAGGCCATTTCTAGATACGCTCCTGGGTCCAAATTTAACATCGAAGACCATTTCTACATTCGCCCCTATTAATAATAAACCGTCAATAGCATGCAGTAACCTGATTCTCAGATTTCATCTGCAGATTAGGGGTTACACGACTTTGTTTGGCGAAGTTATTGCCCGACATTTGGAATTAATATCGGAATTATATATCAGTTTTTCAGTCAATGGGCAATATCGTAAGGCAGGACTTGAATGATTTTTAGCTTCTCAGACTTACTGACATAACAATTTTCTTACAACGAAGAAAGACTTACACATATTTTATGAATTGATTGACACAATACAAACTGAGATTACAGCCGACCGACCAAACAAAAGTGCCACGAGAATATGCGAGAAGTCGAAAACCAATTATTTTTGGCCTTATTTTTGCATGCCACATACGTCCATAGTCCCCAAAGAGGTGTACGTGTATGAGTGCCTTGTTTTAACATAATCGTTAATTTATACCTAAATACCCAACTTTATGCTCAACTATATCACTTTATGCTAAACTATATCACTTTGTGCTCAACTACATCACTTTACGCTCAACTATATCATATTAAATACCAAACTATATCACTTTAAAAACACAACTTTATGCTCAACTATATCACTTTACATCGAATGAAATGAACACATTATCATGTTAAAATTTATATATAGAAGTCTGATGATGTCCACCAACCTTTGTGTCAAGGACATCTGAGCCATTGAAGAAGGTCACCGTTAGAGTCTGAGCACCAAGTTCGGAATACACATCAGCATTGATCTGTTCCATGTTGTAGTAATAAAACCCAACAAAATCAATGGCAAAGATGGCATTCGTATCACTGTTCCGGAACCTCGCATAATACTCGGGATCGTCATTTTGTCCTCGGACCCAAGTAAAAGCGTGTCCTATTGGATGATCGTGATCCTCCGTTGTCATGCTTGCAACCCAGTTGTCGGTGATGTCATTGTCATACTCGTGCTTGCTGACAGACGTTTTGTAGCATTCCTCTACAATTAATAAAGCAAAATTGGAAACTATTACATCTGTCTTTCAGTTACTTTAAAGTGACTAGGTCTATTGTGATCCGAATATTTGCCACAAAAACAAAAATTGAAAAAATAAGTTGTTTCGTTGCTTTGCAACACCTCCTGTGAGATTTAGGTATTAAGACGTTTCAATTGAAAAATTAATTGGGGCACCATTCTTAGACCAAATGTAGCTAAAGCAAATAATTACAATAATAGGGTTCCCACTCTTTTGCCAAATCCAAATTCAAGGTTTTGCCAGGTTTTTCAAGGCTGCCAAAACCAATTTTCAAGGTATGCTTTTCCTGACCTAGAAAAGCACAACCCAACATTCCAGATTTTCAAGGTTTTTCAGGTTGAGTGGGAACCCTGCAGTAAGCTAAGAAGTTGGAACATGGTGATGACCTCAGATAGGTGCTTGTTTACTTCTTGTCAGTAAAATTAATATATATGCATACATATGCACATTGATCATGTTGATCGGGCAATTACGCCCTACCACGGCGAAAATCTGAAACTTCAATTACCTTTAAGCCAGTCTACGTGTAATTATATATGAAATGAAAACTGTAAAATAACTTTTAAAAATTGCAATACCAACCCAGCTGGCAAGTTTTTCCTGCAAAACTTCCTGGACAGTCACAAGTGAATTTGTCTCCAAGAGGTGAACATGATCCTCCATTGCTGCAAGGGTTGGGGGAGCATATAGCTGAAAATTATATGATGTTAATATGTTAATGACCACTGCTGGTTGTTTAGTGAAGTAATAGTGAGACACATTTTGCAGTTTGTGATAGGCCTATGTAATATATATATACATCATTTTATTTTGGCTTCTCAGTTGCTGAAAATGACTCGCTTTTCCTAAAGTCTCAAATTAATGGGTTTGAAAGCAGAAACAATTTTTTGTTTAATTCGGTACATTATTTGTATTCTTAATACTTACACGGGAACAATTGAGTAGATCAGTGGCAGATCCGGGAGGGGGCCTTGTATCATTTCAAAGAAAATATACATCAACACTGGCCCGCGAATGTTGAAACATGCCCCACCCCCGACAACCCTGTCTAAATCCGCCACAGTGATACTGTAACCTACTGAAACTTACAGTACACAAAGCCTGGCCTTGAAATTCCACCTTGAGGCAACTGTGGAATTCAAGATGGCATGTTTTTGAAAATAAGTTTTGTTCTCCATTTTTGTATGCAGCTTGTATAAAACCTCATTTCCATGGATGTAACTCAATCTCATCCAGGGCAATACTTTCTTTGCCATAAGCGTTTT
This sequence comes from Platynereis dumerilii, assembly GCA_026936325.1. NCBI lineage: Eukaryota > Metazoa > Annelida > Polychaeta > Phyllodocida > Nereididae > Platynereis > Platynereis dumerilii. The sequence continues at coordinate 47,661,372 of JAPTHN010000007.1, read as the reverse complement.
ATCTTGAGTCAAATGACACTTACCTGTTGTTGCTGACGACACGTCTGTGGAAAAAAATTAGAAAAACAGTTAAAGTAACCAAATATATGTAAGATAAAAATGTTTGATAAATAGTATGTGACGTGTGGCATCATGGATGGGTCAAATGACAAATTCACTGAATTGTAGTTTTCTACAGTGATACTGACACTGTATCTTTTGGTACGTGATAGATAGGCCTTCAAAAGTAAATCAGTTTTCTGATGGAAAAACAAGTAACGGGTTCTTATATTTTGCCACATGTATATCACCTGAGTGTTAGGGCTTGGCGATATTGATATGCGGAAAGTTGCGATATATGCGATACTGCAAAAAAAAGTTGCAATAACGATATTTATTGCGATATCAATATGGTTCAAGTTATCAAGGGCATAAACATATTGGGGCTTGGCGATAACAGAAAAATTTCGATATGTGAATTCACAAAAAACCTTCAAGTGGTGTACAATAAAAGTACATCGCATGAGTTAGCTGACCTTAGGTCCCAAATTTAAAAGAAATCACACAAACTATCACTGGGGGACAAAATAACTGGAGAGAATAGAATTTTCTTGATTTTCAAGTACATCTATCGCTTAAAAGAGGTATATTTTACCCGGGATATTTTACTACTTTTGAATATTGCATCGTGTGCGATTACTGTGATATGGATATTGCAAGTTGTCATATTGCTATTTCGATCTTTTTGCAATATATTGCCAAGCCCTACTGAGCTAGACATATCTGCAAAACTGCTAGAAGACTCTTAATTTAGGGACAATATATGGCTCTCAGTGACACGAAGGCTCATATATATATATGAAATACCATGTGATAGCATGTACGAACAACATGGTGAGTATAGGATATGATTGCAGATTATTAGTCATGATTGGAATAGTATCTGCCTAACATGTAAATTACATGCTTATATTTATGAATTTTTAATTCAACAGCAATTTTTGAATATATGTATTCCAATAGCTGCGATAAATAAGCATTGGATCGTGTGAAAAGATATGCAAAAGGGATCTTGTGTCTTTAATTAAAATAATATTTTGAGACTTCGAAAGAGAGGACTTGATTGACAAATCGAAGGCCATCATATTAGTTTTTAAAAAGTTAATCTTGAAATACTAAACAAATGTGGTTAGAAAACCCATTTAAAATTAATCCCAATCTATATTTGGCCCATATTTACATATATACATTTGTATATCTTGAACCATTAGCACAATCGAAAACGGCTCACCAAGATCACAAGGAGTAGCACACTGGCACTGTTTGTAGTTCATAACTTGTCCACTGACTTGAGTAGCTCCACATTGGAAATCCACTTGGAGCAAAACAGCGTCACCAGTTGCCCGACAACAAGAGCAGTCGTTGGCCCCCGGGTATGTTGTAGTCCCTATCATAATCTCCCCACGCTGTAAGTAAAAAAATATTGCTGAAATAAATTTAAAAAATCATAGATATCGAATACCGCATTCTGCATTTTCCCACAGAAATTGACATCTTTGACAATTTCAGCTTGGCATGTGAACGTCTGACCCAATTGCAATCATCAATTGGTAGAATGATCAACTGGTCATTGCAGTTGTCGAAAGGAGAAGATTTGAGAGTGGAGCATACATGGTGTCCAATGAAAATTCAAAATACCCTACTCTGCTTTGACTAGAGATTGTAAGTATTCTTATATCATTAGATAGGGATGCCCCAATGCAGCTTTTTCACTTCCGAAACCAATACCAATACTGGTTATGTTGCCGATACCACCGATAGCGATACCACTCCAATACCTATATAAATATTCGATCATATATGGGGCAGTGTCTAAGATCCGACACAGATACTGTTTTTTGTTGCAGAAACTATCCTTATTATTAGAAATAATCGTTTACCTGATCAAAAGGACACTTCCCCTTGCACACATTGTAGCGCACTGGTTCCCTACTTGTGCAATTGTTTCCAATATTGTCAACGAAGTGGATTGTGTCGGTCACCAAGCGCAATGAACACGATTCAGGATCAGGTCCATCTGAAAAAACATTTAGAAATACAATAACGTCACCAGCGGTACTGTAAAAAACTAGTACTTTTATTGCTGCTCTGCAGCTCTTTTGCTCATTATTTGAGTCAGGGAGAGAACGGCAAATTATTCAAGTGCCAGTGAACAGTGATTAGTTTTTTTTTTTCAAATTTTTTGCCAAGCAACTGCCCCTGTGGTGGAACAATCGCCCCGGTTATTGAAACTGACACATTAAAGCCTCTATGTCACTCTAAGTACTTCATTCCAGAAAACCAAGACTTAGTATAACAAGAAAAGTACCCTTAAAAAGGGTACTGTATCGATTTTACCGTGAACCTGAAGGCATGTGGCATGTAATTAAAAGTTTCAATATCTAAAAATAGGCATTTTTATTAAATAAATGTCTAAGCCCCTCCCCCTCGTTTCCTGCACATCTTACTCAACCAGGAATGTTGCAAAAAAATTAAACTTAAGTTATTGGAATTAAAATGGCCCATTTTGTTAATTGCTATATAGAAAATTTGCTAATTTGTCAGTACAATTGAAGTAACTGTGACACGTTTGCTTTGATAATGTTATGCATTTCTCAAAGCAATTGTGTCAGAATCAGAGTGTCATTCAATCTAACTTCACACATATTCAGAAGTAAAGAAATTAAATGTGTAATGTTGGGCTTCAAGTTGAAAATCAAAGTTCATTTTTAACATGTTCTATATTCATAAAAGTAAAAGAATATTATTTTTTGCAACTTAAGTTATTTCCTTATAATGCACTGACATGCTTATTTGAGAGCTTAATACTGCAAGTAATGCAATATTAATAAGTGCAATGAATTTGGCAGAGTCTATTTGATATATGCAGGTTTTTAAATTTTGAAAATCGGACAAGTATTAAGGTCTGTAGCCCAATTTATAGATACATACATAGATAGATACACAGATAGATTTATAGATCCACTGATGGATAGATAGATACACTGATAGATGGATAGATAGATAGATAGATAGATAGATAAATAGATAGATAGATAGGCCTTGATATTAAAAAAGCACCCCTCCCCCCACAAACAAATCCTAGGTATGCCACAGGTTCATTTTGGCCACTGGGTTTTTGCAACTGAAGTTATTTCCTTATAATGCGCCGACATGCTTATTTGCGAGCTTTATACTGCGAGTAATGCAATATTAATAAGTGCAATGAATTTGGCAGAGTCTATTTGATATACGCAGGCTTTTAAATTTTGAAAATCGGACAAGTATTAAGGTCTGTAGCCCAATTTATATTTTGTGAATCCTCAGAAAAATATGCAAGCTTAGCCACTGTGTTTACACACGTTTTGATGACGTTTTACACGCTAAAAATATCGCCAGAATGATTTCCTAACCTTGATGAATCGATTTACTGTTAAGTATACTTACATATAAGTTTTTTTACAGGTTAAGACATCGATACAAAAAACGTTAGGAACATAGGCCTGAAGTTGGGGAGTTAAACTGGCGCTATTTGACCAAAAGGGACTGGGGTCAATCTAGTATTTCATTTTCATGTATACAGAATTAAGAATTCTAAGAAGATATGCACATGTATATTTTTCCAATGACGCTCAAAACATACCTTCCTCGCATACACAGCAGTCGTCTGGACTGTGGATCTGGTGTTGGCCGGGGGGACATTTGCATTCATCAGACAAATTAGTCGAATTAATGAGGCCTTCGGTGCATTCGTTGTAGATGCATTTGTCCTTTTCATCATACCAAGAGGCTGGAGTTTCCTTTAATGAAAAAAAAGGTAATAAGTAGTAGAATTCATTTTTTGGTGGATCGGCATAGTAATAAAAAGACCGAGCTGAAGTAATTATCTTCAGACATAAGACGTTGCCCTGCTGTGACAATGTTAAGATTCTTTGTAAAGATGATTGTGTTGTAGGAGAAGTTAGGGCTGTGCAGGCTCCTTGCATTAAAACACAATTTGAAAACAGTTTCTCTTTCTGACTTACTGAAAACCATGCAGCATTAAATATCGGAGGGGTCGAGGCTTGGAGTTGTTTTTTTCTCACCACGTTTTGGTGAAATAGATAAACTCTTCCAATCGGTCTTGAAATAGATCATTTCTATTAGGTGGGTTTCTTAACACTGTATTGTTTGATTTAGAAAGTAATATTATAGGATATTTCGTGCTGGAAAAGATATTACTTAGAACTATTGTTCACAGAAAATAAGTATTTTTAAATGCCTGCTAAGTAAATATCCCTCACATGGTCCCCATAAGAGTAGGAGTGCTGGCCCTGTAGCATAGTGCTGGGAGCAACCATTTATATCCAATACACTATAATATAGTATTTATACCATTCGACACCTCTGTCAGCCAATCACATGCCAGTATTACAGGGAAATAATTCCGATATTCTCTGTTGTCCGGTTATCCTCTCATGTTTGAGTGTTTGTATCAAGGTATAAGGCAGTTAATCACCATGGGATCAGGAATATGTGTTTCTCACACCTCGGGCTAAAGCCATCGGGTGATAAATCAGATATTCCCTCTCCCGTGGTGAATAACCTATACATATTGCCAAAGGTCTGGATGTCTTGGTCTGGTATAAATTTGAACCTAAAACATAGTTCCTTTTACAGTACTTTAATCCCTATAGACAACTGACAATGCTGACTTGTACACATTTACTTACAGTGCCATTAGGAAAGAGACATCTGAAGCAGTCAATGAGCTCCACACAGGAACCATTCTGTCTGTGATACCCTTGGGCACAGCCACAACCATTGTCAATCAAGACTGTCGAACAATTATGAACGTCGGAAGTGAAGTCGGAGCAGGTGGGCTCGCAGTATTCAACATAATGCTGCTCATTTTCTCCGCATCCTGTGGGCAGAATTGAGAAAATATTTTGAATTAATATCTCAGCCTTTTAATATCCTTAAACAAAGGAAATGAGGCTTAGAATAGAATCATTCTAGTGATGCTAAGTAGTATATCAATTGGCATCCTGAATTTGAGTTCTCAGCCATTCAGGAGTATAGATTATATTTATGACCATCATACCATGATGACTTTATTACCTGGGCATTTTTCTATTACGTGAACTTGCCTGACTATACTACCTTGGCGTTAGTAATTTGATACTTATATTTTAAAGCGAAGCATGCTTGAATCTTGATACAATCACTGGGACATTCCTGATTATACCACCTTGATATTCCTTATTTTATCACCTGGGCAATCCTGATTGTTGCAGGACCCAAGCTGGAAGTTTCTTCCGTCGCAGGCTTTGCCACCGCATTTGGGAGCAGGGTTCGTACACTGCCTTGTCCTGTCACGATGTCCCCCTCCGCATGTTTTGTCACACGTACTCCAGTCGCTCCATTCCGTCCACCCTCCATCAGCTGAAACATTGAAATGATATAATTAGAAAACTTCTACCTCTTTTCTAACTAGAAGTGGGGCCATTCAAAAATGGCACTTCTCTGCTGGTACATCATCTTTGAATGACGCCAGATTAACCCATTGAGACGAGAAATTGCCCATTATGTTGCGAATATTTGCTTAGGCAGTTCTGTGCATTTGCATTTTCAATTTTAAATACTGTTCACATTATTATAGTATCTTATCCCATTAAAACCTGATGACCTTCATTCATTGATTGCTACTATCATTGGCACTGATTCCTATCCTCGATTGCTATCATTGATTGTTATCACTGATTGCTATCCTTGACTGTCACTGAACATGCTGCAGTCATCTTTTGGCAAATGTGGACGACAAAATAATGTGGACGCCATGGCGTGCACTGCTGACAGGATGAAAACAGAGATTGCCCCGTATAAATATGGGCAATTAAAAATATTACAGGCAGGATTTCAGAAGTACGATTCGTATGTATGGGTGCCATTCTCAGGCTCCCTGAGCTGTATCATTCCGAAGCGCAGTTCATGATTTGGAGTTATTAATAGCACAATCTCAAAACCTAAATTACTTTTATAAAGTAATAATCTCTCAAATGTTTTATTTATCCTTTTTTTTCTGTATGATAATTGTTCACGTATGGCTAATAATCTTAATGCAGCACAATGTATTCCAATTTCACAGCGGCAAAAGAGACTACTACTACCACTACTACTACAATACAATATGAACTGGTGGGAGTCAGGATTTTCAATGGAGTGAGTGTCATAGTCATGACAAATTTTGAAATTAAGCTATAGTAAATATTCAAAGTCAGAAAATGTCATCATGAGTGTCAAGTCCTGTCTCCACAGAATAAGAGCAGGATCACCTAAAATTAATACACCGTTGCTCATAAATATGGAATACTTCAACATTCTCCATTGAAATTGATAACTTTGGAAACTTCTGCTTCCAATGACCGCTAGAGGGAAGAACATACTGTCCCTTAAAACGCATGCTGCAGCGTTAACCCCAGGAAAAGTTAAAGCAATACAAAATATGGAAATTCAGGGGGTTTTTTAAGGTGAGGTGCATTCAATCAAAAAATAAAAATTCTTGTAAAAAATGTAGTTGAGGCTTCCAAAGAGTGATTAGAGAGGATGAATTGACCTTTACAATGGACCTTGCCTACATTCACACTCTCATATTTACTTTTGTTTGCACTTTTTTCCAAAAATAATATTCCATATTTATGAGCAGGAGTGTATATTGAACATAATTATTCCTTAGCTTCTCGGATCTTCTCGAGGTATGTTTTCTCAGGTTGGTCGGTAAGCCAATTTTTTGTTTCGTCAATTGAATGAAAATTATTGGTAAAGTCAATTTATTTTGTCGTAGGCAGAAAATCTATCGGGTTGGTCAATCTGAGAAGTTAAAACCAATTAGGCCAGAATTTTAATTTTTAGCTTCTCGGGTCGACCGATCCAATAGATTTTCTGCCTACAGATAAAAAAAAATTGAGCACAACCAGAATTTTTATCAAATTGACATTATAAAAAATTGAGATTTCACCTTCTTTTTTTTCCTTCTACTGACCGACCCTAGAAAAAGTGCCTTGAGAAGATCCGAGAAGCTAAAGATCAATTATGTCTGGCCTTTTGTCTGCCTTACTTATCCTCATGCACTGAAAGTGGACAGGCTTTCAGTTGTAACTTACAACTCACAAGTATCAAATTGTGTTGGTGTTTTTCATGTAATTCAAATATAATTTTCAATTGAATTTTATCATATTTGGTATCAGTATTATTCTGAAATAATTTGATTTATCATTATCCGACAATATCCGTAACACTGGTTACTCAAGACAATGCAATTAAAACGCTCTGTTATTCTTGTATATGTTGCTTCGGAACAAAACAACAACCAAATTACTGATCACATACATTTAGGTCAAAATGAAATTCAAAACAACATCATTAGCTGTCTTTTTGTACTACTTTGTCCGGCGAAACTCGATGCCAGTAAAGAGCGTCACCGAAGAAATAGGCCACTTTGTGAATAGATGTACTGAAAGTCTCTTACTGTGCATCGAATGACAATTTACTCCATAAACGTAGTGGGTGCCAATTAGATCTTTGGAGGGGAGGGTTGGAGTTTGGAAGTTCAAGGGTCAATAGGAAATTATTTAATTCACAAAAATGCCAGCTGTAATTAATTGAATAAACAGCTCAATCAAGCGATATCGTAAAATATTAGTTTCCAAATCAAACGTACTATGTAAAGAAATACCCTACTTCAAGACTGGCCGAAAAGAATTATTTCACCAAAAATGGGCAAGAAATTTGAAACTTTTTATGTAAAGAAATTCCAAGCTCCTCTCTCCAGATCTGTTTGAGCGCCTCTAATAATTATAACAATTTATCAAATACTTTTCACTTTAGATACAAGATACAAAGCTTCACTTAAACCCACGAGGCGCGAGGTTTGAGTTGAAACAAGTTTAGTCAGCACCAGGCTATTTTGTCATTGTACATTTATTTGTGATTGTACTTGGTCGACACTGTATGGGACTGACCAGAATATGTGATGATACGTCTACCTGGGGGTTGTTAATAAAAACAGCAAAATGGAAAAAACCTTTTTATCGCTTTGAATGCAATAGAACAGGTTGTCATTATATTCTGTACTCACCATGGTTTTCCTCAATGCTATGACAGAAGACAGTGGCATCCACCCAGCACAAACTGAAAAGATATCCAATATTTCAGTTCAAAATTCTGATATCATACACTACCCTCCAAAAGTTTGAATAAACTTGAAAGGGTAACATTTCTTTAAAAATACCTCGTCTTCAACACAATTTTTGTTTTATACTTACATCAAATAATATAGAAATTCACATTCAGGCCATAATGTATACATATTTCATGGTTGTAGATCATTTTGGTCAAAACAGTGCCGAAACAGCTCAAATAAGAATTTTCACTTGAGAAGATACGTTCTATAATCACACTTCATGGTGACCCAAAATTATCTAAATTTTGCAATTTTGAGTGGTTGATGTCCAATTTTTAAACTGACTTTTTGGGGTTTAAAACTACTTTTACGATCATGTCTAGAAACACCTAAATATAATTAAATTTCATAAACCTAGAAGAAAACTGGGCTGTGACATTTTTTAAAATACCATAATTTGGGATATCGAGAAAAGTCATAACTTTCAAGCAAAATGACCTAAAATGACAAAATAAAGACAACTTATGACTTCAATGTGACTTCTGATATTTTTTGATGTAAATATAAAACAAAAATTCGATTCAAAATGAAGTATTTTCTAAAAAGAAACCTCGCTTTTCCAAGTGTATTCAAACTTTTGGAGGGTTGTGTATATATATCAATCTTTTAATAAAAATGACATGGAATTTTTCAATTGCTTACTTGGCAAGTATAAAAAACCAAAAGGGCCTATAAAAGCACATATGATTCCCAAACTAATGCATGTAATTTGATGTAGATGTACACTTCCAACCCCCAAATATCTGAATATGTACTGGTCAACCCCAACAACAGTATGAGTTCTGCTAGTCAAGATTGTAGCATTACCATATGGAGCACTCTGTCTCATTAATGGTCTGATATGGAGGGTAGTAGGTTACGATTCCTTTGTGGTCAACTTCGCACTCTGGACAAGGGTCGTCATTGCAGGGTCTTTCTTCGGTCAAATCTTCAGTGCACTCTTTGCCGGAGCCCATGGCAGCTGGGTTGTCGGAAGATCTACAAAAAGAAAACACAGCTTAAACATGACAATTATAGAAAGTAATGTATTGTAGCAAATGCAGAGGGGCGGATTGAAGCCCCCCCCCCCCCATTTTGGCCCAAATATTGATTTCTCATTAGGCCAATGGTAGGGCATAAGGACACCACTTCCGCAGTCACAATGCAATCATTCGTGGGGACCCTAGATTCCTAGTCGCTCCTCGGGTTACAATTTCATTGTTAAATACTACTTCAGATAGTTGGCATTCAAATAGAAGACCTCTTGGAGTGAGTTATGTATTGTAGCCTGTTCACTCCAGTCGCAAAATGAGCAGGCCCCTGTAGGCAGTGCATGGACCAAACTAAACTTTATTACAGTGTATACGTGAGCTTTCGGTGTCAAATGGCTCTTAAAATTACAAACAATCACTCTCACTTAATCATGCTAATGGAGGATTTAAGAATAGGAGCTAAGATGGCAATCTGACTCCTTAAGTCGCTTGGAGAAATTAAATATTTTTCACATAAATTTACTGACCTACACCTGGACTGTTTGCCGCCTCCACAAGTCACAGAACATTCGCTCCACTGACTCCATTGGCTGTAGCCGCAGTCTCGGTCGCAGGCATTCGTGCCACAATTTAGTTGACCGTTGTGACATTTACTGCAAGGAATAAGGAATTTTCATTAAAATTTAAATCACATTTAGTTTTTCTTCACCTGAAAAAAAACCGAATTTATTTTTCGACTCATTAAGTTAATTATCATGACAATTTTGTGTTGTCACTAACTGGACCCCGCTGAAAACAAATTTTCAAACTTTCACAGGCTATCAAAACTTCATTATCATTGTACAATTTCATCTGATATTTTATTTGTCTGATTCCTTATACATCTTTGTTTTCCCTGTTAATGTTGTTGAAAAGAATAAAATAAAATGGAAGTTGCCAGGACAGATTATTTGAGCCTTACGTAAAAGCAGCACTGACTCACACTCATGCTTGGTTGCACTCTAGTAGGCTTTACACTAATTTGGACAGTATATAGGAGGAACGAGGCAAATGTTTACAACTAAAGAACAAGTCTGCATTTATTAATAATTAGAACTAGAAAATAAATGTGAATGGATTATAAAAGCCATGCAGTCTAGAGGAGGCAAAACGACCGGGACAATTGTTTACAATCTTATAAAAACTTTTAAAATGAAAAAAGTATAAAATCTTACCAGAATTCACATTCTCTATCAAATATGACAAAATTGTCCTCAAATTCCATTCCTTTGAAGTAGCAAGGACATTTATTCGGTTCAACACAGTTGCCTCTGTCATCTAGCAACTTTCCATTGGGACATCTGAAAAAAAAAACAATAATGAAAGTGATTATACATACAGGAACAACCATTTCACAGCACTTAATGTTAAATCTAGTTCACAATTACATTTTAGGAAAATATCAGGCCCAACATATTTTTTAGAAACATCAGATTGCCACTACACACGTTTTTAGTAAAATACCAATTTCAAGAAGGTCTTTGTCTGCAAAGAGGGGAACTCAAAATTTTCAGTGGACCTTCATGAGCAAAATCCAAGCTGGATTACATTCAGATGACACATTATATTGGCTGCAACAATTAATTAGCAGCCCTTTGCATTAGTGTCTGTATTGAGCTAGTTAAAGCAAATTCTCAAGAAAGATCAATAGATAGATAAATAAATAGTTAGAGAGATGGATGGGCAGATAGCTCTCTAATCCCAGTTCTCGGTGCTCACAAAGTTTGATCATAGATTGAAATGAGAGCGAGAGTCCTCAATGTGATGTATACGCATTTTGATGGGATCTTTTATTTGCTTAGCATAGACACATAGACACAAGGGGCCGATGATTTCTCATCCGAACGGCACCAGTTGAAATATCCGATGGATGCTGTCATGCTGTGCTGCATCAATGATTGTTCAGACTTCATGGGCCTCGTAATTTTGTGAGCAATTTTAATCTATGGAGTCCCTTAGCCAGAGAGAGTGGAAATTGCACAATGACCCAAAGGGCTTGTATAAGGTCCGGTTAAAGGTGATGATTAACATGACCGGACACAAATGGCCAGATCAGTCCAGCTGACACCAGGTGGTGCATTTGCCAAATTAATTCTGACAGCAGCTCAAAGTGCATGTTTTAACTTCTATTTAGGCTAGACAAAATAAATCTTTTAGATTCTCGGACCTATCGACACATCAGATTATCTGCTAGCCAAAAAATATCTTACAGACACTGTTATTTACATGTAACACAGCTTCTACTTATTTCTTAACGACAAGAACATGCCTCGAAAAGATACAAGAAGCTAAAATCATTTATGTCTGGCCTAAGTGCCAAAGTTGTTGTGTACTGTATATCATACCTGCAAGAAGGCAAACAGCTCTCAGCTTCCATGCAGTGTGTCTCATTTCTCAAATCTCTGCAAGTTCTCGGGCAGCCGGTGTCACAATTTTGAGCCACCAAATCGTCCGGACATGCACACGATTCAGTGTTGCACAATTCAGTCTCTGTGTCATGTCCTTCACACTTTGCGCCTCCCATGCTTGGTGCAGGGTCCAAACACTTTCTGTAGCGACGGGTTATCCCTCCACCACACGCGACAGAACATGATGTCCAAGCGCTCCAAGAGGTCCAACCACCGTCAACTGTGAAGAGAATGATTTAATATGAAGGTGAATGATTTTTACTGACCCCGCTTAAATTAAATACAATGCTTGTTCAGTGTGTATAAGATATATCTTAAAGAACACAGGTTGACAAATTGTAAGGGTTCATCTGTAATGACATGTTTACACAATACATGTACCTTATTCCTGCTAAGGTGTGAGAGATTGTAAATCACAAAAAATCTGTTGACTCTTTTAAAAATTTTGTTTTAAAAGATAGTAAAAGATATTAAAGAAAAGTAAATCTATTGACTTTTTTGGAATAAACTCTTTTTTTTTCCAATTATAATATTTTCATAAAAGTGAACAAAATGCACATACCACTGGACTTACAATCGCTTTAATGCTTTATCATGTAAATTGTATGTTTATCGATGATAAATAATCATAAATTCAGTGTAAAAACAAAACAAAATATTGATTGGCATATTTACCTGGGCAACAATGAGTGTTGCAGATGTCAGTTTCAATGAGTTCTCCAGGACAATACACCCCTGGACTGGCAGGGTGGAATTCCGCTCGACTGCGTTTCTGTATTCCTCGGCCGCACGACTTGGAACAAGACGACCAGGAGCCCCAGTCTCCCCAGGTACATTCTTGGATGGAAAAAAAAGTTGAATGTAACTGTTGATGTCAAAAATCTTTCATTGCAGATGCATTCTTGGAAGAGAAAAAGTAGTTTGATATAACAGTTGCTGTCAAAAATACTAAATTGCAGGTACTTTTTGGAAGAGAAAAAGTAGTGCCATAATAACATTATAACAGTTACTGTTAAAAATCCTTCATTGCTGGTACATTATTGGAAGTAAAAAAGTAGTTGGATATAACAGTTACTGTTAAAAAATCAAAAAATCTTTCATTGCAGGTACATTCTTGGAAGGAAAAGGAAGTTGAATATGACAGCTACTGTTGAAAATAGTTCATCGCAGGTACATTTTTGGAAGTGAAAAAGAAGTTCGATATAACAGTTACTGTTAAAAATCTTATAATTGCAGGCACATCAATGGAAGTGAAAAAGTAGTTGTATATATAAAAGTTACTGTTTAAAAACTTTCATTGCAGGTACATTCTTGGAAGTGCAAAAGTAGTTGAATATAACAGTTACTGTCAAAAATCTTTCATTGCAGGAACATTCATGGAAGTGAAAAAGAAGTTGGACATAACTGTTACTGTTAGAAATCTTTCATTGCAGGTGCATTCTTGGAAGTGAAAAAGAAGTTCGATATAACAGTTACTGTTAAAAATCTTATAATTGCAGGCACATCAATGGAAGTGAAAAAGTGGTTGTATATATAAAAGTTACTGTTTAAAAACTTTCATTGCAGGTACATTCTGGGAAGTGCAAAAGTAGTTGAATATAACAGTTACTGTCAAAAATCTTTCATTGAAGGAACATTCATGGAAGTGAAAAAGAAGTTGGACATAACTGTTACTGTTAGAAATCTTTCATTGCAGGTGCATTTTTGGAAGTGAAAAAGAAGTTCGATATAACAGTTACTGTTAAAAATCTTATAATTGCAGGCACATCAATGGAAGTGAAAAAGTAGTTGTATATATAAAAGTTACTGTTTAAAAACTTTCATTGCAGGTACATTCTGGGAAGTGCAAAAGTAGTTGAATATAACAGTTACTGTCAAAAATCTTTTATTGCAGGCACACTCTTGTCATCTTGAAGTGAAAAAGTAGTTGGATATAACAGTTACTGTTAAAAATATTCATTGCAGGTACATTCGTGGAAGTGAAAAAGTATTTGGATATAACAGTTACTGCTAAAAATCTTTCATTGCAGATACATTTTTGAAAACAAAAAAGTAGTTGAATAAAGCAGTCACTGTTTAAAATCTTTCATTGCAGGTGCATTCTTGGAAGTGAAAAAGAAGTCAGATATAACAGTTACTGTTAAAAATCTTTCATTGCAGGTACATTCTTTGAGTGAAAAAAGTAGTTAGATATAACAGTTACTGTTAAAAATCTTTCATTACAGGTACATTGTGGGAAGCGAAAAAGTAGTTGGATATATATATATAACAGTTACTGTTAAATATCTTTCATTGCAGGTAATTCTTGCAAGTGAAAAAGTAGTTGGATATAACCGTTACTGTTAAAAATTATTCATTGCAGGTACATTCTTGGAAGTGAAAAAGTAGTTGGATATAACAGTTAGGGGAACGGGGGGCAAAACGGGCCGCCTAACTTCGAACGCTCGCTGCATGAAGGTGGCGTATCATGCAAATGTCAAATAAGGTCTGATCCACGAAGAAGTACCAATACCACTTGCTCAAACACAGAAACGTGCTTTTTTAATAGTTCCAATTCAAATTTTTCCCTATTTTCAAAAATGCAAATTTATCCCGTTTTGCCCCATGCTTGGGGCAAAATGGAATTTCATAAGGGGCAAAATGGGAAGATATAAAGTAGCAAAAGTTCTGCAATAAATCAGCTGTTTTGATAACAGCCTAACTAAAACGCATGTTGAAAAACAAAAATGCATTAATTCATGTCATTGCAATGTGAGAATATTGCAGAATACTAAGAGTAAACATAGCAATAAATTATGAAATCAACATCTCAATACAGGATGCAATTATAGCTGGGAAGTGATGCTAGTAATTCTACATTCTATGTAATTATTTGACAAATTATTTAACCATAAACATTAGGTTACAAAAGAAACAAAATTTGTTAAACTTTGTGGAAATGTGACATTTTTATGAATATTCACATAACTCCGAGTTTTCTTAATAATTTAAAAATTTAAATTGGTATTGGATTTGACTATGCTTCTTGAAAGGCAGTTACATTTGTTTCAGTTTCAACAATACAGGGTTTTACCACTAAGCCTAAATCCTCAAGGTATTACTGATGACATGGATTAGATCCACAAATCTCTTGTGATTTTTTCAAATTCTGCCTGTTATAAATATGACCAGAAAGTGTATCAAATGTCTCAAATGTCATGGTTGAATTGACCCAATATCAAGCTTCAACCTTTTCTAGGCTGGGATTGCTTTTTTGTGCTTCCCATTTTGCCCCCGCAGGAGGACTCCATCTTGCCCCAACCATGCAGGGTAGATTAATAATGACCTACTTAGTCACGACTAAGCACCAAACTTAATTTTTTTGCTTAATACGCAAGCTTAGTAGTCCTATAATAACACTGTCTATGAATTATTTGGCTGGGAACATCACTGGAGGTATTACACCATTTCCAAAAATTATGATTTTTTTAAGAAAATCGATCAGAAACTTCAAATTAACATAGCTGCATACCTGTAATGTTCTCATCAACGAAACTCTCAGGAAAAGTTGGTCATGTATTCCATTTCATTTTCCAATCAAAAAATTAGAAGGCAGGTCAAAACGTTCTGAGAAAACTTAAAAAACCGTTTTGCCCCACCGCTCTGTTTTGCCCCTCGTTCCCCTACTGTTAACAATCTTTCATTGCAGGTACATTAATGGACGTGAAAAAGTAGTTGGATATAACAGTTACTGTCAAAAGCTTTCGTTGCTTGGTGTGACACACAGCCAAGGCCAGACAAAATTGATATTTAGCCTCTCTGATCTTCTTAAGGCACTTTCTCCATGGTCAGTTGGTGGGACAAAAACAAAGCCAAAATCTCAATTCTTTATTATGTCAATTTGATAAAAAATGGATGTAAGGCCAATTTTTCCGTAGGTAGAAAATCTGTTTGGTTGGTCGATCCGAGCAGCTAAAATACGTCTGACCTGAATTTTGTAAGCATAGCCCTACTTATCAACCATCAATTCAAATTTTTGAACTTTAGAATTTAGCAAAGACGCAATCAATCTTACCTGCACAGTCTGGACCTGGATAGCAATTCATAGTCCCATTCATGCTACATTCACTGAAATGAAAGTGATTAATTATAAGACAAAGGGAGGTAATATTTTATGAAGTAACAATATGTATAAGTTATTCACCACAGGAGAGGGAATATGTGATTTATCAACCGAGGGCTTTAGCCCGAAGTGTGTTAAACACATATTCCTGATCCCATGGTGAAGAACCGACTCATATAGATAGGAAGACCCACCTTGACAACGCAGTTGTCAAGGATGGGAGACAATACATAGGTTGAGGACTACATCTGCGACACAGGATCGTGTCGCAGCAGTTTAGGAGCTATTTTCATCAAAATGAAAGGCATAGATGGACAGGGAATGGTTTGAAATGTATTCTGTGGCATTTTCATAATTTTCCTGTACTTTAAAGTGTCAAAATCGGCCTATTTTCAGTAATTTACCACCAAAAAATGTCACAAGTTTCAGGTTGAAGGTAGGGAGCCTCTGTATAAACTGATAACTGTTAATCAGTATGTTGTTCATGATTCACTTTCTCTGTTTGCACTTCAATTGTTTTAAAATGAATAGCTTTGGACTGACACGTTTTGCAGTCAGTTATACTCGGTCAAGCATTTCATGTATGATCTGATTGGCTGATTCCAAACACTCTTCAGTGAAAAGTGATTGAATAAGACCACATTTGAGATGTTCAGACCGCATATTCACAGAATTGAATTTGCAACCCTCTTTACAAAGTGTTATTGTAATCAAGGTATATGTCTCCCTTTTCCACAAATGCATACTTTACCCTCACAATGGCACATTGACATCATGCCTTTATATGTTAACTTATATTTGAGACAGTTTTAGAATAAACTTCCCAAAAATACATCACAAACATATATAGAAAGATACATACACAGATTGAAAAAAAAAATCAATAGATAGGCCTAGATTGAATGATAGGGTCCCAGATAGACAGGGGCCAAGAGATAGATAGATAGATAGATAGATAGATAGATAGATAGATAGATAGATAGATAGATAGATAGGATTATAGATATTTTTCTCAAGTGATTAGGACTTGCACATGTTGTGATATTTTTTAAAGGGACGTCCAGAAATAAATGTTCCCTCCCACTTCACTGCTCTTTGTGTTTGAAACATGCCGAGACTGGAGACAAAAGCAGATGACTGCTCATGTTGCTTTCTGTTTGCACTTTGCAGTTTTCTGTTTGTGTTCTTGTTTGATTGTTTGTTATTATCACTTATTGCTTCCAATGATTTCAAGAGTTCTCAGTCAATGATATGTCCTCAGTCTACGTTGCCTACAGCAACGTGAAGACTGTGACCTCGGTCTACGACTCATACCATGAGACAAACAGTCAAACTGTCAAACATGAAAGGATTACTGGACAACAAAGAATATGGGAATTATTTCCCTGAAATACTGGCATGTGATTGGCTGACAGAGGTGTGAAATAGTATAACCGTAAATACAGGCCAGCTGGTATGGATTTGATTCAGCACAGTTAAATGCCTTTGTTTTTAAGTAATACTTCCCAGATAAAGCATATTTGTCCTAGCTGATATAATGATTAGACTAGAGGGGAAAAATGAGGGAAAATGCATGCTTTATCATCTTTCGAGGGAAATACGGAAAATTTAATGAACCACACAGGGCAAAATTAAATTTGATCAATTGGAAGCAAATTGAATGTGGTTATGTAAATAATGTCATATTGATGAGTTGAGGATACTGGTACACCTCATGGCAGGATTCACCGTCACCCCCACAGGGTAACCAAACCACCGTTTTATGATGGGGGTAACTGAGGGTAACTAGTATAGAGGGCACTTAAGGGGAGGTGAGTTTGGTTGCGCAAGGGGAGGCAAGTTAGTTGTGGGAAGACAAGGGTGGTTGAGGGTAGTAAAAGGAATTAGAGGGTAGGTGAGGGCAAACGAAATTAGTTGAAGGTGGAAGAGGCTAAAAGGAGCAGTCTGGGGGTAAAAGGGGTTCATTTGAGGGTACAGAGTTTGTGAGAGAGTGTGGGGTCGTGGGGTGTTTTCTGCCATGAGGGCTGGTCAGTGGTCATTAGGCAGAGGTTCACCAGATCAGAGCAGAGAGGAAGGAATACGGCAATACGCAGGTTCAGGTAATAGACGGGTAAATTAATTTCAACTAGCCTACGATATATTCTTATAAATTGTCATAAATTGATGTACTTTCAAAAAGGAGGCAGTGACGACAGCGTTGTAAATTCAACTTGTCACTGCCTCCTTGACCACAACTGATGTAACTTTATACAAATTGTATTCCGAGTTGATTGTTTTGTTAAATTTTGGTCAAATAAAAATATCTGAATCTGCATCAGACTCTGACTTCCAATCCACTCACCATATGGTGCACAGACTGTGAACCTTGACGCCAGGACCAATCATATCTCCAACACTGATCAGCGTATCTGAGCCTGTGTAGCCTGCAATTCCATCTGTGTCAACCCAAGGTAATGTGGATCCAGCTCCAACGTACTCCCGTGCAGACTGCTGCAGGTACGTTGCTGCATTGTATACACAGCCTTTAACTGAAAAAAGAAGTTTTTACTGAAGCATAAGGGTATGAACTTGTCGATTTGGTGCTAAAGATGCCTCCCCTCTATCATCATTTATAAATCATAATTTCATGATCATAATAATCACCTAGCTTCTTGTGGAAAAGCGATGCTAGGCCTTTATGTCTAAACTGATGATATTGTCAGTAATATCATTGCTCTGGCATTTAAAAAAATCAAATTTATAAAGGAAAAAATATCCAAAAAAGCTGAATGACATGATGTAAATTTGTTTTAAAAATAATAATAATGCTAAAAAAAAATTTGGGTTTCATTATTACAAATGTAGAAAATGTATCTGGTTTATTTTGGCTCGGTCGCATGGGCATTAATGATATTACTGCCCGAGGCTGCCAGTCATTAATCTGGTAATGCCCTCCGAAAAACATTATTGTATAATTAATTCTCTGAATGGAGATGCTAGACTACTGGCTTGCGATTGGCTGACAGAGGTGTCAACTGTAAAAATAATAGTAATATCAAACCTGGAGCGGTGGTGGTTGCGTATGTTGCAACGGTGCAGACTGTGATTGGTACAGTACTTGGAGTGGAAGAAACTTCAACACTTGAAGACGGCGTTACCGATGTTGGTAGCGTTGTGGAAACTGAAACTTAATGTTCAGTTGTGTTTATGAATAAGACATCCACACTCAAACAACCACAACTTGTGATTTGTGTGATTAAACATTTTTACAAAAATTGAAATCGATAAGATAAAGATTGAAATCGACATGATTAAAGATCTTTAAAATACATTTAAAAATGTCAAAAACCTGAGAAATTCTTAGAGTCAGGAAATTTGATATGCAAACTGGACTGTTGCGCTGTGATAATGGCATTTTGTGACGCATGATAGCCAATGAAGTGTCATCTTCTCTACATTCAACATGGGAAACATCGAAGTTGTTTGATCAGTCATGATCAAGAGAAGGCCATTTGATTCGTCATAACTGATTTTAGAGTAAAAATCAGATACGTAATCCTTTCGTTTGCTGTCATCAACAAGTGGAATTAGTTTCCTTAAATCAATAAACATTGAAAGTATTGGGGATGATCATGACAAATCATCAGCATGATGACACACGAAGTGCCATTTTCACTGTGCAGCAATCCGCTTTTTTTGCAGAGGCACAATGACCGCCAAAAGTAAATCTTCGCTCTCTGATGTTTTACTAGAGAGCAAGATAGCATTGCATAATAGTTACCTATCGTTGGAGTGGAAGGTGTCACTTCTGAAATCATGTAAAGGGAACATTATTATAATCATAGTATTTAATATAAATGGCAAAGCTATGAAATTCGCGCAGCACTTAAGCATTTGCTTTAATTTTATCATAACTTACTTTTTATGCACTTTTCGCATATAACATAACTAAAAATATCAGAATATAAGCTACATGCATAGCATGAATTAATTCACTCTCCATGTATCCACACGTAAATAATCAAGGCCACCAATTTCGTAAAATTTACTTACTGATTCATGGTTTACTATTCGAAGAAGATTATAAAACTAACAGAGCTTTATATATAATTTTTAAGCGGCGACCAAAGTACAGCTCATTTCCGTACAGTGCATAGGCGTAGGAGGCAGGGGGCTGCAGGCTGAAGCCCCACTATAAATTTTGGAAGAGCATTATTCAGGTAGTTTCAGGCAGAAAATGTTGTAAATTTAGATTTTTTGGTGCAATTTGGGTTAAATGTTTTGGGCAGCCACATTAAATTTTATTCTTACGCCTATGGATTGCTGTATCTATAGAGTTAATTTTTGTCATTGGCCTTGCAAACATACCTTCACTGCATTCGATGAGATAGAAGTCCTTTATGTTTATGACAGCATCAGGGGGTGCATTTATTTGTATTGATATGTTGCTGATTATCCACATTTCAGTGTGTCCAGGTAAAATAAAGCTGTAATCACAGAAAGAGGTTGAAGAAGTTGCACAACTGGAAGTCTGAAAAAGGAAGAAGATGATATTATCAGTAAGTTGTCTCTCCAAAGTATCATAATAGAGTGCCGTGAGATGTGATTTCTATTTTTGATAAATATCTACATGTTTCCAGTAGAGTAATCGAGTCTCCCATACAGCCATTACTGAGGACATAGTCTGGTGAAAATGAGAACTGCATGCTGCTGCACCTGGCACAAAAGTTCATTTTGTATGCTACAGCATTGCTGTCCCAAGAAATAGTCCCAATTTCATTGCACATTCAGCATTGATGTATACCAGAGTCAGACTCGGCAATCAAATTCTCTAAGGAAGTAGACAAGGCCATCAGCACACTCAGAAACAGCCCAGGTTTCTTCCAGACAAAATTGTGTGAGTTCCTCACACTGAAATGATGTGGACTGCTCGCAGGAGCTCGCGGAATAGCACACTAGTCACTAGGTGGCAACAAATGACAGCAATATGTTCTGATCTGCCAAGGCTTGAAAAAGAAGTGGCAATGTAACAGCGGTCCACTTATACACAGGAGGACATACATATTTGATCTTAAATTTTTGGATCTTCTTGAGGAACTTTTTCTATAGGGTCAGTCAATAGGAAAGGAAAACGTGTAATTCGAATTATTTTATCACATCAATTAATAAAAACAATGGGTAAACTTTTTTTCCGTAGGCAGAAATTCTCTTGGGTCGGTCAACCTGAGAAGCTAAAAATTGAATATGTCAGCCTATTGTCTGGCCTAATACTTAATACTTTTGAGAGGCTTTACACCCTGTATTATGTAAGATATATACACTGTTTAGTATTACAGTAGAAAAAAAGCGAGTGCTTACTGGAAAGCCGTTGGTGGCTATCAATGACCTTACATCAAGCCCCATCAAATTAAATTAAATGAAGTGTCATGCAATTGTCATTCAGTATCTTGCGACTCATCGATGAGTGGTATGACACTTCAAATGACTTGCCCTGCTTGCATTGCAAGTATAGGATATGACCTCACTAACTGCTTATGACTCATACAGAATAACATGGCAGGGATAGGGATGTGACCTCACAAGAAATATTCCAGTGCTTTTCTGTAAACACTCACTTTCTCGGCTACTGTAACAAGACAGGCAGGGGGCAATGACGCAAAAGGCACTTTCGGTACAAGATTACACATCCGTCCAATAGGGTGACCTGGTCCAGGGTCAAGGAATCCCACCCGGATTGTAGAGGTTAGCCCATCATGCTATTTGGACAGCAAAAGTAGTCTGCGAACACCCAACCAAGAGGAAAAAAGAGTACATTTGAAGCGCTCGAATTATTTAAATTGCCAAATGTACTCCGATTGTACTGCACAAATTTGTATACTTTTCTCCAGGGGAGCGTATTTGGAGCGCATGAATTTGCATATAGGGAGTATAAATAAAGAGTAATTCAAATAATTAAAGTGCCTCAAATGAACACTTTTTTCCTCTGGGAACTTTTTAAAAACAACTTGTTCTTACCGTTTGTTGGTCCCCATCCGGCATAGGAGTAATAGTCACCGAGGTGGCACCAATGATTTTCAAAGATATGAACATGTCGGGCCAGCGAGGCTTAGGCAGCAAAGTAAGGAGTAAGAGGGTTGGACCTGTCGAGTTGTAACCACTTGAAGGACGGAGGATATCATTAGATATTTCCTGTCCAGAATGAGTTATGCTGTAGTCGATAGAATCATCTCCGTTTCCGTCTCGATCATATTCCAAGGGGAACTGACCATAAGGACATTCGAATGCACCGAGAGAGGACAAGCTTATTTGAGTTGTAGAAGAAGCAGAAGAGACACCTACATGACAAAAAACATTCCCCATCAAGTTACAATTAGATCTACAAGATGTGCAGCAGCATACCTTCAGCGAACAGCTTCACCACACCAAGTGCAGCATTCAATAGTGCCTGATGGTGGTGATAGAAAGACAAGACTATTTCAATAGAATTGTCTCATTTGTCATTTCATACAGTGGTATTGAACACTTTTGACTGACAAAGAAGCAGTGGCGTCCCTATGGGGGGCAGGGATCGCACTTGCCCCCATATTGAACCTGTGCCCCCCCCAGGTGCCCCCCATATTAACTTCTTCACTTTTGTTAAAATATACAGTTAGTATAGTGGGTGCCCCCCTCAGAGAATCACATACCCCCCCCCCAGGTGCCCCCCCCCGCGCTTGAGACCCCCTAGTTACGCCACTGCTGAAAGAAGCTGAGATGCTATTGATATTTAGAAGTAGGCCACTTTGCTCCTTTGAAAATTTGCTCCTTAGAAATATATTTCAGTCTTCATGCCTAATTAAGCCAAAATGTGTGTTACGGTGGCGAATAAGTAAATTCAGGAAGTTAGTCATGTTGGTCATGTTCAAAAACTAAATCACAAGCAAACTTTTTTTTTTGCATTTGGAATAGCAAATGTGGGTTTAATTTTGAAATATTACATAAATTTTAAATGAAACTCTCTCTGCCAGAGCCATCAGAAGCATCAACCTAGTGCAGGAGAGAAATTGTAGGCATGTATATAAATATATCCATGTTATAGTAGCTGAGTTTTGGCCCGGAAGTAAAAAATATACACAGTTGGCAGCAAACTTATTCAATTTCAACACCTTGATGTTTTCCCATTGAATTCAATAGTTGACGAATATTGCAAAAATAAGTGTGGTACGTGACATCAGCATGTATCACATCATGAAAAAAAGGATAAGATCATATATTAGACAATGCCAACAAAATGCCAAACTGCTATGAAGGAGACCTAAATCTGGTAACAGAAAACAGTTTGCATTTCATATATATAGGGGTGAAAAATTTGAGAATTTTTTTCAACCCCCTCGCTTCCATTGGTAAAGCATTGGATCAGGTTGCTTTTTCAATAGTTTTGAACCATATGTGAAATGGAGCTTAATGCCCAGATTTAGTTACATACGCTTTAGTAGGCCTATATATGTTGTGTAACTTGTCAAGTATGTGATGCTATCATACTTTTTATGACTTGATACATTCTGATGTCAAAACACTCATTTTTGCATTACCTAGGCCTATATTTAACAAATTTGATTACAATACCTTACACAACTTCGTTCACAGAAGGTAAAAATAATGTAATACTTGCATACCACTCAATGTTGGAGGTGTAACAATAGTAGAAGCTGTAGAGGATCCACTTGTTGACCCTGGTGTTGTGCCACTGGTGGAAGCTGAAGGTGTTTGGCTTGTGGAAGAACCAGTCAATGTTGAAGGTGTAACAGCAGTAGAACCTGTAGAGGATCCACTTGTTGACCCTGGTGTTGTGCCACTGGTGGAAGCTGAAGGTGTTTGGCTTGTGGAAGAACCAGTCAATGTTGAAGGTGTAACAACAGTAGAACCTGTAGAGGATCCACTTGTTGACCCTGTTGTTGTGCCACTGGTGGAAGCTGAAGGTGTCTGGCTTGTGGAAGAACCAGTCAATGTTGAAGGTGTAACAGCAGTAGAACCTGTGGAGGATCCACTTGTTGACCCTGGTGTTGTGCCACTGGTGGAAGCTGAAGGTGTCTGGCTTGTGGAAGAACCAGTCAATGTTGAAGGTGTAACAGCAGTAGAACCTGTGGAGGATCCACTTGTTGACCCTGGTGTTGTGCCACTGGTGGAAGCTGAAGGTGTCTGGCTTGTGGAAGAACCAGTCAATGTTGAAGGTGTAACAGCAGTAGAACCTGTGGAGGATCCACTTGTTGACCCTGGTGTTGTGCCACTGGTGGAAGCTGAAGGTGTCTGGCTTGTGGAAGAACCAGTCAATGTTGAAGGTGTAACAACAGTAGAAGCTGTAGAGGATCCACTTGTTGACCCTGGTGTTGTGCCACTGGTGGAAGCTGAAGGTGTTTGGCTTGTGGAAGAACCAGTCAATGTTGAAGGTGTAACACCAGTAGAACCTGTGGAGGATCCACTTGTTGACCCTAGTGTTGTGCCACTGGTTGAAGCTGTAGGTGTTTGGCTTGTGGAAGAACCAGTCAATGTTGAAGGTGTAACAGCAGTAGAACCTGTGGAGGATCCACTTGTTGACCCTGGTGTTGTGCCACTGGTGGAAGCTGAAGGTGTTTGGCTTGTGGAAGAACCAGTCAATGTTGAAGGTGTAACACCAGTAGAACCTGTGGAGGATCCACTTGTTGACCCTGGTGTTGTGCCACTGGTGGAAGCTGAAGGTGTCTGGCTTGTGGAAGAACCAGTCAATGTTGAAGGTGTAACAGCAGTAGAACCTGTGGAGGATCCACTTGTTGACCCTGGTGTTGTGCCACTGGTGGAAGCCGAAGGTGTCTGGCTTGTGGAAGAACCAGTCAATGTTGAAGGTGTGACAGCAGTAGAACCTGTGGAGGATCCACTTGTTGACCCTGGTGTTGTGCCACTGGTGGAAGCTGAAGGTGTCTGGCTTGTGGAAGAACCAGTCAATGTTGAAGGTGTAACAGCAGTAGAACCTGTGGAGGATCCACTTGTTGACCCTGGTGTTGTGCCACTGGTTGAAGCTGTAGGTGTTTGGCTTGTGGAAGAACCAGTCAATGTTGAAGGTGTAACAGCAGTAGAACCTGTGGAGGATCCACTTGTTGACCCTTGTGTTGTGCCACTGGTGGAAGCTGTAGGTGTTTGGCTTGTGGAAGAACCAGTCAATGTTGAAGGTGTAACAGCAGTAGAACCTGTGGAGGATCCACTTGTTGACCCTGGTGTTGTGCCACTGGTAGAAGCTGAAGGTGTTTGGCTAGTGGAAGAACCAGTCAATGTTGAAGGTGTAACAGCAGTAGAACCTGTGGAGGATCCACTTGTTGACCCTGGAGTTGTGCCACTGGTGGAAGCTGAAGGTGTCTGGCTTGTGGAAGAACCAGTCAATGTTGAAGGTGTAACAGCAGTAGAACCTGTGGAGGATCCACTTGTTGACCCTGGTGTTTTGCCACTGGTGGAAGCTGAAGGTGTTTGGCTTGTGGAAGAACCAGTCAATGTTGAAGGTGTAACAGCAGTAGAACCTGTGGAGGATCCACTTGTTGACCCTGGTGTTGTGCCACTGGTGGAAGCTGAAGGTGTCTGGCTTGTGGAAGAACCAGTCAATGTTGAAGGCGTAACAGCAGTAGAACCTGTGGAGGATCCATTTGTTGACCCTGGTGTTGTGCCACTGGTGGAGGGTGAAGGTGTCTGGCTTGTGGAAGAACCAGTCAATGTTGAAGGTGTAACAGCAGTAGAACCTGTGGAGGATCCACTTGTTGACCCTGGTGTTGTGCCACTGGTGGAAGCTGAAGGTGTTTGGCTTGTGGAAGAACCAGTCAATGTTGAAGGTGTAACAGCAGTAGAACCTGTAGAGGATCCACTTGTTGACCCTGGTGTTGTGC
The DNA here is from genome assembly GCA_026936325.1 of Platynereis dumerilii. Lineage (NCBI taxonomy): Eukaryota > Metazoa > Annelida > Polychaeta > Phyllodocida > Nereididae > Platynereis > Platynereis dumerilii. The sequence goes on along the minus strand of JAPTHN010000007.1, from coordinate 47,635,750 downwards.
CACTGGTGGAAGCTGAAGGTGTCTGGCTTGTGGAAGAACCAGTCAATGTTGAAGGTGTAACAACAGTAGAACCTGTGGAGGATCCACTTGTTGACCCTGGTGTTGTGCCACTGGTGGAAGCTGAAGGTGTCTGGCTTGTGGAAGAACCAGTCAATGTTGAAGGTGTAACAACAGTAGAACCTGTGGAGGATCCACTTGTTGACCCTGGTGTTGTGCCACTGGTGGAAGCTGAAGGTGTCTGGCTTGTGGAAGAACCAGTCAATGTTGAAGGTGTAACAACAGTAGAACCTGTGGAGGATCCACTTGTTGACCCTGGTGTTGTGCCACTGGTGGAGGGTGAAGGTGTCTGGCTTGTGGAAGAACCAGTCAATGTTGAAGGTGTAACAGCAGTAGAACCTGTGGAGGATCCACTTGTTGACCCTGGTGTTGTGCCACTGGTGGAAGCCGAAGGTGTCTGGCTTGTGGAAGAACCAGTCAATGTTGAAGGTGTAACAGCAGTAGAACCTGTGGAGGATCCACTTGTTGACCCTGGTGTTGTGCCACTGGTGGAAGCTGTAGGTGTTTGGCTTGTGGAAGAACCAATCAATGTTGAAGGTGTAACACCAGTAGAACCTGTGGAGGATCCACTTGTTGACCCTAGTGTTGTGCCACTGGTGGAAGCTGAAGGTGTTTGGCTTGTGGAAGAACCAGTCAATGTTGAAGGTGTAACAGCAGTAGAACCTGTAGAGGATCCACTTGTTGACCCTGGTGTTGTGCCACTGGTGGAAGCTGAAGGTGTCTGGCTTGTGGAAGAACCAGTCAATGTTGAAGGTGTAACAACAGTAGAACCTGTGGAGGATCCACTTGTTGACCCTGGTGTTGTGCCACTGGTGGAAGCTGAAGGTGTCTGGCTTGTGGAAGAACCAGTCAATGTTGAAGGTGTAACAACAGTAGAACCTGTGGAGGATCCACTTGTTGACCCTGGTGTTGTGCCACTGGTGGAAGCTGAAGGTGTCTGGCTTGTGGAAGAACCAGTCAATGTTGAAGGTGTAACAGCAGTAGAACCTGTGGAGGATCCACTTGTTGACCCTGGTGTTGTGCCACTGGTGGAGAGTGAAGGTGTCTGGCTTGTGGAAGAACCAGTCAATGTTGAAGGTGTAACAGCAGTAGAACCTGTGGAGGATCCACTTGTTGACCCTGGTGTTGTGCCACTGGTGGAAGCCGAAGGTGTCTGGCTTGTGGAAGAACCAGTCAATGTTAAAGGTGTAACAGCAGTAGAACCTGTGGAGGATCCACTTGTTGACCCTGGTGTTGTGCCACTGGTGGAAGCTGTAGGAGTCTGGCTTGTGGAAGAACCAGTCAATGTTGAAGGTGTAACAGCAGTAGAACCTGTGGAGGATCCACTTGTTGACCCTGGTGTTGTGCCACTGGTGGAAGCTGTAGGTGTCTGGCTTGTGGAAGAACCAGTCAATGTTGAAGGTGTAACAGCAGTAGAACCTGTGGAGGATCCACTTGTTGACCCTGGTGTTGTGCCACTAGTGGAAGCTGAAGGTGTTTGGCTTGTGGAAGAACCAGTCAATGTTGAAGGCGTAACAGCAGTAGAACCTGTGGAGGATCCACTTGTTGACCCTGGTGTTGTGCCACTGGTGGAAGCTGAAGGGGTCTGGTTTGTGGAAGAACCAGTCAATGTTGAAGGCGTAACAGCAGTAGAACCTGTGGAGGATCCACTTGTTGACCCTGGTGTTGTTCCACTGGTGGAAGCTGTAGGTGTTTGGCTTGTGGAAGAACCAGTCAATGTTGAAGGCGTAACAATAGTAGAACCTGTGGAGGATCCACTTGTTGACCCTGGTGTTGTGCCACTGGTGGAAGCTGAAGGTGTTTGGCTTGTGGAAGAACCAGTCAATGTTGAAGGTGTAACAGCAGTAGAACCTGTGGAGGATCCACTTGTTGACCCTGGTGTTGTGCCACTGGTGGAAGCTGTAGGTGTTTGGCTTGTGGAAGAACCAGTCAATGTTGAAGGTGTAACAGCAGTAGAACCTGTGGAGGATCCACTTGTTGACCCTGGTGTTGTGCCACTGGTGGAAGCTGAAGGTGTTTGGCTTGTGGAAGAACCAGTCAATGTTGAAGGTGTAACAGCAGTAGAACCTGTAGAGGATCCACTTGTTGACCCTGGTGTTGTGCCACTGGTGGAAGCTGAAGGTGTCTGGCTTGTGGAAGAACCAGTCAATGTTGAAGGTGTAACAGCAGTAGAACCTGTGGAGGATCCACTTGTTGACCCTGGTGTTGTGCCACTGGTGGAAGCTGTAGGTGTTTGGCTTGTGGAAGAACCAGTCAATGTTGAAGGTGTAACAACAGTAGAACCTGTGGAGGATCCACTTGTTGACCCTGGTGTTGTGCCACTGGTGGAAGCTGAAGGTGTCTGGCTTGTGGAAGAACCAGTCAATGTTGAAGGTGTAACAGCAGTAGAACCTGTGGAGGATCCACTTGTTGACCCTGGTGTTGTGCCACTGGTGGAAGCTGAAGGTGTCTGGCTTGTGGAAGAACCAGTCAATGTTGAAGGTGTAACAGCAGTAGAACCTGTGGAGGATCCACTTGTTGACCCTGGTGTTGTGCCACTGGTGGAAGCTGAAGGTGTCTGGCTTGTGGAAGAACCAGTCAATGTTGAAGGTGTAACAGCAGTAGAACCTGTGGAGGATCCACTTGTTGACCCTGGTGTTGTGCCACTGGTGGAAGCTGAAGGTGTTTGGCTTGTGGAAGAACCAGTCAATGTTGAAGGTGTAACAACAGTAGAACCTGTGGAGGATCCACTTGTTGACCCTGTGTTGTGCCACTAGTTGGGGTAGATGAAGATGGTCCACTTGTTGTACCAAGAGTTGATGGCGTTGTTATTGTTGAACCAAGTGAACTGGTTCCAAAAGTTTCTTTGATGATAATTGTTGTCGTGAAGGTGGTGGGACTTGTGGTGGCAATAGATCCTGATGAAGTTCCTGTTGTGGCTGTGGTTCCTGAAGTTGTTCTGCCAGTTGAACTTGAGGAAGAACCTGCATTGAAAAACAGTTAGTAGATTATTACAACAGTCAGCTGTCTTAGATTAAGTTGGCTGCTCCACTCAGTTGGAGTTCCCAAGTTAAACATACACAATTATATTTTTAATTCTTCATCAAATCTAATTGAACTAATTGGTTAAGGAATTTTTTTTATATAATAGTAGCCAAGTCTTTTCATTCCATGTCTGTTTCAGACCAAAATCACACTGGCTATGCAATGTAGTAGTTTAGGCCTGCATCTCTTTTCCTATTAGAATAACCATGATTGCTATGGACGCTTTGAAACACATGATTTGTGTTCTAAGGAAAACTATCCAATGATAGTCTACGCAACCGATTTGTTTTATTACATAATAAAAGAGAGTTACCCATGGATAGGATAGCCAGATAGATAGAAAATAGATAGCATTATAGATAGCCAGATATATAGTGCCCGGGTGTTTGAGGTTGCTATAGGCCTACTACTAGTCTTCATTATCATGTTCCAGGTTTAACTGTGAATTTTGTGGTAAGATAAGCAATATTAATTGCTTTGTCTGATTGACATTTGACAATGATATCTGAAAATTTATACTGATCATAAAGAACTATGTTTTCTATAGTTCTTGTTTGGAAGAGATGAAAATTATCAGAAAATAGAAATCTGTAAAAGGCTAAAAATTCAAGCCTATTGACATCTCAGAAAATGCTAAAAATAGAGCCTACAGACGTCGAGAGGCAGGCTAAATATATAGCTTACAGACATCTTCAAATAGCCCATGTCTGGTCCACTTCTTGTCTACCAGTGGTAGAGATGTCTGTATAAGAGCTAAAAGGGAAGCTTACAGACGTCTACAAAAAGGCCAAAAATGCAGCCTACATCTAGAAGCAGGTTAAATAATACAGAAGGCTTCAAATAGCCCATGTCTTGTCAACTTCTTGTCTCTAAGTGATAGGATTTATCACGGTAGAGACATCTGTAGAAGAGCTAAAAGTACATTGTAAAGCCTACAGACGTCTCCAAAAAGGCTGCCAACACAGCCTACAGACTGTCTAGAAGCAGGCAAAATAAATGGCCTACCAACGTCTGCTTGGTCTGCCACCGCTTTTTATGCTGGCTTCTTGAACTTTAGGACAGGATTTGTTATGGTACATCATTAGCTCTCTACGGCCAGCATGCTATACTGGAGGCCCCATGGAGAAAAGTGTCAACCAGTTTGGTCCCCACCATTTAGTAATATCAGCTAGAGCATTACAAAATATCTTATGGTCACAAATACCTAATATTGTTGCATTGATGTAAAAGTACACCTGCCATTCATTAATTGATCAATTGGTGCAATTCAATTGTTGCAGGGCTTGAAACAATTTGGGGCGAGTAGTTATGAGAGCAGTTTGTTCTTCTTATAGGTCCTATTTCTAGTAGGTCCTATTTTTTATGTGGCACTTCCTTGGCAGTGGTAAATTTGGTCCCCAAGTCAGTAGATGATTCCCAAACTTAAAGGAAATTTCATGCGATGTACTTTCGTCATACACCTCTTGAAGGTTTCTTATGAATTCACATACCGAAATTTTTCTGAACAGACTTTGTGATGCTAGAGATTGGATGTCAGTCAATATTATTTTGAAAAGAATAGTGATATTGCATTTAATATCGACATCGCAATAAATGTTGTTATTGCAACTTTTTTTGCAGCATCGCATATCGCAACTTTTCTCAATATCGCCAAGCCCTAATGTAATGCCACCCTCCCCTCAGGCCATTTCTAGATACGCCCCTGATCCTTGGAGTGACAAAGAAACACTTAGTGACTTAGTAGCAGTTACTGACTTACGGTTAGTGACTAACTGGCAGTTGGGACTAACTAACAGCTAGCGAATAAAGCACAGTTATAGTTACTTACTAAGAGTTAATTACTAACTGACTAACTAACAGGTAGTTACTATATGATGAACAACAGTTAGGGACTACCTGACTAACTGTAAGTGACTAACTGTAAGTGAGTGACTAACTGTAAGTGACTTACCATAGGTGACTAACAGTTAGAGTCAAGGAGGGTAAATCCGTCCAGGAAGGTAAATCCGTCCACCCCCTAATATAGGCATATAATTACAATTTTTACAGTTGTGTGATTTATAAAAGCAAGAGAAACACGTTTTCAGGTAATTTTGCCGTTTTTATGGTGTTGACAACATTTTTAATGATATTCAGGTCCTTTTAAAAGTTGTAGACAAAAAACAATGAAATCCTGTGACGTCATCACAGCCATTTTTTTATAACAGGTAGTTGGTCTTGTAGGCCTATTTCCATCAAAACCAAAATGTATTGAAGGTAAATAATTGATGCATGGAACGATTAATATTATTACTCTTATAGGGTTTCTTAAATAACTGATTTCCAACACATGGAAGGAAGATACAATGGAAATAAAAGTGGACGGATTTACCATCATTATTTTAAAAGTGGCTTCACTGAGTGATTGTAAATCCGTCCACCCACTTCAAATGGTCTTTAAAAAGTACTTTTATGACCTATATTATTTATAAATAGCAAACACTGATTAAAGAAATAAAATTAAGCAATTATACCACTTGATTGGGTTAAAAGGGTTTTCAAATTGTGATTGAGGCAGTCAATTGAAATTCTTGATAGTTAACTTGACCTCTGATATTTGATTCTTCTATTATAAGTGCAATCAGCACCCCAATGTTCTGATATTGACAGATTTCCTTTGTGACAGTTAATATTTTGCAAAACTTTTAAAAATCACAAGATATTATAGGTATGTGCTGCATAATACCCTGTGGACGGATTTACCATCCTTACTGGACGGATTTAGAAGCAACCTGGACGGAATTAGATGCCCTAACCTTTAATCTTTGTTGCCATGGTTTCATCAAAACTTATTTGAATATTTTACTTTTCTGGCTGCCAGTGGTAGAACGGAATATTCCCCTTCCAAAGTGCTAATTTTTATTTTTGTATCCAATACCATTTTCTTTAAAATACAGTTATAGCCAAAAGTGGACGGATTTACCCTCCTTGACTCTAGTGACTAACCGTTAGTGACTAACAGTTAGTGACTAACAGTTAGTGACTAACAGTTAGTGACTATTAGTCACTGACTAACAGTTAATGACTAACAGGTAATGACTAACAGTCATTAATGGCTACCAGTTAGTGATACTAACAGTTAGTGACTGACTCACAGTTAGTGACTAAAAGTATATAACTAACAGTTTGTGACTAACTAACAGTTTGTGACTAATGGTTAGTGACTAACAGTTTGTGACTAACTACGTAGCAGTTTGTGACTAACTTAGTGACCAACTAATATTTTGTGACAAACTAACATTTTGTGACTAACAAGCAGTTTGTGACTAACTGACAGTTAGTTGCTTACTAACAGTGGCTAACAAACAGTTTGTGACTAGCAACAAGTGACTAGCTAACAGTTAGTGACTGACTAACAATTTTTCTGAGTCGGCATCCCAATTTACCCCGGGTTCGGGGTTAATAATTATTGGGATAGCTGCATGTGTCATGTCTTGCTGCCTGACTGCAGAACAGTAGTTGCAGCTTAATCCGAATACCTTGCATTTAAGCTTAACAAAAAAAGAAGCAATATTGTTATCAATATTGAGTAAAACTAGTATTCGCAAAAACGTCCCAGTGTGCCCCAGTTCACCATAAACTAAGGCAGAAAAGATGAAATTAAGAGCTTTGTTTGCATCGGACTTAAATGTCATCCCTACCTGGTATTGTTGTAGATGCAGAAGATACATGAGTTGTACTAGATCCAATAGTTGAGGATCCACTTGTGGACCCTGGTGTGGTACCACTAGTTGGGGTAGATGATGATGGTCCACTTGTGGATCCAGGTGTAGTACCACTGGTGGAAGCTGAAGGTGTTTGGCTTGTGGAAGAACCAGTTAGTGTTGAAGGTGTAACAGCAGTAGATCCGGTAGAGGATCCACTTGTCGATCCTGGGGTGGTACCACTAGATGATGATGGTCCACTTGTGGATCCAGGTGTTGTACCACTGGTGGAAGCTGAAGGTGTTTGGCTTGTGGAAGAACCAGTTAGTGTTGAAGGTGTAACAGCAGTAGATCCGGTAGAGGATCCACTTGTGGATCCTGGTGTGGAACCACTGGTTGGGGTAGATGAAGATGGTCCACTTGTGGATCCAGGAGTTGTACCACTGGTGGAAGCTGAGGGTGTTTGGCTTGTGGAAGAACCAGTTAGTGTTGAAGGCGTAACAACAGTAGACACTGTAGAGGATTCACTCGTCGATCCTGGGGTAGTACCACTAGTTGGGGTAGACGACGATGGTCCACTTGTGGATCCCGGTGTTGTACCACTGGTAGGAACTGATGGTGTTTGGCTTGTTGAAGAACCAGTTAGTGTTGAAGGTGTAACAACAGTAGATCCTGTAGAGGATCCACTTGTCAATCCTGGTGTGGTACCACTAGTTGGGGTAGATGACGATGGTCCACTTGTGGATCCAGGAGTTGTACCACTGGTAGGAACTGATGGTGTTTGGCTTGTTGAAGAACCAGTTAGTGTTGAAGGTGTAACAAAAGTAGATCCTGTAGAGGATCCACTTGTCGATCCTGGTGTGGTACCACTAGTTGGGGTAGATGACGATGGTCCACTTGTGGATCCAGGTGTTGTACCACTGGTGGAAGCTGAGGGTGTTTGGCTTGTGGAAGAACCAGTCAATGGTGAAGGTGTAACAGCAGTTGAACCTGTAGAGGATCCACTTGTTGACCCTGGTGTTGTGCCACTGGTGGAAGCTGAAGGTGTTTGGCTTGTGGAAGAACCAGTCAATGTTGAAGGTGTAACAGCAGTAGAACCAGTGGAGGATCCACTTGTTGACCCTGGTGTTGTGCCACTGGTGGAAGCTGAAGGTGTCTGGCTTGTGGAAGAACCAGTCAATGTTGAAGGTGTAACAGCAGTAGAACCTGTAGAGGATCCACTTGTTGACCCTGGTGTTGTGCCACTGGTGGAAGCTGAAGGTGTTTGGCTTGTGGAAGAACCAGTCAATGGTGAAGGTGTAACAGCAGTAGAACCTGTGGAGGATCCACTTGTTGACCCTGGTGTTGTGCCACTGGTGGAAGCTGAAGGTGTCTGGCTTGTGGAAGAACCAGTCAATGTTGAAGGTGTAACAGCAGTAGAACCTGTGGAGGATCCACTTGTCGATCCTGGGGTGGTACCACTAGTTGATGATGGTCCACTCGTGGATCCAGGTGTTGTACCACTGGTGGAAGCTGAGGGTGTTTGGCTTGTGGAAGAACCAGTTAGTGTTGAAGGTGTAACAGCAGTAGATCCTGTAGAGGATCCACTTGTCGATCCTGGTGTGGTACCACTAGTTGGGGTAGATGACGATGGTCCACTTGTGGATCCAGGAGTTGTACCACTGGTAGGAACTGATGGTGTTTGGCTTGTTGAAGAACCAGTTAGTGTTGAAGGTGTAACAAAAGTAGATCCTGTAGAGGATCCACTTGTCGATCCTGGTGTGGTACCACTTGTTGGGGTAGATGACGATGGTCCACTTGTGGATCCAGGAGTTGTACCACTGGTGGAAGCTGAGGGTGTTTGGCTCGTGGAAGAACCAGTCAATGGTGAAGGTGTAACAGCAGTTGAACCTGTAGAGGATCCACTTGTTGACCCTGGCGTTGTGCCACTGCTGGAAGCTGAAGGTGTTTGGCTTGTGGAAGAACCAGTCAATGTTGAAGGTGTAACAGCAGTAGAACCTGTGGAGGATCCACTTGTTGACCCTGGTGTTGTGCCACTGGTGGAAGCTGAAGGTGTCTGGCTTGTGGAAGAACCAGTCAATGTTGAAGGTGTAACAGCAGTAGAACCTGTGGAGGATCCACTTGTCGATCCTGGGGTGGTACCACTAGTTGATGATGGTCCACTTGTGGATCCAGGTGTGGTACCACTGGTGGAAGCTGAAGGTGTTTGGCTTGTGGAAGAACCAGTTAGTGTTGAAGGTGTAACAGCAGTAGATCCTGTAGAGGATCCACTTGTCGATCCTGGTGTGGTACCACTAGTTGGGGTAGATGACGATAGTCCACTTGTGGATCCAGGAGTTGTACCACTAGTAGGAACTGATGGTGTTTGGCTTGTTGAAGAACCAGTTAGTGTTGAAGGTGTAACAAAAGTAGATCCTGTAGAGGATCCACTTGTCGATCCTGGTGTGGTACCACTAGTTGGGGTAGATGACGATGGTCCACTTGTGGATCCAGGTGTTGTACCACTGGTGGAAGCTGAGGGTGTTTGGCTTGTGGAAGAACCAGTCAATGTTGAAGATGTAACAGCAGTTGAACCTGTAGAGGATCCACTTGTTGACCCTGGCGTTGTGCCACTGCTGGAAGCTGAAGGTGTTTGGCTTGTGGAAGAACCAGTCAATGTTGAAGGTGTAACAGCAGTTGAACCTGTAGAGGATCCACTTGTTGACCCTGGTGTTGTGCCACTGCTGGAAGCTGAAGGTGTTTGGCTTGTGGAAGAACCAGTCAATGTTGAAGGTGTAACAGCAGTAGAACCTGTGGAGGATCCACTTGTTGACCCTGGCGTTGTGCCACTGGTGGAAGCTGAAGGTGTTTGGCTTGTGGAAGAACCAGTCAATGTTGAAGGTGTAACAGCAGTAGAACCTGTAGAGGATCCACTTGTTGACCCTGGTGTTGTGCCACTGGTGGAAGCTGAAGGTGTTTGGCTTGTGGAAGAACCAGTCAATGTTGAAGGCGTAACAGCTGTAGAACCTGTAGAGGATCCACTTGTCGATCCTGGTGTGGTACCACTAGTTGGGGTAGATGACGATAGTCCACTTGTGGATCCAGGAGTTGTACCACTGGTAGGAACTGATGATGTTTGGCTTGTTGAAGAACCAGTTAGTGTTGAAGGTGTAACAAAAGTAGATCCTGTAGAGGATCCACTTGTCGATCCTGGTGTGGTACCACTAGTTGGGGTAGATGACGATGGTCCACTTGTGGATCCAGGTGTTGTACCACTGGTGGAAGCTGAGGGTGTTTGGCTTGTGGAAGAACCAGTCAATGGTGAAGGTGTAACAGCAGTTGAACCTGTAGAGGATCCACTTGTTGACCCTGGCGTTGTGCCACTGCTGGAAGCTGAAGGTGTTTGGCTTGTGGAAGAACCAGTCAATGTTGAAGGTGTAACAGCAGTTGAACCTGTAGAGGATCCACTTGTTGACCCTGGCGTTGTGCCACTGCTGGAAGCTGAAGGTGTTTGGCTTGTGGAAGAACCAGTCAATGTTGAAGGTGTAACAGCAGTAGAACCTGTGGAGGATCCACTTGTTGACCCTGGTGTTGTGCCACTGGTGGAAGCTGAAGGTGTCTGGCTTGTGGAAGAACCAGTCAATGTTGAAGGTGTAACAGCAGTAGAACCTGTTGAGGATCCACTTGTCGATCCTGGGGTGGTACCACTAGTTGATGATGGTCCACTTGTGGATCCAGGTGTTGTACCACTGGTGGAAGCTGAGGGTGTTGGGCTTGTGGAAGAACCAGTTAGTGTTGAAGGTGTAACAGCAGTAGAACCTGTGGAGGATCCACTTGTGGATGCTGGTGTGGAACCACTAGTTGGGGTAGATGACGATGGTCCACTTGTGGATCCAGGTGTTGTACCACTGGTGGAAGCTGAGGGTGTTTGGTTTGTGGAAGAACCAGTTAGTGTTGAAGGTGTAACAGCAGTAGGTCCTGTAGAGGATCCACTTGTGGATGCTGGTGTGGTACCACTAGTTGGTGTAGATGACGATGGTCCACTTGTGGATCCAGGTGTTGTACCACTGGTGGAAGCTGAGGGTGTTTGGCTTGTGGAAGAACCAGTGAGTGTTGAAGGTGTAACAGCAGTAGATCCTGTAGAGGATCCACTTGTCGATCCTGGTGTGGTACCACTAGTTGGGGTAGATGACGATGGTCCACTTGTGGATCCAGGTGTGGTACCACTGGTGGAAGCTGAAGGTGTTTGGCTTGTGGAAGAACCAGTTAGTGTTGAAGGTGTAACAGCAGTAGATCCTGTAGAGGTTCCACTTGTGGACCCTGGTGTGGATTCACTAGTTGGGGTAGATGACGATGGTCCACTTGTTGATCCAGGTGTTGTACCACTGGTGGAAGCTGAGGGTGTCTGGCTTGTGGAAGAACCAGTTAGTGTTGAAGGTGTAACAGCAGTAGATCCTGTAGAGGATCCACTTGTGGACCCTGGGGTGGATTCACTAGTTGGGGTAGATGACGATGGTCCACTTGTTGATCCAGGTGTTGTACCACTGGTGGAAGCTGAGGGTGTCTGGCTTGTGGAAGAACCAGTTAGTGTTGAAGGTGTAACAGCAGTAGATCCTGTAGAGGATCCACTTGTGGACCCTGGTGTGGATTCACTAGTTGGGGTAGATGACGATGGTCCACTTGTGGATCCAGGTGTTGTACCACTGGTGGAAGCTGAAGGTGTTTGGCTTGTGGAAGAACCAGTTAGTGTTGAAGGTGTAACAGCAGTAGATCCTGTAGAGGATCCACTTGTGGACCCTGGTGTGGATTCACTAGTTGGGGTAGATGATGATGGTCCACTTGTTGATCCAGGTGTTGTACCACTGGTGGAAGCTGAGGGTGTCTGGCTTGTGGAAGAACCTGTTAGTGTTGAAGGTGTAACAGCAGTAGATCCTGTAGAGGATCCACTTGTGGACCCTGGTGTGGATTCACTAGTTGGGGTAGATGACAATGGTCCACTTGTTGATCCAGGTGTTGTACCACTGGTGGAAGCTGATGGTGTTTGGCTTGTTGAAGAACCAGTTAGTGTTGAAGGTGTAACAACAGTAGATCCTGTAGTGGATCCACTTGTGGTTGCTGGTGTGGTACCACTAGTTGGTGTAGATGACGATGGTCCACTAGTGGATCCAGGAGTTGTACCACTGGTAGGAACTGAAGGTGTTTGGCTTGTGGAAGGACCAGTTAGTGTTGAAGGTGTAACAACAGTAGGTCCAGTAGAGGATCCACTTGTGGATGCTGGTGTGGTACCACTAGTTGGGGTAGATGACGATGGTCCACTTGTGGATCCAGGACCTGTACCACTGGTAGGAACTGAAGGTGTTTGGCTTGTGGAAGGACCAGTTAGTGTTGAAGGTGTAACAACAGTAGGTCCTGTAGAGGATCCACTTGTGGATGCTGGTGTGGTACCACTAGTTGGGGTAGATGACGATGGTCCACTTGTGGATCCAGGACCTGTACCACTGGTAGGAACTGAAGGTGTTTGTCTTGTTGAAGAACCACTTAGTGTTGAAGGAGTAACAACAGTAGATCCACTTGTTGGTATTGAAGTTTGTCCACTTGTTGGACCAGTTGATGAGATACTAACAGGACCCAGTGAAGCAACAATGGTTCCAGGGCTTGTGGTTTCTGCAATTTCATCAAATAAAATGTAAGATTCATCAAAATGTTACAATTATTCATTAACTATCTAGTCTCGTGTTACCAGGAACTGCATTCAACAAGTTCATGATTCTTAAGTTTTTTGAGATTTTAGTTATGAACACTTTCAATGGATACTGTAATGACAAGGATTTGGCGTAACAATAATTTTAAGCATACTAAATTATATGAGATAATGTAATCTTACCTTCAAAGCAGCCTCTAATGACGAGATATATTTCTTTGGGGGCTGTACAACGTTCACATGTTAGTTGAATTTGAATCTTCGATACTTTTCCAAATGAATTCTGGGGTAACTCAATATGTTCTGTTTTTGGATGAAGTAATTCCAAAGTGACCTGGAAGTAACAAGGAAACAACTACAACAAATTTCCATCAACAAAACAAAAATTGTTATCACAAAGTCTGCTATTATGACTCACAGAGTGCCAAAATCTGTGTGAAGCAACACTCATTTTTTGCATATCAAGTTTACAGGCTGTAATAAACTACACTTTATTCAACCTCTCAATTGGGTTTCACATACTAACAGTGGTGTCCCTATGGGGGACAGGTGCGGCCGTGTGGGGGGCATGGCCCCCGTTGTCCCAAACTTCCCATATGAAAATTTTCAAATTAGTTAATATAAAACACCTATTAACATTTGCAAGACAGGAATGTTGAAGTCTCACACTTCCAACCATTTTGGTGGTTATTCAAGATTAGATTTAAAAAACTTTAAAAAAATTATAGAAGGAGCTATTAGCACATCCATAATGCATCATTTTAGTGGGTAAGGTTGATAATATAAAATAAAAATAGTAATTACAATTTTGTTTTCATTCTCCTCGTTTTCATAGGTGACTCGAATTTTGAGCGGAGTTCCATTTGAACAAGTCTTTTTCACCCTGATGACAACTACAGTCAGCATAACTGGTTGAGAACCTTCCAGCAAAATTGGTCCATCAGGTGGAAATTGCAAGCTGGTGAAGCTGTCGAACCCTGGTTGGTCAACTTGGCTTGTATGAGTTGGTAGGAAGACGCTGGCATCCCCATCAAGCATTAGTGTATTGCCTGAAGTGCAAGATTATTTTCTACGTCATGGGGGGGTGATTCGTGGGTAATAGACTAATAAAGTATTGCATGCAATAGGTCTGTCTCCATGTGACATATAATCTGGTTTGTTTGCAAAGTAAGTGAAATCCTGTGAACAACAGTTAATAAAAATCTGGTTGTTTTAAGTTACAATTCCCCAATCTGTATAACAACAACACATTTTTTGTTGAACTTCTGTTTTGAGAACATAATCAATACAGCATAGCTGACCCAAACAATCAAACATTCAACAAACACACTCATTAAGTTATCAATCACCTTGTTGAAAGGCAAAGGGGATTCCATCAGAGCTCCTATTGCTTGGAGACACCACCTGTACATAAATTCAGAACTACAAATGGAGACAGACCTATTGCCAGCAAACCATCATACTGAGTAGGTTAATGAATGGTTCACTTACATGATATATAAATAAAGATATTTGGTTTCTGGAATGAGTTTTGTGGAATCTGGCCATTTTCTTATTTGGTCAAACAAAAATTTGTCCTAATTTGACCAAACTGCTCCACTACTAAATTTCGAAAATTTTCACAAGACTGTTCTTGCAATTTTTTTCCTATTTTTTGTGCTTTAATATTATGTGAAATTGCAAATTGAAATAAACTTTGATAAATTTGGCCATACTTAATGTTGCAAAAATGCACAATATAATAGTAATTTTAAAAATTATCTGGAGAGGCCTCGGATGAAATTTTATGAAAAATGACTCATTGACTTACATGTGCTCGGAGTGCTTAATGTAACAGCTGCATCTGCATAAGAGGTTTTAAAAAACAGCATTAGAAAAAAACAGAATAAAGGTCAGGTTTTTTTAACCTGGCCTGCAGTCCTGCCAATGGACAAATTGGGATTTTTATGAAGAACTGCAAATTCAATCGATGTTACAAAATTTTTGGAATTCATGGTTTTTCACAGTTTTAGAGTTAAAGGTGTTTCATCTTGCATCTTCCCAGGTTGGCATCTCGCTAGCGACAAGAAATTGTCTTAAATATGTCATCCTGTACCACATAATTTCATCTTAATTGTACATCATTTTTTCAACTAGAGCTGCTTCTGTCAAATCCTTATTTAATTTTTCAAAACTGTAAAATTATGAAATTTTGTGGAGTCATAGTAGTATGAGATTCTTTCACAGATTTAGAGTTAGGGTAAAGTGGGGGAAATCCGCCCCCCCCCCTTTTCACATATATTCCTTGCTCAGTCCCTCTACTTTATGAAAAACGTGACTTCTATTTCAGGGAATGATGGAGTATATATATATACATCTGAATATATCTGGAAACTTACATGCTTTAATTCTACAGCTTTGAGCCAACATCACCATATGAATGTTCAATCTCATGGGTCGGATTTGCCCCAGAAGTGTGGGGTAAATCCGCCCCTTGAGTTTTGGCTACAAATGACAAGAAACATTTGGCTTCTGAAGTAAATTCTATTCTTAAATTAAGCCCTGGTTCTTCTGGGTTAAATTACCAACATGTAAGGATCCCTTCATCAATATATGTGTGAGAATAAAAAAGTTTGCATATGGCATATTCAACACACACTAAAACATGGCAAAAATTCTTAACTTCATCTCAATTAAAATCACAATCACCATTAGTGGTGCTTTATGACAAAATGGAGTGACTTACAAGGCATATCTCGTGTTTATATGTTTTTAACATGAGAATCAGAGGGGGCGGATTTGCCCCATGGACAAGGGGCGGAATTGCCCCGACCACTAGAAATTATATGGGTGTTATTTTCTAAATATGCATTTTATTGATTGGTGAAATCTCTTGCACATATAAAGTCGTTGAATAAACATTGCTATTTGTGACAATAAGTAATGTGTTTATACAACATATACCTATAAAACACATCAGTTTTGAAAGTTTCAATTGCACATTGAAATTGCTAAGTTTTGAGATGTATGTCTTCTTTCTCAGTTGTAGTCCAAACAAAACTATGTAGCAGCCTAATCTCTGTGTTTCAGTAGTCTCTAGACACAGTAGCACTAATCTGCATGAAAATTATTTATTGTCAATTATATCTTGGGTCATGAGGGAACTTTTACTCCTCAAGGGGGCGGATTTGCCCCGGGGGCGGATTTCCCCCACCTTGCCCTAAAGGTGTTTTATAGAGTCAAAGGTGTTTCATCTTGCATATAGTAGTATGAGATTCTAGGGATTCAACAGTAAGTGACAAAAAACTTTATAGGATCAACTTGTTTCATTGGTTTAGAGCAATGACAGGTATCCGAAAGTTGATCTGCATATCGCAACTATGTGGGATACAAGCAATGCCATGAAGTTGACTGTTTTCTGTTGGTCCACCAATCTTCCAATTTGATGAAGTACTTGCAGTCGTTTAATTAGTTTGTTTATTGTAACCTATGTTGCTCAATAGGATAAGCACTGAATCAACTGATTAACCTTAACTGACACAAACGAACCATTTTTAAGCCAGTGGAAGTTCCCCCGTGGCCTAATGGTCAAGACTGCTTGCCCACTGGCTTTGAGGGCGTGGGTTCAAATCTCACCCTGGGAACTCACTTTAGTCCGAGCCCATGGGACATTAAATGGAGGCGGGTTGTATCCAGTGTTCTATGCTGGGGCAACTGAAAGACCCTGGGCATCCCTGAATTAATAGGGTATGTTCCAGACTCCCAGTCTTCTCATCTCATCATCATACGGCGATCGCCTGCCTCAATATAGCCCACTAAGGTGCTGCAGAGGCGTAAAACACAAACAAACATTTAAGCCAGTGGCATCACACGACCTTGTTGAAACTTAATTTTGAGACTGTTTAGACCGCTAATCTGCAAACAGCTCCAAGAATTTTTTGGTGTCTGGAAACCAATCAAACGTTGCCAAAATCCCATGTAGCAAGTTGGAAATTATTCCCAAGAATCTCGTACTAAATGTAATGCCTTTAACAAAATACGTAACCAACCATGGTGACAGAAATTCCAAATGACATACTTCTTGAAATGATGACATTAGGTCTATTAAATAACAATAACTTGGCAATGTGTCATTGAAATGTGTTGCCTATTGATAGTGTCTAGGCCTATATTGCTGAAAAAAACTTCCAGTTTTTGCTTTTTGGCCCTTCCCCAACTGGTCATGTGGCCTTTTACCCCCACTAAAATCAAATCAAGTCTAAGCACCTTCAATACAGAATAAATCATCATTTTAAATTTCACTCTCAACTCTAAAAGAACAAATAAGGGCCAGGAACATAATTTTAGTGAAATTAAATCTACAAATGGGACTGCTATTTTGAAGATAAACATTTTTGTTACCATGGTAGCGGTTATATCAAGTTACATCTTTTTTTGCCAGAATCCCACGTAGAAAGTTGGAAATTATTCCCAAGAATCTCTGACTAAATGAAACGTCGGTAACAAAATGCTTACATTCCAAACAGCCTCTGATTCTCACATCAACGTTGAGGGGAGGGTCACCCATTTCACATCTGTATTCGATGAGGATTTCTGTGACTTGGCCAAAATTTCCCGGAAGTTCCACAGGCAATTCAGTCGCTCCCATAATCATTAAGGTCACCTAGAAATGATAGAATCTACATGAGGCAAAATCATTGTTCAATGTTTGGAATATTCGAACCAATGAACTGCAGGTCTACACCTATCACAGGAAAGAATATTTGTGGAAAATTTAACATTCTTTCAATTTTTTCACAATAAAATGCCAACATCGAACACTTGGCAGTAACATTTTTGGAATGTTTTTACTTTGTGGAAACAAGAATTTTTTATCAAATGTATGAGACTCGAAATAATATTTACTTTGACAAGGGTGCAAAAAAACATTTGGTGAACACTATGTATTCAAGAAAAGAAAGCCAAGAAAATTGGGCCAATGATTAAATATATATAAATATGTTATCGAAAAATGGTTTCCAAGATATCCCATTAAAACTTACTATGATCTGGCTCACAAAATTTAGATAAGAATCGCTCGTTCTCCCAAAAAGTCCGCTCCTACATATTGTATGTTTAAGAAATTTACTGACTGGTTTCTTTTCAAAAGACGTTTTCATTTACGCAGAATAATGCATTTCTTGTTGCTAAGTGTAAGCCCACAGAGCTTTCCGGGCTAATATAAGTGCAAACTTGCTCTTTCCTAAAAGGTGTTTTGATTTCGATGAGCAAGAGTGTCTGGAACATACCTGTTTGTTGCTCATGAAATCATTGAAGTAGGTGATATCTACTTTGAGAGGGTTTCCATCTGAGCAGGTCATGGGTATTTTTATGGTAAACTGGGTGAGCTTTACAGGCGTGAAGCTCACTAACTTCAGTCCAGTTTGTGGAACCTCAAAATTAGTGAAGCCGTCTTGATCAGGAGGACTGATAGTGTCATTGTTTTGTTGCACAAGAATGCTTTGGTCTCCATTCACCATTAAGACGTTGCAGTCTGCAAAATGACAAAAATTGTGTCCGATTTTGAGAAAATCCTCAAATGACTACTTTTAATATTTAACTCTTCACAGTTATGAAGAAGGGGAATTTTTAACCTCTCTATCGCATTTCAAATCTGTTGCATAAATTTACTGATGTGAATGTGATGAATCTTTGCCCCTTGCTTTAAGTTTAAAATCACGTGGTTCTTCTTTTTGAAATTAAAACAATTAAAAGAAGTTATCAAAGTCCTCATTTGTTCTAAGACAACTTTTCGGAATCAATGACCTTAACATTGTATTTCTAAATCTCAAAAATAGAAACATCAGAAATTCATTCTCACAATGTCCACATCCTTGAAGAGAAATGTCAATAGTGCTTGGAATCGAGCAGTTATTGCATTGGTAGCGGATCTGGATTTTTGCGATTTCGCCCAAATTCGTTGGTATGTCAACCGGCAATGTTGCTGGCTCTGTGAAGGAGACAATCACCTGGAACCAATGAAAATACTAAGTATTTACAGGACACCACATGTTTCCTGGCCTGACATTATGATATTCAATTACATTTACCACTTTTGATTACTTTTTTTGACAAGAGAAAATGTCATATATGACACATTTGTTAAAACAAAAAAGACAGCATAAAATAACAATATTAAAAATAGCCAAATAAAAATCAATTGCAAATACAAACATCTTCAGGGTTAATAAATATATATAGTCAGGGAGTCACAGAGGGGAGGTGTGACATAGGTTATGATTACAGTTTTATTGCATATTATGATGGATGGGGCACCCCAGAACAAGAATCAGGTGGGTGCCGCTCTGGCACCCTTGGGCATTCCATTCTGGCGGCCATTTTCCAAAATGGCCGCCAAAACCCTATTTTTGGCCATATATCCTCATATAATTGTCATAGGACCATGAATTTTGGGTCTAAACCTAGGTTTTCTGGTATAAGGAATTCAATGAAAGTGGTTTTGATTATGCCAGTTCAATATTCTGGCAGCCATTTTGGAAAATGGCCACCAAAACCATATTTTTGGCCACATCTCCTGACATAATTGTCATAGGACCATGATATTTGGGTCTAAACCTAGGTTTCCTGGAATGGGGAATTCAATGAAAGTTGTTTTGATGACATCAATGCAATAGTTTGTCTTTAACCCTCTCCTTAATGCAAGATGGCTGCCATCAAAACTCAAATGTGGCATCACTTCTTGTAACATTCTCCGCTATCTAGTCAAATTCGGTCACCTTCGTTTCTTTTAGTTGACCAGCCAATGTATCATTCTTTACTGTTAGAGGCATTTCTTGTTAATGGAAGGTACCTATGCCTATTAGAAGGTTTTTTAAACAAAAATCCAATATTAACAGTAGTAATAATGTCTCATAGGGTTTTTACAGCGGGCCATTTTAAATTGAAGTTGACAGCAGAAAAACAATTCCTAGAAATTACTAGTTTAGTTCAGTTTAGTTATCTCAAGAAATATCAACAAATAATTAAGGTGCTTGATGTCAGCTTTTATTTAGCTCCTTGGTTTCCTTTTAACTACAACTTGTCAACCCTCCAAAAGCTAAATTAATGTTGCCGTCACCATTGAAAATGTCCTTGGAAACTCAAAATCCTGCCATGTATTTTCAGTTCCACTCATCCTTATCACTGATAAATTATTTCTAACCAAACAATATTGATGTGGTTGGATAGCCCTTTATGTCAGCTTTCATTTGACACCTTCGTTTCCTTGTTACTAGAACTGTCAATCGTGCAAGAGATACATAAATGTTGCTGTCAATGTCAAAAATCTCCTCGGAAACACAAAATCCTCTCCTGTATTTACAATTGCACCTATCCGTATCACTGAATAAATCATTCCTAACAATTCAAAATGGATGTGGATGGATATCCCTTGATATCAGCTTTCATTTGGCACCTTGGTTTCCTTGTTACTACAAGTGTTAATCTTCCAAAAGCTAAATTAATGTTGCTGTCACTACTGAAAAATATCCTCAGAAATACAAAATTCTCCAATGTATTTTTAATTCCACCTATCGTTATCACAATATAAATCATTCCTAATCAACCAAAATGGATGTGGTTGAATATTCCTATGTCAGCTTTCATTTGACACATTCGTTTCCTTGTTACTATAACTCTCAATCTTACAAGAGCTAAATAAATGTCGCTGTCAATGTCAAAAATCTCCTCGGAAACACAAAATCCTCTCCTGTATTTAAAATTGAACCTATCTGTATTACCAAATATATCATTCCTAACCATTAAAATGGACGTGGATGGATAGCCCTTGATATCAGCTTTCATTTGGCGCCATGGTTTTCTTGTTACTGGGCAATTCCGTAAAGTCTGATTCACAGATTTGACATTTTAGCCGCTTGTTTAGCCTTGCCATTATAGCTTAGCTATTTCATTGTTACCCAGACGTGAGGGCAGGTAATAGGAGTATCAGACAAGCCATAAACGAAAGCTTCAAGTGTAACAGGAGCCAAGCTATGGCAAAATATCATGGTGTCGGACATACACCATGTGATGTACGTCCGACACCATGATATTTGCTTTGTAGCTCAGCTCGTGTCACGCTTGGAGCTTTGGTTGGTGGCTTGTCTGATACCCCTATTACCTGCCCTCATCCCTGTTTAACAATGAAATAGCTGAGGTGTAATGGTAGGGCTACACAAGCTGCTAAAATGTCAAACCTGTGAATCAGACTTTACGGAATTGCACTACTACAACTCTCAACCCTCCAAATGAAAAATAAATGTTGCTGTCAGTGGCAAAAATCCCCTCGGAAACACAAAATCCTCCCATGTAATACAATATGCATCCCATTTATATAGCTCTCGGAAGATTGACAGTTGTAATAGCAAGAGAAACCAAGGTGCCAAGTGAAAGCTGCCATTAAGGGCAATCCATCCACATGGATTCTGATTTGTTAGGAGTGAGTTATCTAGTGATAAGGACAGGTCGAGCTGAAAATACATGGGAGAATTTTGCGTTTCCGAGGATATTTTTGATAATGACAGCAACATTTATTTTGCTTTTGGAGGATTGACAGTGGTCATAACAAGGAAAACTGGGTGCCAAATGAAGGCTGACACCAAGGGTTATCTCTCCACATCCATTTTGGTTTGTTAGGAATGATTTATCTAGTGATAAGGATGGGTGGAATTAAAAATACACTTGAGAATTTCGTGTTTCTGAGGATATTTTCAATAAGGACAGGAACATTCAATAGCTTTAGGAAGATTAACAGTTGCAGTAACAAGGAAAACCAAGGTGCCAAATAAAAGCTTATATCAAGGGCTATCCAACCACATCCATTTTGATTGCTTAGGAATGATTTATTTGGTGATATGGATAAGTGGAATTGAAAATATAGGGGAGAATTTTGTGTTTCCGAGGAGATTTTTGACACTGACAGCAACATTTATTTAGCTCTTGCAAGATTGACAGTTGAAGTAACAAGGAAACGAATGTGTCAAATGAAAGCTGACATAGGAATATTCAACCACATCCATTTTGGTTGATTAGGAATGATTTATATTGTGATAACGATAGGTGGAATTAAAAATACATTGGAGAATTTTGTATTTTTGAGGATAATTTTCAGTAGTGACAGCAACATTAAGTTAGCTTTTGGAAGATTAACACTTGTAGTAGCAAGGAAACCAAGGTGCCAAATGAAAGCTGATATCAAGGGATAACCATCCACATCCATTTTGAATTGTTAGGAATGATTTATTCAGTGATACGGATAGGTGCAATTGTAAATACAGGAGAGGATTTTGTGTTTCCGAGGAGATTTTTGACATTGACAGCAACATTTATGTATCTCTTGCACGATTGACAGTTCTAGTAACAAGGAAACGAAGGTGTCAAATGAAAGCTGACATAAAGGGCTATCCAACCACATCAATATTGTTTGGTTAGAAATAATTTATCAGTGATAAGGATGAGTGGAACTGAAAATACATGGCAGGATTTTGAGTTTCTAAGGACATTTTCAATAGTGACGGCAACATTACTTTAACTTTTGGAGGGTTGACAAGTTGTAGTGAAAAGGAAACCAAGGAGCTAAATAAAAGCTGACATCTAGCTCTTGGTGTCAGCCTTCATTTAGTACCTTAATTATTTGTTGATATTTCTTTAGATAACTAAACTGAACTAAGCTGGTAATTTCTAGGAATTGTTTTTCTGCTGTCAACTTCAATTTAAAATGGACCGCTGTAGAAACCCCATGAGACATTTATACTACTGTTAATATTGGTTGTTTGTTTAAAAAACCTTCTAATAGGCATAGGTACCTTCCATTAACAAGAAATGCCTCTAACAGTAAAGAATGATATATTGGCTGGTCAACTAAAAGAAACGAAAGTGACCGAATTTGATTAGATAGCGGAGAATGTTACAAGAAGTAATGCCACATTTGAGTTTTGATGGCAGCCATCTTGCATTAAGGAGAGGGTTAAAGGACAAACTATTGCATTGATGTCATCAAAACAACTTTCATTGAATTCCCCATTCCAGGAAACCTAGGTTTAGACCCAAATATCATGATCCTATGACAATTGTATCAGGAGATGTGGCCAAAAATATGGTTTTGGCGGCCATTTTCCAAAATGGCTGCCAGAATATTGAACTGGCATAATCAAAATCACTTTCATTGAATTCCTTATACCAGAAAACCTAGGTTTAGACCCAAAAATCATGGTCCTATGACAATTATATGAGGATATATGGCCAAAAATAGGGTTTTGGCGGCCATTTTGGAAAAAGGCCGCCAGAATGGAATGCCCAAGGGTGCCGGAGCGGCACCCACCTGATTCTTGTTCTGGGGTACCCCATGCATCATTCTATGCACAAAAACTGTAATCATACCCTATGTCACACCTTATATACAGTATCAATAGGGCTGACTCCCTGACTAATAACAAATTATTTTGCAAAATTAACTATTCAACCTCTAGTAACGCGGGAGATCCCCAATTCAGCAGGTTTTACGTAAGAAAAACATTTAGATAGATGAAGCGCCCCAGGAATATATACAGTATCCCCAGTAAATGAGTACACCCTAGCGACATATTGACTAATTTGATAATAAGTCAGGAACTAACTTAAGTAATCCAACTTAACCAGCATATGATATCCCCGGGACCTAAGAAAATGTGTATGAAAAGTTTCAATGGTGCAGAGTGAGACTTACTTACTTGTATATTGTGAATGTTCGAAAAAACAGTGCAGCAAAATAAGTGAGTACACCCAATTGGAAATATACATGGGGGTGATCTAGAAGTTTTATGTGCTAACATCATGGAAATTTTGTACAAAGCATGTCATTACAAAATAGATGACATCAACTTAATATCACGTAAAATGCAGGAAATTCCAATAGCCACTGTTTATGCTGTGGAGCAGCAAACATTTTTACAGGTAGTCATCCCAAATCAGCAATGCTATTTCAATGGAGAAAGAGATTCCTTGGCATCAGAATATGTTGCATACTCTGCCACTCATAATGTGGCAATAGAAATTGGTTGTCCTTTGTCATAAACTCAGTTGATGTGATGTAATTTACACCAAAGATGCAATTTTTCCAAAACAAAAATTCTTTAATGTCACTTATGTGCAAAAATAACTAATTTCTCAGGTCATTCCAATGTCTGTTTTGCATTGGGTGTACTCACTTATTTGGTGGCACTTTGCATTTTAATACTTGTCAGTTACAAATATTAACTCGCATATCCTTCAAAGTTTACATGAACATTCGACCAGCTCTAGGCTACATCATATCATTCTTGAGTGTCGCGCTCTGAGCAAATTAGTCCAGGAGCCACAGGGGTGTACTCATTTACTGGGGATACTGTAACAAAAGGTAGGGTCTTGAAACTGGTTCTGTTGAGTCCTTATTCTGAAATCTTCTGTTTCATACGAAAAATGCTCATGATCGCAATCAAGCTTGTACAATGTAATCATAAGAAGTTATTATGAATATCTCACCTCCTCTGACTCCAGAGCCTCATTGAAAAATGTCACGTTTACCTGAAGAGGATCACTACTGTTGCAAGGTTCAGTTATTCTAATTTTGAATATTGTCACAATGACAGCCTCAGGGCTCATGAGTGTGAGAATTCCACTAAGCGGGAAAGAGAGAGTGGTGAAATTGTACGCATCTGGATGACCCAAGACGTTTGTGTGTGTCGGCCTGAAAATGCTTTCGCCTCCATTCATCATCGGGAGAGTGCAGTCTAAAAGGAATGAAAACAAGTGTTGATTGCTTCAGTTTCATACATTAATGAATTTGGGGGTTTTTTTTTCACAACAGAACAGTCCTAGTAAATATACAATGAGTTTTTTTTGGGGTCTTTTTTTTAATATGCCTGAGCCATAGGGTCAGGTAACATTGTCATATATTAAAGCAATAATCTTTTTCGAAAAACCAAAACATGCATACTTTTTTTTTTGTGCAATAAATAAGGCATTTCTTAACCAATTTTGGTAAAAATATAATTCTTACTGGCAGTCATGGAATAAATAATTGTAATTGGATGGATTTCTTACCACAGTATTGTTTAATTTTGAAAAGAAAAAATTCAAGGCTGTCGAGTACTCTAAATACTTAATCACGTCCAGTGTTTTCATGATATAGGCCTAAATAATCTCCAATTAAGGAAAACTCCAACCCCCCCGCCTGGAATATCTAATAGTTGCTCCCTTAATGATGAAGATAGAGAATGAATTTGTATGACTGAACGATGTATCCACCATTGTAGAAATTGTGTCACCTTCAAATTTAATGTTGAAATTATATTGTAATGAATTTCTATACATACTCTCTTAAAGGTCAATACTCAATAGATTGAGTTGAATAAGTGTAAATAACACTCACTGTCCCAGGTTTCGGGTTCAGGTTCCGTACTGGGGCTTTCAACGACTGTGGAAATGAAAGATGAATTTTTCTTAATATTGAGACAAGTAACAATCTTTTCATATGGCAAAAATGCCTTACTTATGTTAAATAAATAAAATCTAAAAAGAAATGTGAGTATGCTTGTCCATACTGTATATATTACCTGTCGGTAAAAAGCAGTTCTCTGCTTGTGTTTCTTGTTTGTAATTGCAATTCCGACTTTAAATAAAGTTTTCTTTATCTTTTATCTTTAAGAAAACAAGAGTTCTTAAATAACCTTACCAGGTTCACATCCTTTTAACAGCAAGTCTATTTCATTAGGGGTTGTACAGCTCTGGCACACAAAGCTGATGCTAATATTGACGACCACATTGAAAGTAGCAGGAATCTCTACATTCACAGGAGTAGGTTGTGTTACGATAACGGTAATCTAAAAAATATTGTAGATAGAAAAGAGTGTTATAAAGTTACAAAAGACTGCCAACCTTCTGCAAAATAACTACAGCAAGTGTTTTTCCTTCAAGCTCTTGCCACTTCATGGATGCAAAAGATTGTAGTCTTCCTGTAATGCTTGCACATTGTACAGGATTTTATCAAATTCTCTTGACTTAAAAGTTGAAAACAATGCAGCACAAAATGTGAATCAAAACCTTACCTCATGTGTGCCGAGATCCTCATTCGTGAGAGTAACTTTCACTTCAAGTGATTCATTGCTCATCAATGGTTGTGCTACTCGAATCATGAACATCTGAAGCATGGCTGGTCCAGGGCTCACGAGAATAAGTGGTCCACTCGCAGGGAAAGTGAATGTGGTGAAATTGGTACCATCAGGTGGAGGTATGACATCGACATCTGTACCTGGTGGAGTGAAAACACTGTTTGATCCATTTATCATCGGCAGTTGGCAACCTGAAAAAAAAAGAGAACAATCACAATTTTGCATAATAGTTTGTCATCAATCAAAGTTTTATCTATTTCAAGAGATGCGTTCATGTAATCAAAGAAACAGGAGAGACTACTCAGGGCTTTTTGAGAACATCATTGACATAACCAAAGGTTTGATACATCTCTATAATGAAATGCAGAAACAGGATTGATGTATCACAGGGAGGTATATATATGTGTCATTCAAGAATGGTACAAGTCGTTAAACCAGTAGGTCTTTCTGCATAAAATGATTAGATGGCACTTATGACAGCCAGGAGATTTTGAAATCCCATCGATTGACATAATAGGTTGGGTGTTGAACCTTTGATTCCATCAATTAGAATAAGGATATAAAATTCACAATAAAAGAAGCAGGTTGTAACTGATGATACTCAAAAGATACTCACTCTCCCAATTTTCAGGTTCTGGTGTAGGGAATTCAATCACTGCAAATTGGAAAATAGCTTCATCAATATCTTTAAGAAACTTAATTATATTGCTAACTGAACCTGTACGGTACATATAAACAAAGGTTGTCAAAAAGAGAGTTTAAATAGACCTACCTGGTCCACATCCTTTCAACATTATGTCTATTGAACTAGGGGTTGTACAGTTCTCACACTCAAAGCTGATAGTGATTTTGGAGACCAAACTAAAATTTGCAGGAATGTCGATGCTCACAGTAGTGGGTTGTGACAGGCTTACAGTAACCTACAACAAAACACAGATAGAAAGGAGTGCCATCAATTCTTATCAACTACAAAAAATACACTCGGGTTGGCAGTCAACCAATCAACCAAGACATTTTTTCTTTCAAAATTTTGAAATAAAAAAATACTAATCATCCAAAGCATGAAAAATAACTTTTTTTTTAAAGATGTATGGCGGAGCATATACCTCATTTAAACTTATCTTGATCCAAAACTTGGAAAGTAGTTCACCACAAAATGTAAATCAAAACCTTACCATATGTGAGTCGAGGTCCTCATTCATGAGAGTGACGTTAGCTTCGAGTGATTCACTACTCGTCGATGGTTGTGTTAATCTTATCATGAATATCGTCAGCATGGCTGGTCCAGGGCTTGTGAGAGTAAGTGGTCCACTTGGCGGGAAAGGTAATGTGGTGAAATTGGTATCATCCGGTGGAGTAATGACATCTGTATGTGACAGATTGAAAACACTGTTTGCTCCATCTATCATTGGCAGTTTGCAGCCTGAAAACAAAGAAATCAATAAAAATACATGTATTTTGGATGCAATGCAATTCGGGTACATGTGTCACTTTGAATTACACGGACATGTGATTTGACAATTACAGAAATGTATTACATTAACTGATCAACCTTATAACACCAGAAGAGATGGATAAACATGACAACATGCTTCCAAAGTCATTTTAATTCAAGAAATTGTCAGACATACAAGATTACTTCAGAAAATTAAATATCCAGTGTATTTGTATAAAAGTATGGAAGCATTGGTTCCACACATGTGACACTCGGCACAAGTCTTTAAAGAGACTTTCATTTCTAAAACTGTGTAGCTGACTGCAGGATATCCTCTCGATATGGGATTCTCTCTTTTTGGAATTGCTTTCATATCATCTTATGTAGATGACTCAATTTAGCTCTGGGTTCGCCGTATCATCAGCAGCAGCTACTCAACAACTCAGGACCTAGACCTATAAAGCATTTGTAATTTAGGCCAAACATCAAAAATATATGTGCTGTAGATAGGCAGGAAAGTAAGAAATAAAACAGCGTTAACATAGACAAAACGAATGCCAATGAAAGTATGGCAACAATGGAACGAAGAGATGAAAGCCAAGAAAAATAATAATCATGCAATCCAGAGCTTGTGAGGAAAAATAACAATTAAGTAATAAATTAATCTGATATAGGCATTTTTAGGACTGTCCACCAGCGCAATAGCCAATAGGCATCAGAATTTTCTGCAGAGCAGTGCGCATGCGCATAAAACGCACCAGTCATACACCGCCATAAATGTGGTGGCTTGCAGTTAATATTTGGAGGAATATTACAGGAGTTTCATGGATGATTTTTTTTGGAGACTTAACAGGTATGTTTTTTAACTTTTGTTGAAAATGCATATTTTCCCTGTTTTGTCTTACATGTGTTAAACTCTGTCTAATAAATTGCACAGCATTGGAAACCCCATTCTAGACACCAAAAACACATTTTAAGGACAAGTGTAACTAATAAATCAGTAAAATTAAATTTGGTAGCCATACTGGGAGCCATTTCAGATTTTTCTCATGATAGTTTTGTTTGACATGTGCAGTACCAGAGTCAAATTAATTAATTCTAAACATCCAAAACCACATTTTGGACCCAAAAGTCTCTTCATCAGCAGGTTGCGTGATTATTTTTTTGCAGTCACGTTATGTTAACTTGGTTTTCAGTAAACCCATACGCTCTCAGAAGCAATGATTGAATTTACTTGTCAAGGTACATCTGGCTTTCATGTAGCACATGCATGTCAACAACCAGTAAAAATCTGTCTACAAGTGGACTGCTCTTGCATTGCCACAGATCAGAACAAATGCTGTCTTGTGTTGCCAGCTAGTGATTAGCGCGCTATTCCGCGAGCTCCTGTGAGCGTCCACATCATTTCAATCAGAGGAACACACACAATTTTGTCTGAAAGACACCGGGGCTGTTTCTGAGTGTGCTGATGGCCTTGTCTACTTCCTTAGAGAATGTGATTGCCAAGTCTGACACTGGTATACATCAATGTTGAATAGAAATTTTGTGAATGTGCAATGAAATTGGAACTATTTCTTGGGACAGCAATGCTGTAGAATACGAAATCAACTTTTGTGGCAGGTGGCAGCAGCATGCAGTTCTCATTTTCACCAGACTGAGTAAAAATATTGATGAGGAAGATACTGTAAGCAATAGTTGCTGAAATGGGATAGGGGCTGTCACTTATCCAAAGAGTACCTTAAAAGAAAATTTCAAGAAATTATACCAGTGGGAATTTGCAAACTTCTTGCAAAGTTCCAGGTGAATGAGTGTGTGTTTTACACCACAAGGGGCCATTTCGGGGGACTATAAGCACCAAATATTCAGGGATATGTTGTAATATACGTATTGGAAATATACCTATTAGCGATTAGATCTTTCCTGAGTTTTCTCTCATTTTAACACCACTTCCCTGCTGCAAAAAACAAGGACTGCAGAGATTGGGCCCAGGGGTTGGGTTTTTTGTTGTTGTTTTTTTTTTTCAGATATATTTTGGCCTAAAATTAATGCGCCAACTGCAAGAAGTCGATTTAATCAAATGCAATATGAGCGCACAGCGTAAGCGCAGTTCGCGCATTACTCACTTCCCAACAAGCTGTGATCCATAACAGTTGTGCTCTTCTGAGTGACTGAAAATTATCATTTTCAATAATCATTATATTATTAATTCACAGACGTTTTACCCTACCCCTACAAAACTACTCATTGCTGAGCTATGAAACCTTGCAACCTCCTTTCTTTCACTTGCCACAGAAACCTTATCTTGGTTTGGTCCCTTGATTTATGAAAAAAATTTCACAGGTACTTGCTAGTACATACATAATGTGGGCTTGATTAGCCATTTGTATAACTTTCGTTACCATAAATATATACACAATAAGCACTTATCAACTTGTATTCCATTAAAAAATTGACGCCACGAAAACGGGCATTAACTAGTAAATCCAAAGGTGATACCACTTTCTCAACCTAAACACAGCTAAATCAGACCCTGATTAAGACAAATTAAAAGATTAGTGGTCAGACCAATAATAAATTCTTATTATTCATGTTTTCAAAACATTTCATGCTACTTTTTGTCATCCTCCCATTGCAGGGTTCATTGTCATTCACCCAGCCAACAAGTACTAAAAAATTCTGAGGTTTTCAAATCCTTTTACAGCTTTTTTTCCGGCCTGATTTAAAGAATTGTTAATGGTTTACTACAAAAAAACTCTTTCAAACAATTAACAGACAATAATGAAACACTCAACCATCCATTCCATTGCTTTCAGAGATCTCAAACTGTTAATTATGTCTTTAACACCGGAGGAGAGTTAATCTTTATGTTACAACTTCACAAAACAGTATATCATGTGATCAGGACAGGTTCACCAGCCTACACTGAGAGGTGAGGATGCTTTTTGTTGTCTATGACACTTTGTGATTGGGAAACAGTAGCCAGCCTCAATCCCTAATGCCAAATAGACTGCACTGTTGGCCTCATTTTATTTCATACAGATTAAAATGAATGATTTTGTATCATTTCCATGTTTTAGCCTCTCATTTTTCCCTTCATCAAATTCATACATACACATAACATGTCTTGTCTCTTTGACTGTTGAAAGGATTGTCTCTCTTACTTCTATTTCAAAAATGGCCTTAAATGCTTTTGACTGTGCCTTTTATGATAAAGGCAAGACATAAGGTCAACATATTTTGGCTTCAACTATGACATTGCAATTGCCACTAACCAGTCAACTAGCTTAAATTGACTCTCTTCTAGGTTACTCAACATCTTGAACTGACATTATTACTATGAAATGTCATAAATGAACTCACCTGGTCCACATCCTTTGATCATCAGGTCTACAGCATCAGGCAGTGAGCAACTACTGCACTCTAATTCGATGGTGACTTTTGTGACTACACCAAAGTCCTCAGGATTTTCTACATTCAGAGTAGTGGGCTCTGGTATAGTGAAGGTAGTCTGCAAAAATATGCATAAGTTGGAATGATCATGACCACAACAAAACACAAAATTAGGTTTAATAATAAGATTAAATTAATTTTAGCATAATATTACGATGATAATTCCATAAAGTATAGGTAAGGACACATTTAAAATATAAAAGCTATTAGTATGCCATTGCAATCTAACTAATCATATCAATTGTTAAACTGCCTGGTCACTGGTCACTGGTCAAGATACAAGAAACACTCAACATTTTTGTTTGTCATGCTTTAAATTAACAAATTGGTTATATTTAGTGTAAAATGATTATTGGTTGGCAGATGTGATGACGAGATAGGCAATTACTTATATTCTGCATTAAAAACTTTGGCTAACGTCATATTTTGATGGAATTCTGATTCTAATTGGTTCTTTATGGAGGGAAGTTGGCTTCTAGTAAGGGGGTGCTTTTAATCCAGAAAATATGGTGTCTTCTTCAAATGTTAGATAGATAAAATTCTATATTAAATTTGGCGATATAAAATGTAAAAACTTTACCGCATTTGAGCTGAGATTCCCATTCATGAGAGTGACTTTCACCCCAAGGAAACCTCCACCTATCCACGGTTGCAATATTCGGATCATGAACATTGTCAACATCGATGGTTCGAGGCTCAGGAGAACAAGAGGTCCACTCATTGGGAGATTGATTGTGGTGAAATTGGTAGCATCAGGTGGAGGTATGACATCTGTATTGTTTGGTTTTAAAATACTCGCTGGGCCATTTATCATTGGCACTTGGCAGTCTGAAAATCACAGGTATGAAGGAATTAAAACAGATTGTCTCAGTAATAGCAACAGTTTGTCATCAATTAAATGTTTTTGTTGTCAGGAGTTTATATAATATGGTAAACAGGATAGTAAACTCATAATTTTTTATAACATCCATAAGTCACGACTACAAAAATATCACAATGAAATGGGGAGAAATGTATGCATATTTTATATGGTAATCATAGTGATTAAACAATAAACACACTCAGGGAATTAAGATGATCACTTCTTTTTCCTTGACAATACCTCCTTGTCATTTCCAATTTTCTACACTTCAGTATTTCTAATATATTTTAAAATTGTACATTATTCCCATTTTTAGCAAGTATAAATGACATACTATATAATATAATTATATATGAAAGAAATAAGCTGTATCTGATGATACTCAAAGATACTCACTGTCCCAAGTTTCAGGTTCTGGTGTAGGGCTTTCAATGACTGTGGATTGGAAAATGAATTTGTCAATATCTTAACATCCTCATGGAAGACACTATATAAAATGCCATTTGGACCTTTATAGTCGTACAATGTCATACAAATACAAGATGTTCAACAAAGTTTTCGAAATAGACTTACTTGGTCCGCATCCTTTCAACAATAAGTCTATGGCACTGGGAGTTGTACAGTTCTCGCATGCCAAGCTGATAGTGATTTTAGTGACCAAACTAAAATTTGCTGGAATGTCGATGTTCACCATAGTGGGTTGCGACATTCTGACAGTAACCTGACAAAAGGCAGATAGAAAGGAACTCTTATCAACTATACATCATACACTGCACTCTAAAAAATTTCAGACAAAATTGGTTTTTTAGATTCAAAATGGTTTTTTGAAAAACCAAATTTCAATGCAAAAAACCAAAACGGATTTTTTTAAAAATCCATTTTGGTTTTGCATTGAAATTTGGTTTTTCAAAAAACCATTTTGAATCTAAAAAACCAATTTTGTCCCGACATTTTTTAGAGTGTAGGGTTAGAAGTCAACCAATACAGCACCAGGGTGCCCACCCAACGTCGCATGAAATCATAGGAATATAAGAATTTTTATAGTGAAATATAGGAGGATTTTACATGCTTTAATAGGAAAATATGGGAATTATTCAGCAGCAAAACCATCGGCAAATCACAGAATCATTACCATCATAAGCCGAAAATTTCATGTTGCGCTCAAAAACGTGCCTAAAGATGTATCTGTCGGGCGACAAAAGGTGCTGAAACTTTGTATCACAGACAAAAAGATGCATATATAGACACGTAATATCTTAAAATTATAGGTATTTATAGGAACTTTTAAAAATGTAGGACATGAAAGGAGGCCAAAAAAATATAGGTATTTTGGAAATATAGGAAGAGTCGGCACCCTGCAATAGTAAGCTTTGAAGTTATCTTGATCTAAAACTTTGAAAGTAATACAGCAGAAAATGTGAATCAAAACCTCACCTCATGTGAGCCAGGATCGTCATTCATGAGAGTAACTTTCACTTCAAGTGATTCACCAGTTGTCCATGATTGTGTCACTCTGATCTTGAACATCTTGAGCATGGCTGGTCCAGGGCTCGTGAGAGTAAGGGGTCCACTGAGTGGGAAAGTCAATGTGGTAAAATTGGTATCATCCGGTGGAGGTATGACAGCCATATGTGTTGGAGTGAAAGTACTGTTTGATCCATCTATCATTGGCAATGTGCAGCCTGAAAGAAAGTGCATTACTTTCAACTGAGTGGCTTCACGAAATTTAATGCATGACATTTTTGCTCAAATAAAGATCTATTTATATATCAAGTTACCTGGTGTCACTATGTACCCTATAAATTTGTAAACAATCAATAATTTCAAATATTTTTGTAGAAGTGCCCAGATGGACCTATAGGCCAATCAGGTGATTGTCAAATAGGCCAAGCAATGAATGCAGGAATATGTGGGATGGGGTAAGCAGGATGATAAGAAAGAAAACCGTTAACACGGGTGTAAGGAAAACCAGGGCAAATAGCTTCGGTGTTTCTTGCAGAGCATTACGCATGCGCACAATCATTTCAACGTCTTCTTGGGCAAGTGCCAAACCACGGTGTTTTATCCTATTTAGGCCTATAAGATTTTTACATTGCGTCAACCTGATTTTTAGGTATTGAATTTGAGCAATATTTGGGGCTGCCACTTGAATACCTTTTGTAACGATTAAGGTACAATTGGGCAAGTATTTTGCCCCTTTCGCAGTTTTAACTTGGGGCTGTCACTTTTTCGTGTCTAAGAAGTTTAAAAGCTGTGTCTATGATACCTTTTGCAGAAGGTCTACTAAGGTCTACTTTACAGTTGCACTGCTGTTACGGACAGAATAATATTCAAAATTCTGAGGAACCAAAAGTAAGCTGAACATATTCCTGAATTATTTTCTGCATTATGCCCTATAGATGTGAAAGATAATAGGAAACATTCAGGGATGTGTCACGTGTAGGGGAGGCGGGGGTCAGAAGTCACAAAATTCAGAAAAAGCCCCAGAACAGAGCAGGTGTTTGTTAGATCTGAATGACCTTTGGCACAATTATGCAGTATAGTTGTTGCCTTCAAAGCTGAGATCAACACTGAGACTTTGAAAGTGAAGGTGAAAGACAAATGCAGTGCAAATGACTTGTGCTGTATTCAAGCAATCAAGGATTTAAGAAAAGGACTTATTGTGGACTTTGATAATATATTTCTACATTTACTCTGTGTTTACTAAAGACTATATAATTTAACATATCTTATATTTAATCATGTCAATTTCCCATGTACCAATTTCAAAATTTGTGTATGAAGTGGAATAAATTTATATATATATAGTTGACTATAGTTGTATCACATGATAGCTGCTGTGATGTAAATAGACTTTAGTCAGTTCACAATTATTTAAGGCAAAGTCCGATGTGACTTGTTACCCCATGCAAGGGTTAAGAAGTCACAACCATGGGGTAACAAGTCACAGGTAATTGTTGTGGACATACAGCACTATATGAGGTAATATGCAGACCTAGACTTGATAGTCATCCTTGTGCATGAAATTTACAATGAGCCTTCCAAAGCTATCGGCATGCAATGACAATGCACCATCAGCAAAGCCGGCGTCAGAAATTGCCCAAAGTTTGCGAAATGAAATTTTGCTGCAATGCTCTCTCATCAGTATTAATTATGATGGATGATGGTAAGATTGTAAGCTAAAGGCTTCTAGTGTGGAATATTTTACTTTCCTTGGCACAGAATACTGACTTCCCGGTACCCTATGGTAAAATATCACAGTGCTGGGGTGAAATGTCACAGTGTGACATTTCACCCCTCAGCTGTTTTTTAAATTCAACACATGATCATGGCAACTTGGTGACCAAATGGCCAAAAATGGGTTCACAGTATGAAAGACAATTATCCAAAAGACCTTGAAACACTAGCACAACTTGCTATGTCACATTGACCAGACATTAATAGAGAAAGTTCAGAATCAATAAAACCTGTTTAGGACACCAAAAATGCATGAGGTGGGTAAAAATCCACTTTGCACAATGAGTATAATTTTCATATTCCCTGCAGACCTTCTTCTCATAAAAGTGTCCCAAATTATGATTTAAGCTTAAGAATTAGGTCACTGCAAGTTGGTCAAAAAGGCCTGTGACTTTTTACCCCTGTGACTTTTCACCCCCTCTTCCCCTACCTCTCGAGTTCCAGCTAGTTTTGTTTTTTGCATACTGAAAAATATACAATATTTTTCAAAAATTTATATTAAAAAAAAGACGCTGAACCCATCTCCAATTTTCAACTATTATTTGACCATACATACGTAGAATATATCCTAGGAATTTTATATCTATACCCGGAATACCTATAGGAGATTTGAATTTTTTGTGGTGAACATTGATTTTTGAGGGGGGAATTTAATAAGGCCATAGTTGCATTATCTTTTTAGAAAAACAATAAATGTCTACCAAAGATCCTTTTCCATAGTCCAGTTAGTGTAGATCCCGAATTTCAACGCTTAAGGTTGAGTATTAGGTGATTTATTGAGCAAACAATGTAATTGTGGTCAAAACGATGCCTGAAAAACTGGTAAAATGAGCAATTTTCAAACCTCAGCCAAATCATGAAAAATTTACCGATTGAGCTGAAATTTTCAGGAAGTTCATCTTTTGAGACATTAAACAATATATAATTTTTTCAGCCAATTCGCAGATGGGATGGTGGAAGCCACTTGTTGATCTGACATGGAATGATCCATAATGCCAAATCGCTGTAAAGAAAACCTAAATCTGGTAGGCAGTTTGCATTTCACATAGGCGTCATATGTTTCAGAAATTATTCAACGTCACAGATTCCATTGGAATAGCATTGGAGTTGGGGGTGGAATAATAGGCCGTGATAGTGGAACTCTCCTTTTTCCAGCTCTCCTGTGTTGACGAGCAGAATAAAACTATTTCCGGGAACAAGCTGCCATTTTGTACCATTGCTGAGTCAGTGGAGCTGGCATTCCAGGCCCCAGGGCACTTTTAATCCATTGAAAACATTACGGATTTGCATTGCCGAGTCTTAAATGGAATGTTTAGCATGGATTGCCACCATATTCCAGTACTGTCAGGCTGATTAGACTTTGTTACGGACCTTAGAAACCCCGGCTCCATTGTAAATTCCCAGGCTGATGTTTCCGGAAATAGTTTTATTCTGCTCGTCAACACAGGAGAGCTGGAAAAAGGAGAGTTTCACTAACGCCCGCTATTTGTCAAAAGTTTTGACCCGTATTTAAAATGGAGTCTGTCAACCAGATTTAATTATACTTCACCACGGATTTAGTATATTTTGTCTATTTTGTGATGTTATCATACTTTTTTTATGATTCGATTAATTCTGATGTGGCCATACCAATTTTTGCAAGAGCCATTTACTATTGGAGTCTGTTGGAAAACATCAAAGGGGTTGAAAAATTCTGCTGCAGGTGGAGGGGCATGTTGTGAAGTGTTGTAAAGATAACTATTTTAAATTGATTGCATCTCTCCCGAGTAAAATCAATGCGCCAACTTCAAGAAGTTGATTTAATCAGACCAAAGCAAGAAATAACAGAAGGTAAAAATGGAAGGGAGGAAAGCCAGGGTGGTTAGCATCAGCGCATCATGCAGGGTGTCTCGCATATGCACCATCATTCCACCATCTTCCCGGCAAGTGCCAAGCCACTGTGTTCTATCTTTTCTATAAGATTTTTACTTTTTATTGGTATCAACCCTGATTCTTAGGGTTGAAATTTGGGCAATTTTTGGGCTGTCTTTTAAATGCCTGCTGTGATGATTAAGGTATCATTTGGCCAATATTTTGTGCCTTTCACAGTTTTGATTTTGGTTGTCACTTTTTCTGGTGTTGTTTCTTTGATACATTGTGAAAATGAGGTGATATTTCGCACAACTTTGTCTCTACAATAAATCCGTTTTGGTCAGTTAGATTATCATTTTTTAGCGTTTGGACCTGATTCCAACATGGAAATCCTTGCTGTTCAACTTTCCAGGCTTTATTGGAGCGGTTTGTATGAGCCTAAAGTAGTGCATTGCAAGAACCAGGCGGAAAAGGGAACTAGCTACAGTAGCTGTGCCAATCAAACAGTCTTTCGAGGAATTAAAATGACTTACATTGGATAGGGATTGTCACTCATCTGTAGAGTAACTTTGTGGCTATTAGTAAACTTGTTGAAAAGTGTTGGTTGAGTGTGTGTTTTACGCATAGAAATACATAGAACGGACATGAGGCTGTATGATGCCACCTCAAGATGAGGTCACCAAATCCGCCATATTGGAACTGCCCTGAGACATGATGTCACAATAGAATAATTATGATGTGACGTCATGCCATTGTTATAAGTGACATCACAGTTATTGGTGACGTCACAGTCCATTGTGCCAGTATTCAGGGCAGTTCCAAGATGGTGGATTTGGTTGCTTCATCTGCCAGAGCCTCATGTCCCTTCTATGTATTTCTATGGTTTACGCGTATGAACACCAGAGTGGCTATCAGAGGCACACATTTTGTGAAGTTTTGGAAATAAAGCTATCTCTCCAGAGTTTGTCTCATTTGAATAACCTTTCCCTGTTGCCTCACATCATGGCAGGGAACAGGGGATGGAGCTGGCGGATAAGGCTATGCGCGCAGTTCCATGTGGTAATTGATCTACCGGTAAAATTAATGCGCCGACTTCACTAAGTCGATTTAATCAGACCAAAATAACGCTAGTGCAGGCGCGGTTCGCGTTTTACTTACTGCTCCAGTTGTGATCCCTTTCCGTAGTACCTGCAAATTATCATTTAAAAAATACACTTGTAATATTGGCTTGATCAGCCATTTGAACAACTTTTATGACCTTGAATATCTTCATAAACATTTGAGTGACGATTCTCATATGTACAGCAACAGGTGATTCCCCTTCAAAAAAGACAGTTGACAAGTCAACAGCACTTTTTTGGGGGCAACTGTACTGTTATGTTGTCACATTCTTAATCAAATCATAGCAAAGAACTGAAGCAATGCTGTTTTTGCTTTATCCCAGAGCTTGTTGAAAGAGACTCAGATTTAGACAATGAAAAGCTTGGTAGGCATGGAGTCCAGTCCAACTAAACTATGTTGTTAAATTTAATCAAGTGATGTAACTTTTTCTATCTATGATGCTTAATTTGATGATCGGGAAACAGTCACAAGCCTTAATGCCTTACGCCAAACAGATTGCACGGTTTTGACTTGCCCACTGTGACTTTAGTATTTCACATAGATTTAGCAATTTGGTACAAGGATTCACTTAGGAGTTGCCCTCAGAAATTTTTGGAAAAATCCAAGATGGCTGCCAAAATTGCCGTCATATTTTGAATTGCCCACTGTGACTTTAGTATTTCACTTAGATTTACGCAATTTGGTATAGGGGTTTGCCTAGGGATTCCCCTCAGAAATTTTTGTGAAAATCCAAGATGGCTGCCAAAATGGACGCCGTATTTTGCAACTTTATTATTTCACTTATATTAATGAAATTTGGTTTGGCGATTTGCTAAGGGGTTCCCCTTAAAGTTTGTATGGCTTGCAGCAAACACTATCAGTCTGGCAATCACTGCTCAATACAAAAAAATCTGTGTAATAATATATAAATCACCCTCTTCATGATTTCAATCCCGAATATACAATCGCCAAAGGCCGGTTTTGAATCCATGGATTCTTGTATATAAACAGAATTGATCAAATGGTTTTAAATCATTGCATTCATCCTGACACTCTGATAGTTGTATTTTTTATTGAACATTATAAGATAAATGTTTGTAGCATTATAAAATCCATTAGATAGTTTTTCTGTATTTTTTCTAAAATTTCTTAATAATTTTATATGCAAAAAACCAGGTATGCGGCTACTTTTTCACAGAACTCCTCACTGAACGAACAGAATTGGATAAAACTTAGTGTACATTGGCTCCATGGAACATACATCATTTTAAAAAGAGTGATGGATTCAAAGGACTTTATTTGTTTTTAAAGATATCAGGAAACGCCTACTTGCCTAATAATTTGGAACTTAATGTATTTTTGACAGAAAAAGCAAACTTTGTGGATTAATTGTCTCTTTATCCTCCCTGGCACAAGTAGCAGTCATCAGTGATTATAATAGTGAAATGTGGACATTACTCACTCATATTTGCCAGCAATGTACACTCTAAAAAATTTCAGACAAAATTGGTTTTTTTTAGATTCAAAATGGTTTTTTGAAAAACCAAATTTCAATGCAAAAAACCAACATGGATTTTTTTAAAAATCCATGTTGGTTATGCATTGAAATTTGGTTTTTCAAAAAACCATTTTGAATCAAAAAAACCAATTTTGTCCCGACTTTTTTGAGAGTGTATGTAAACACTTGATTAATGCTTTGTGTCGTTATTCAACAGGATTTATTGAAGAATAAAACATTCATGACCAAAATTTCATAATTAAAAAAAAAATTTTAAATAAGAAAATTTGCATAAATTTTTACCTGATTCTTGACATTCCATGAGACAGAGTTGGTTGACCGTCACCTGACTATCATCTGGATCGATGAATATGATAATCTGCGCAATTGGTATATCTTGTGCTGCTCCCGGAATAAGGAAGCCGAAGTGTTGAAATGAATCAATTCCAGTTCCAGACGATTGCTTGATTTAAAAAAATATATCAACACAGACATAGAGGGGTGTCAAAAATAAATTTTAAATTGAGTTATAGTGTCAAGAACAGAGGGCCATAGGAGTATTTCGCAGGGGGTCAGGGGGGGCTGTAGCCCGCCCCCCCCCCCCCCTGCCATCAGGGCAAATGGCTCATAAGGGCAAATCTTGACCAATGTCAGGACAGATCCACTGCCCTGGTCACATTCGCGCCATGTTAAAATTTCAGGGCAAAATAATAATAATAATAATAAATACTTTATTGTCATGTAAACATGCAATTTGGCTCGTGCATAGCCCATTCACACAAAGATAGCACATTCGTACAACAGGCACATTTACACATAGATATATAAGTTATATATAGCACATACACACAAGGACAACATTTATACAGCTTAAATTACATTCATACACATTCACACACTTGAAATGCTGTTTGGGGAGAACCCCAGTGTATTTGCCAAGTTTATGCTACTTGGCACAAATGATCTTTGATACCTGCTTGTTCTACATTTGACATTTCTAAGTCTGCGCCCAGATGGCAGCAGTTCATAATTACAATTGAGGGGGTGAGTCACATCGTTCATGATGACATTTAGTCTCTGCTTTGTACCTCGTTCATATAATTCAGTTAAACTGGCTGTGCATGTAGCACCTAGCCTTTTACAGTGTTTGATTATTCTACCTAATTTGCATTTTGCCTCATCAGAAGAATTCCCAAACCAGCATACAATGGAAAAAGATAAAACTGATTGAATTATGGCAGTGTAAAACAAGTTGACTATCCTCTCATCGAAACACAGTTTGTACATCATCCGAACAAAATACATACGCGAATTTACCTTTTTATACAGTTTGTCAACATTGCTGGTGAATTTAAGCTGATTATCAACAATCAGTCCGAGGTACTTGTACTCAGTAACAACCTCAACCACTTCGTTATTTATATACAAAGGTTCATGTGTTACAGCGGATCTTCGGAAATCTACTATCATTTCCTTTGTTTTGCTTACATTTAGTTCTAGATAATTTGTTGAACACCATTCACAAAATCTTTGAACCTCACTTCGATAGATAGTATCATCATTTATACACCTTGCGACTAATGCTGTGTCATCTGCATATTTAACAAGCTGGCAACTATCACTTTTACAACGACAATCGCTTGTATACAATGTGAATAACATCGGCGAGAGAACACAGCCCTGAGGGGCACCTGTATTTATTACAAGAGTACTTGACATAGTGTCCTGAAATTTGACATATTGTTCACGCTCAGTAAGAAAGTCATTTATCCACAGAATGAGGATGGAACTTACATTCATGTCATGGAGCTTTTTCATCATAAGATGAGGCTGGATGGTGTTGAAAGCACTCGAAAAGTCTACAAATAGTATTTTAGCAAAGTTCTTCTTAGCAGCTGTATTAACCTGATCGACATGATTTAGACAATAATCAATTACACACAAGGACGCATCCTCAACACACCTCTTTTGAGTATACGCAAACTGATAATTATCCGTTTGGCCTTTAACTTGGTCATTCAACATAATTTTGACCACCTTCTCAAAACATTTCATCATGACCGATGTCAGTGCAATCGGCCTATAATCATTGAGGCAGGTAGGAGGGGACTTTTTCGGAACAGGGATGATTTCTGATGTTTTCCATTGTTTTGGAATATGTCCTTCGTTCAGAGAACGTTGGAATATTTTACTTAGAACTGGCGCAAATGTATATGCACACAGCTTGAGGACATTGGTGTTGATTTTATCCGGCCCTCCTGCCTTGCCTGCTTTAAGAGATCTCAAGCACTTTGCCACCTCCTCCTCAGATATTACAATAGGGAGAGGGGGTCTGGCTCGATGGAAATTAACCAGCTCATTTCTAGCTAGGGAGAAATCAACTTTATCGAAGCGTGCATAGAAGTTGTTAAGGTCATTACAGAATTTCGAAATGTCTTGTACATCAGGGATAACATTGTTCTTCTTCATACCAGTTAACAGTCTAATACCATTCCATGCACCTTTAGCATCTTGTTTGAACATGTTTTCAACCTTTGTTTTATATTGTCGTTTACAAAGTGAGATCTTACAATTGATGTTTCTTTGTATACCTTTCAGATTTTCTCTCCCACTTGTGCAAAAAGCAATTTTCTTTTGATTTAACAGATCTTTCAACTCCTTAGTAACCCAGGGTTTGTTGTTTGGATAACATGTAACAACCTTCTTTGGGACAACAGAGTCAATACAGAAATGTATGTAGGATGTTAGTACATCTACATTAGAATCAAGGGTAGCACATTCATCCATCAAAGAATCAAAATCAGTACATTCCATACATGCTTGAAACACATCATTCACATCATCACTCCAATCAAAAACAACCAGCCCTATAGTCACAGCCCCCCCAACGAGACAGACGTCCCGTACGCCTATGGTTAAGAAAGTGCCATTACTGTAGTTCCTGTCTGTCATATTGGGCAAAATCATGTCCAATTAAGCAAATATAAAGAACATTGTGTCACATCCCATCTGTAATTCAGTGGCATCAGGTATATGAGGGGCAGGCCCCCATATTGGACCTGGGCCCCCTGGTGTCCCTTATTAATATTGTCAGTCAAAATAAAGCAAACATTAAGTGCTGTGACTGATACCCCCCCCCCCAAGATAATTTCATGCCCCCTCCAGTAGGCCTACCCCTGAACAAACTTCGATATTAAAACAATTCAATGAAAAAACTAAAAGTTCGCGACTGTAGAGGAAGGCCAGGAGAACATTTTACGTTATAACCATTATTAAACATTTTTGGCTTATATCACACTCATATTTCCATATCAGTTTAAACGATTTAAATGTTGTATTTCAAGTTCAGCTCCTCATTTCAGCCTGAAAGACTAGTATGAGTGTGAAAAACAAAAAACTTAATATTTATTCAGTATTTCTCTGCAGAATTTCTTCTTTTTGTCTTGAAATGTTTTCCTGACACTGCTCTAGGGCCGTGCGGCGTGCGATGTCAGTTTTATTGGCGATTTTTTTTTTAATCTTAAAGTTTACTCAGGGGTGGACGTTATGGTAACTCGAATGACTTTACCTCGTTCGGAGTTGAAACATCACCGTCTCCCGTCTTGTATCTGAAGGAGAATGTTGCGGCTCCCAAAATTTCAAACGACACTCTCATATCCGTCGCTCGAGGAGTTGATCCAAGGACCATAGTTATTGTGTATGGGCTGGTGATTACTATGGAATCTGTTGCACTTGGACAGAATACATCCTGAGTGATATTTTCCGGCCCAGCTATTCCCAATCCTGTTGTTGTCACTCCGTCCTCAGTAAGCAAGGGATTCGGGCCCATTCCATTGGGACACACAAATAGTGAATCTGTTGATAAATCATTTCAATAAATGTAGTTAGCGCAATATTCTGTATACACGTATATATAATATATATCATA
This sequence comes from Platynereis dumerilii, assembly GCA_026936325.1. Taxonomy (NCBI): domain Eukaryota; kingdom Metazoa; phylum Annelida; class Polychaeta; order Phyllodocida; family Nereididae; genus Platynereis; species Platynereis dumerilii. The sequence continues at coordinate 47,592,802 of JAPTHN010000007.1, read as the reverse complement.
TACATATATAATTTATTATATCTGGGTCATTCTCAAATTTCGGGACAATTTGCGTCACTCTAGCTCCCTGACATTAATATGAATGCGATAAATATCTGAAGCGTCACTCTGCATCTGTTATTCATATTTCTACTTAGAACCACTGCATTTGGAGCAAAAAGTCATTCATTAGACTTTTTTTAATGCATTATGTCCAGAAATCCGTGCAAAATCAATGGTTTTTCCCTGTCACTGGTCCTGACATGACAAAATCTAGTGTTCATTTTCCTCCTAATATACCATTATTTTCAAAGTTTCTTTGCACGATTCATGGGAATATAGACTTGAATTTATATTCAATTCATATTCAATTTTTTTTTGGTATAATTTCATTGATTAAATTGATACAATAGTTGTGTCACTAATTTATGTCAATTTTTTTGTCCCCTCCGTTAGGTCTGTTCGTTATTGTTTTTTATGAGCTATTTTCACTGAATATCATCAGATGCATGTGCGCCATAGTACCACTGCCTTGCAGACTTCATAAAACATGTATTCAATAAATTATGACATAATGTTCATAAAAAATGTTTTTGGTCCCACTAAAATGTCCCCTCCGTTTCCTTCATTTCCAAGCTTACCAATGATAATTTTACAGAGCGATTTCATGTATATGTTGCTGAGGGTGGCAGGTTTTAATATTCTGCAATTATTTTGTCTAATCTCCAAAATAAAAAGCAGTAATGAGCGAAAAGCAAACAATTGTTCCCCTCCGTTACCGTCCACTCCGTTACCAGATCATGAGCAAGAAATCTACATTTGGACCAAAAAATCTACTGATACGAGATGAAGTACTTCTGAAAATAATAGTTACATCAATCTTTTATCATTTTTCCTTTTGTTGCTGTTCCTACAGTTGGTTTTTTACATCAAAATTCCCCTCCGTTACCACATTGTCCCCTCCGTTACAGGACAATTTTCCTATACCCGTTGTCCCGAAATTTGAGAATGGCCCATCTGTGTAAAAAATTACAGATTTAAAGCCATTTTTAATTCAACCGTAAAAAAATATTTTGATTAATCCAACATCATTGACATAATTTATGATGAGGTTTCATATTCCACGACTCTGAACCAACTTCAATACGTCATAGGAAAATTAACGGTCCAAACCTGTCTTACATATAAAGAAGACAAAAATTTGTAATTTGACCCCTGTTATTTTTATTTTTATTTCCCATTATCTGCATGCAATTTCAAATATTTTGAATTTTTAGCTTTATTTATTAACAGTGGCATCGGAGTGGGTGAGGCTAGTGGGGCAAGCTTTTTGGCCGGAGCATTGTTTATGCCTGTAAAAAATTGGAAGTTTCCCCCGGCGTCTTTTGAGAGCTCACTACTTCAAAATAAAACTGACGCGCCCTGAATCTTCACAAAGATAAGTAGAGCCTGTTCAAATTTTGATGGGGTTTTTTTTCTATAAGGTGAATAACGATAACAATAACAATAATCTTTATTTTCTGTCATGATTTCAAATACAACATCAAACATTAGCTATAAAGCTATTACATGACTAAAATATATGAATAATAAATATTTACACTATGTACAGAATAAAAACAATTACATTAAAACCTACAACAGTCAAATACGAATAAAACCTTACCTATCGCAGTGACGGTGGATATCAATGTGGTTGTTGAATACCCGGGCTTCGGTGTTAAGAATACAGGAGAGATGCTTGATGCTGAAGTGGAAAATTATTTAATTCAATTCAATTCATTTTTTGTATTCTCAATGTACAAAAATGACATATATACACACAATAGAAAGAAACAAAGCAAACATCTAGGGACAGATGTCTGATTGACATACTTTGCCCAATATTTAAATTCCTAATTGAAAAAGTTACAACAATTTGGGAGAACAAACAACATGAACAATGATTCTCATTTTAATATTATTCGAGTAACAAAAAATAAAGTAGTGACAACATATTCAAGTAGTATAAATGTAAAAATTAGAAACAGCCTTTTACAAAAAATCGGTTAAGTCATTAATATTCAAATACTGTTTTGTCCTTTTTTTAAATCAGTTTAAAAAAGAGCTATTACTGACTAAAGAAATAAAGTAATTTTTTTTTACACCCATAAGTTTTAATGATTTTTGGCAAGCGGTTTTAAACTTGTTTTCGTAATTCATCAAACATAATTAAATAACTTGAAACAGTATGAAGTTCAATGTTGGTTTTTCTTGTCAACGATGTTTCATGCGTCTTTTAATGGTATTATATATTCATCTCACCGAACCCTAATCTAATTTAAACTTGTATCCGAGCAGTGGATCATTCAGCACAACTCGCAGTCATCTGGATTTATTCTATCCTAGTGATGACAGTAGATCCAATATTAACTTAATTCCATCAAGAGATTATTATGCAATTGTACAGCTATCATTTAACAATCCTGATGATGTTCTCACTCTGAGAACTCCATTAGGTCCAAGCAAAAGTAAAAAGTACACAACTATGCCAAGGTTGGTTAAATCCACTATAAAGTGTTCTTTTAAACTGGGGCAACTGAAAGACCCTGGACATCCCTAAATGAATAGGATATACAGACTCAAGTATTTTTAACACTCATCATTAAATGGCGATCACCAAAGTTGGAGAATGCAACAGCATGGGAACCTTAGGCAATGTTCCCCTTGCCTCTGCCCATGAGTGCCATTCTATGGCTGCCCTGAGCCATGTCACTGCCTGTCATCGACAAAAAAATACTATGGGGACTCATGGAGTCTGGCACTGAGCCGAAACATTGTTGCCCCCTAATGATGAAATAAAGTGATGAAATAAAATAGTGTAAATTTACTGCAGTTAGCTTCATCGTCGCCCAAAGGACAGTCCACGTGGTCATCACAGATCTCTGCAGCGGGGATGCACAAGAAGGTGGTTCCATTGTAGCATTTCAGTTCGGTGTCACTGCAGTTACAGTTCTCCATGTCGGTGCATTCAAATTTGCCATCCACGCAGGTACTGAATCAAGAGGTAAGGTACATAATGTAAATAATACAGCAATAGCAACAAGTAGCAGATGGACCTAAAGGGTGCCGGAACGAAATGGGCAAATCATATTTCATGTGACAAAATTTAAATAGAGAGTCTATATTATAAATTATTTTTTATATAATCTTACAGGAAGATTACAGATGATTTCAAATTTGTAAACACTGAGACTGAATGTAAATATTTTTTAGAACATGTAATGTATTCTATGCAGAAAAATGATGTCATGAGTTTTTTGATGCCACTTTTCCCATATATGTAGCAAAAAATTCACATTAGTTTCAGAGTCTACAACTCTGAAATCAGCTGTAAACACATATTTGGTGCTTTGTTATTTTACATGAAAGTAAACATTTTCTCTTCACAGATACTTTTTCTATGGATGTGGCATTCACATCCTCTTAGGACAGCTCAGGATTAATATATAGAAACAGTTCTAAATTGGATTTACCAGTTCTCGCAGTCCTTCTGAATGTTAGATCCAGCTTCGTAAGAATTTCCATTATAGTTACAAGGACATTCCTCTTTTTTATAACACTTATCATCTGAAAAAAATGCACTGAGGATGTTAGTTATGGCCATGTTTGTTTATTTTAATGGTTCCAAGTACACATGACTACCGAAGAAATCCATCAGGACTAATGGCAGTGGTAGCAATGTCTTGAATGTCCTGGAATGGGGAGATTGTTATTGGCGACATCTTCAAAGATGTTTATCATAGAAAGTAATATATATGTTTAAATATATATATCCGAAGTCTTCCTATTTTTGTGTGTCAGATAGCTAGCCTCACAAATGTCAACATGGTGCAAAATTGGACTGCCAATTCCATAAATTGGCAAATATCGGACAAAAATGGCACCAAAACATCACAAAAATGAGATATATTCATATCACAAAAGAGGTAAGCTATACATAGAGTATACATGTGTATTTCTCCTGTGGTTGCTCAGCCTCCGGATATCTGGCCAAATAGTCCGGGCAACTGGTGGAATGACCACCACAAATTGCAATAGTTTTGTGTCATATACCATTTGAAAGCTTACATCTTCCTCTACAACATATCAAAAGTTTACCAAAATATATTTAGTGGAAGACCCTTTTTCGGATGTGGGAACATTTTCAGGCAGTGCGGAAGAAGGCTTTGGTGTAAAATGACGAAAAGTACATAATAAATTTCAAATATGCAATTAAAATGATCCAGATTCCATTTAAAAGTGAAGATCTATTTTCAAATATGTGCTACATGATATATTGAGTGATCTGTTATGTTATTTAGAATAAATAAAACAATAAATATCATGCAGTACTGCTGTCACTGCCGCAATCCCGGAAAATATTCACTTTCATCAAGATGTGGTAAACCTTTTCTTCTGAAATTCACACATTGCAGCCTTGTGGGGTCAGGTCATATCTTTGAACAATCCCTTTTTGGTGGGGATGGGACGAATAATAGATCATTTCTTTGTGAAGAAGTATCTCATTTCTATCACTTGAGTCAACAAGCAGCACAACCGCACTTGACAAGCTCAAGCAATAGAAATATAAAGAACTGAGTGAAGATGCACAGAAGATGCACAGAATGACACACACATTTGTGTTTTGCTAGTAACCATAGGCCTTAGAGGAACAGTTTTTAAAATTGACATAAAAAAGGTGTGGATCCTGAAGGCATGTGAGAAAAAAGACAAATACGCAAATCAAAAGAACATTCACTACTCACTTATTTGATGAGATGAGGAGGTCCATTGCACACTATGTTTGGTCAGGGGCTATACATCTACATTTAACTATAAAGATAACTGTTTTGTTCATACACTATAGTTGTCCTGATTTGTTTGAATTTTTTCATGGAAGGGGGTCCAGATCCTGCCCCTCTTCTTTGAAAAATTATTATACTTTCGCATACGAAATAGGTTTGCAATTAAAATCACAGGCCAGAATTTGTGCTTTCATTGTGCGTGACCCCTCCCTTTCAAAGCTCCTGCATCTGACCCTGATGATGCCTGCCTTTGATGATGCTCAGAGAGAAATTGACTTGGTTTTGAAGAGATATTTTTTGTGGCATGTGAATTTCATCCTGCAGGATGGCCGATGTAATAAGATAAAGGCACTCTATATTAGAGATTTCCTGCTGCAGATCTGTGCACATTAATATTTGGGTTGTGAACTTGTACTGAGTATGCCAGATCCATAAAATCTGTTATCAAGCCCAGGAACAAGGAGAATGCAGACCCAAAAATTGTCTGAAAGTTGGCTGATCTACAAAATGTAAATAGTGCTTGACGGCACTAGTGTTGATCCTTCATTATACAAATTGGGAGCTACAAACATACAGCTAGGTAACTCCTAATGTAGTTGAGGCCCGGGCGAGGGATGAGCCCCCAAGACCAAGGCAGAGGCCATCAAAATGTCGAGGCCGCCAACAACTGCCCAAAGACAGTTGAGACTGAGGCAAGGACAAGGATTGGGCATCCGAGACCAAGGCCGAGGTCATCAAGGCCCTGAGACCTCCAACACTGACTCCTATGCAATATTAGAAGTTAATGGCAAAGAATTTGTTATCACATTTAACAGGAATTACAGGATGGCTTCAGCACTTCTTCAACAACATCAACAAAGGTTGTTGAGACCAAGGCAAGGCCAAGGATTGGGCATCCGAGACCAAGCGCCGAGGCCATCAAAATATGGCCCTGAGTCCTCCAACACTGATTCCTTTGCAATATTAGAGGTTATGGCAAAAAATTTGTTATCACATCTAACAGGATGGCTTCGGCACTTCTTCAAAAACACCAGCAAAGGTTGCTAAAGAAGCCAGAGACCCACTGTATCACTATATACTGCTGTGTTTACCAAATTCTCTGTCAGTTATGTTCTTGCAAATTATGGAAATAATGATGTAATTTACAAAGATTTCGGCTTGCATTGAACGGACTACTCAGAAAATAAGCTTGGGGGGGAGGGGGCAAATGCAAAATCTATTCCAGTCAAAGAAGTCAGCTGACCCACCGTATTGTCATAGCTTGTTATGCTTCTACAGAGTGGCAAAAATGTTTGAATGGAAGGAGTGCTTCCATTTGGACAAAATGGAAAGACCAAATGTTAGAGATCGCCAAGCACTTTTTACAATATGCTTAGCAGATTGAGGCATAACAGTCAAGATATACAGGCTACAGTAGCCTTCCTGTGTTACGAGCGGAGGGAGCAGGCTACAATATTTCACTAGAGCTGCTGTATTTCAAGTCCGGGAATGCATGCAAATCTGAAGCAGCCCAACGCAGCCCAACGCAGTTCTGCTGAGCGTGCACCTGATAGACACCCAATTTGACTCGAATTTGTTAGTCTGCAGCCATGCTTGCTCGTCTGCCTGTTGTCAGTCAGCAAGATATACATATATGTGAGTCAGATAAGCAGTTTTCAACTACCTCGCAGCCCTCTCAGTGTCCTTTAAAAGAATCGTAAGATCATCTGAAAATTTAGCTGATGGTTTTGACTGTCTCAGAAAAAGTTCAGTGTCAAAAGTATATAGATGTGTGCTTCTACAGAAGATTTCCAAGACAAAGAGTGAATAGAGAGGGCAAGTCTCAGTTATCGACAAAGGCAAACGTACATAGATCTATCTGGCTATTTTAATGAATATTCTTCTGCCAAGGACAACACACACGGGAGACAAATGGAGGGTATGCACATCATCATGTTCAGGTTAATTTCAATTAATCAATGGTGATCAACCTATTGAAACTAAGAAAGGAGGATTCCTCTTCAACTCTCAACAAATGCAAAAAAGGAATATTTGTTCATGCACATTCTTAGTAATAAAGTGAGAAAATGCGAAAAGGCAGAACATGACAGATGGCTACAAACCAGCTCCAGGAAAGATTGATTCATTGTGCTAGGTGAAGTGCCAGACAGCCCTTTCTTTGTTATGACACCTTTTCTCAGATATGTCTAATTAGAAAAAGAAAAGCAATGCAAAATTGGTAATTGATCAGAATTCAAAGAGGCGGCTAACAGATTCATGAAACCAGACAGAAAGACAGAACATAAATCCTAGCTTTCGTCTTGCATTATCCACAGAAATGAGAATCATAATCTTAATGGACAACAGTGTCATGAGTTCTTGAAGAAAACGAGGAGCTGATTACAATATCTGCCTCCATACAAACAGCTTCTGTAATATCAGAGCAACTAATTTTGTGGTTCGGGTTTAGCCGAGGGAAGAGGAAAACATTATTCGTGAGGAACGGAAATGGAAGAAGGCATGACGAGCAGGGAATTGTTCCTTTGACAATTATTATTGTATCCATTCTCATGCCCTCCTTAGAAGTAAGCGGTCTGCAATTGTTATAATCATATGTATCACCCGCAGAAAAATAAGTCTTAATAATGTCAGGATAAGGATATTTATCTGTTGAAATGCATTAATACTCAAGATTGCGGTTTGGAATCTTGCACTAAAGGCTTGCCACCGTCAGTTGATTAGCAAACAAGTCTGCTCCTGTATTGTTTGGTGTGAAAAAAAGACATGTTTTTCAAAGTTATCTCTTCAGCATCTTTTAGAATTTAATCTTTCTCAGGATTCTAGCACAACGCAAAATTTGATGTGACCTCGTTAGAAGAAAATATAACTAATTAGGGTAAAATTTCCTAATTATGCCCACTTTTTTTACATTTCTGTATCGTTTAGTGTTTCTGATGCTGTTGGGTTTTAAGAACTTTAGTTATAGTGGAGTTTCATCAAACATTAGGTCATTTAACACAAGAGATGTGCTCCGTTTTATCTGAACTTACATGCTCACGGAGCGCAACGAAGATACCTCCAGAAAAGTGTCTTCCACTAATTATCTTTTGGTAAACTTTTGATATGTTATCCCTGGGTGGTCTAGGATTCATAAAATATATGGTTAAAAACTATTGCAATTTGTGGTGGGTTGCCCCCATATGACCACCAGTTGCCCGGACTAAAACGTCTGTCCTCTACTTGATTTGACAAACCATACTAGTTTCTCTGAATGGCATACTACATAAAAAACCCAGTAAAGTTTTCAAAGTATTCTTACTATGGAAGTAGAAACCAGGTTGACAGAAGCAGCCTTCCACACATTGGTGCGGGTTGAAGAAATCTGGCGATTCCGTACCGATGCCCTCGCAGGTAGTTTCGTAGATTGGACCACATGGCATATACTGTGCGCCGTAAGGACACATAATTGCTGCAAAGATAAGCACAGTAAATTAGTGATAATCACAACTTTTTCTAAAGCTAAAATTTCATGTTTCTGGCTTTTCAGACAGCTCAAAATCCCCAATGTAAATAATAAGATATGTACAAATAAAGGTTTACCATTAAAATATATATAAGAGCAAGAGTCTTTTTTTGTTTTAGCATTGTCTAATGAAGGGGATATTCATATCATTCTCTTCTAAAGCAGGTATCTTTGGTGGTAACCATAAGAAAATCTTTCCTGATGTTAACACTAGAGGAAACCTTAGCTGCCCTGAGCACACTTGTAGACCACCTGGTGTATTATATATCACTTTCCTAACAGTCACAGTGAGGTGGAGAACGGACATGATACTCATTCCTGACAATAGAATTCAAATTTGGTAAGTTATAGAAACAAGATTCAAATGATTGATAACTTACGACACAGTTTATTGCTTCTCCAATTAACAGGTGCTCCGAGCTGTGCACATCTAGTCGCCATGTTGGAAATTGCTGTACAGACACACTCACAGTCTCCTCCCATATCACACCTTCAATGCAATATTTATCATGAATACGTAAAGCAGAACCTCCAGATTTTAGATATTATGTTACTCTGAATTTTATCTGAGAGAGATAGCGAACAATTTCTGTTTATGTAAGTAACACACAGTGCTTTGCGACAAATTTGTTCACAGAGCATGGTAGTCCACTATGCCTCTATTTGCTGTGGCCTGTATACCTCTTGTGTGCTGTCCCAGATCATTCAGTTGACTTGGATACTTACAATAATTACATTCTGCCATATAAGGTGTGTCCCAGTGTACCCGGAGTTCAGTGTGCCAATGAGCCCAAATATGACTTTTACAACAAAGTGCTAATTTCTCAGGGACCAGTGAGTTTGTTTGTCATGATAGCAATTTTATTTTTGGAAATTTACTTTGGTAGTAGGAAAACAAAATTGCCCTCACCATACTTCTGCATGTAGCTGTAATTTGTCAATAAAACAATAGAAACGTGAGGATGTGAAATTGCAAGATATGATGGCACTACCATATCATGTACTTTTGCCAGGAACCAAGAAAACACCAAAGTCCCAATGTGACCCGCATCCAAATATGCCCCGCAACCCAATATGCCCCGGTTCCCGCTAGAATAAATATATTTAAGACCTTTTCTGGTCATCCTGTGTGATGAACCACCAAACCAAGATCTCTGCCAAATATAGCTCTACAACTCACCCACAGCCATCGAACACACAGTCCTTATAAAAGGTCATTTCATGGCCTCCTAGGAGTTGTCGACATTCGTGGAACATCGATCCTTCAATCAAAACCTTGCATGTTTCTTCGGCCCATGGTCGTCTGGCTCCATCCTGATATATTCAAAAGCATATATACCTTAATTCTTATGCTGTTACAGCCTTTTCCTAGAACTAGAATTTAACTTTATTAGGTTCTGAGCAACTAATGTTTAACATTATTGACCAAATGGCAAAAAATAACCTGTTTCACTAACTCATAGGCGACACGGTAATGAAACCTTTGACAGGTATTGATAGTACCCCATAATGCTTATCGGTTGCTGATATTGATTTTATGGTGTTGCTACAAAAATGAAATTAGTAATTCACAAATGATCTTTTCCTGAATATGAATCTAATTTCCAGGAATTTGAAAATTCTTTCTTGGTGATAAGGAAAAAGAGTTTTGGCAGCAATACAGTTCTGTGTGACATAATGATTTATATCATAGTTAAAACATCTATAAGTTATTTAATATTGCCTGTCAGAAGTAGTTTCTAATTTAGGATGACATTTTAATGCACATAACTTTAGGCCTCAATATGAGACCTTTATATATATCATATCTATATATGCAAGGTTAAGGCGACATGAAATTATCGATTTTGTCCAAAGATGCAATCTACTTCTCACGATGAAGGCTATATTCATGATGAACGCATTTAAACTTTGAAACGTATGAAAAATCAATGCTTTACTCTCTGTCGTTTCATCAACTATATTATTATCAAAAGTGCAAGTCACTGCCGTGCAAAAAACCAAGTGCTATTTGCGCTTTTTGGATCAATAATTATTGATGAAATTCACATTACCAAAATATATTGAAAATAATTGTTAAAAAATACAATCCAATATTGACAATAATTTTAAAAAAATACAATCCTCTTTGGATCAATAATTATTGATGAAATTTACATTACCAAAATATATTGACAGTTAAAAAATACAATCGAAAAATCTTACGTGTTCATCACAAGGGTCAAAATCATACAATTTGGGGTCAACAACTGCGCAAGACGGGTCTGTGCGCCAAGAATCTCCAAATTTGGTCGCATCTGATATGGCGTCTTTGCCGAGGATGTCATCAGCCGTAATGCCATTCCAGTTGCCACACAGTCCTTGGATACTGTTCTTGTACTTTTCGTCAAGGTAGAGGAACAATAGAGTTCCTGAAATAATGTAGAAATATAATGTCATTCTGGGGATTGTGACCCTGGCCAGAGCATGGATAGGTAGAGCCCACGACACAACGACTGAAAATCCAGTGCGCTATCACTGGGACACTAACTATTTTCAAAATATTTGTTGAATTTGTTCTTTTTGGTTGCATTTGGAAAAGTATCATCTTCTTTTCTATAAAACTGAGTCAAAAACCCTCTACGACTATGGCAAATTATTCTTATATCAGCTATTCCTACCTCTATTCCACAGCAGGGTGATTCCAATGTCCGCATGAACCCGAATGAACGATCCGATCATTTCGATTCTCAGCCCAGGACGAGTGTAGAATTTTTGTGTAGTTGAGATCACTGAGGCATTGTTGACTGTGACAGCTGCAACACAGATATAGGCACATTTAATAAGTAGTACATATTGAATGTCCACAACATATATAGTTTGTCCACAAAATATGTTTGGTAATTTTGGAGCTAATAGATAAATCGTTCAAGTTTTTTTCTTTTGTGCCAGAATCAGTATTGAACATTGTTGAAACACTCATATATTTTTGAAATATCGGTTTGGGGATATATATGGCCAATTGTTTGTGTGTTACGCCTCTGCAGCACCTTATATGGCCAATTCATAAACACCATTGTTCACAACACTCATGCATTATACCTGCGGCCACTGGTGCTGATGGCCACAATCGACAAACCTTCTGCAATCTTTTACTATTATAGGGAGTCTACATGGTTGTTGCTTGCAGAGACTTGGCCACCTAAAGAGGTCTGCACCACACAGTGCCATCCATAGAACTGCATTGGCTAACTATTCTGATGGCTGTTAAAAAGTTAGCCTATTCACAAATTAATTCTTATACCAAAACCTTAGGCAACAGACAATGACATTAGACATATATATAAAAACACTTGTGAACTTACGTTTCCCTTGCAAGAGGTGTATGTCATATTTGGGAAGGATGATGTGCACAGCTTTTGTACATGTCACTCCGCTTTGTCCGCAAGGCACGTTGCTGACTAGGATGTGGAACGAATTATCAAGAGCTTCGGAGAACACGTACGAACAAGCGCCCATGAATTCGTAGTGGAAGTTGTCAAATGTGTTGTAGTGGGGATCACCAGAAACTGAGCATAGTCCTAAAGGAATAAAAAAAATACATACAAGTTGATATTTTGCAGAAAATGTACCTATTACCAGTAACCGTGTTACAGTCTGTCTCATTTCTGTAATGAGTTTCTGTCACCAAAAATCTGACAAAAACAGCAGCAAAACATCACAAAAATGTGACAGAAAAATTGCAAATTTGCTAATCTACCAGTGAGTATGTGTATTTCTGCTGTGTGACCTGTAGAAGATGAGCATTCAGGCCACTGGGAAATGTATGGTAGAAATGATGTTTCCACAACATGAACACAGCGTCGAGACTCTTTTGGAATGTTGCCACAATGACATTGCATGCCAACATCATACATTTGTATCTTGACATTATTTACACCAATATTTGTGACAATGTCATTTCTACAATACAATTCTACATAATTTACACCAGCATTTGTGACAATGTCATTTCTACCATACAATTCTATATAAGTTACACCAATATTTGTGACAATGCCATTTCTACCATACAATTCTACATCATTTACACCAATATTTGTGACAATGTCATTTCTACCATACAATTCTACATAATTTACACCAATATTTGTGACAATGTAATTTCTACCATACAATTCTACATTATTTACACCAATATTTGTGACAATGTCATTTCTACCATACAATTCTACATAATTTACACCAATATTTGATGAATTCACAATATTTATCAAACGACAACTGGCTGTTAACTTTTCAAAATTAATGTCAACATATATACAGTTTTTTAATGATTTCATTTTTCCAAATTTACCTGGACAGTCCAACTTCTTATGCACTTTCCACACACTATCTATACAAATTCTGAAATGAAGAAACATATATCAGCGGGACTTCAATCCAAAAATCAGTTAACGTTTTAAAAAGGAAAGATGTCTGAGACATTATCAGATAGTGCATAACTTACAATTCTTCGCAGTTCGTTGATATGGTATTATTTTCTGCATGATAAACTCCATGTCTGTCCTTACATGGACATCGATTGGCATCCATGCACTTATTCTGCAATTCAGACATAAAATTCAACCTATGGATTATGGAGGAGATTCAAAATCCAAGATATATCAAAAACTCTAAATTTCAGAAACTCATTGGTGATCGATACCCGGAGGAAGAAAAGAGTACAAATATTTGAAGCGCTCGAATTATTTAAATTAACAAATGTACTTCGATTGTACTGCAAAAATGCATATACTTTTCTACAAGGGCACATATTTGGAGCCTATGAATTTGCATTTTGGGATTTATAAATGAAGCATAATTTAAATGATTCGAGCACTCCAAAGGTACTCTTTTTTCCTTTGGTTAGGCAGTCAAACTTTCAATACTGAAAAATCTGTCTTCGTTATTGTCTTATGGCTAGTTCTCACGGAGACGTAACAGAGGGTTTAAGCGACGGCGTTTCTTATATTTCCAGGAAAGGGCAAAGATTTGAGCATGTTCGCCGTCAATTTTGGCTTTACGGCGCAACAGGAACAGCATGCGTCGTTTTAAGAGGTCTTTCTACGCAATTCCTAGAAATTTGACGATGCAGGAAAAAAAGATTCAACCGGTTGAATCTTTGCGAGGAAAGAAGTGGTGAAGCAAGAAGAAGCGTAAAAAGAAATCAGTGCGCGCCGCAGATTTTTAAAGTTGCGACGCACAAAGAAGAGCTTCGACGCAGAAACAGCAGTGTAGCAGAAAGCTCTTGCTTCATGTCACATGTTTCAGACAGGCGTCGCGGAAAGTCACATGTTCGACGCACGTGAGAGGGTGCGCGCCGCGTCTTTTGGACCCCCAATGCAGCAGACAGAGTGGCGCCTGAGTGCATGCGTTGTTCTATTTTTAGCATCAACCCTTTGTCTGCGTGTCACCCTCTTTTTGCGCAGCGGCTGGGGCAGCAGCAGCGAAGCAGGGGGGGCGAAGGAGGGGGAAAGAGGCGGTCCGCACCCTGCATATATATAGAGGAGGCCAGTTTAGAGCACCATACCCACTCAGACCTTCGACCAGAACACACCTAGAATCCACGACACTATTATCAACTGCTACATTTGCTGCTACTTTTGTTGCTACAATTGTACTTTTGCTGCTACAACATGGGACCAAAGAGGAGAAAGGGCACCGTCGTCACCAGGGCACCAACCAAGCTCAGCACCAGGTCAACACTTCACACTCCTGGGAGCACTCCAGTGACAACTCCAGCTACAACTCCAGCTGCAACTCCTCTCCATGACCCTTCAGATGCTGCAGTGACTGCCTTCTTCACTAAAGCCATGGCAGACATCTCTCTACCTGGGCTCTACACCTCCACTACAGCTGGCAGCCAGACGAAGACCACCACTTCAACCACCAAAGCCACTGTCGTCAGCGAGACCATCTTCGAGGCCGGCCAGAAGACAGCACAGACGAAGATTCATCAGTTGAACTGTTTGAAACTGATGAAGGAGACAAGCCTGCTGCCAAGTCTGCTGACAAGCCTGCTGCCAAGCCTGCTGCCAAGCCTGCTGCCAAGCCTGTTGCCAAGCCTGCTGACAAGCCTGCTGACAAGCCTGCTGCCAAGTCTTCCACGGGTCTTCCAGAGCCTACTGCCAAGTCTACTCCAAAGAAGACTCCAAAGAAGACTCCAAAGAAGACTCAGACTCCGAAGAAGACTCAGACTCCGAAGCAGACTCCTAAGAAAACGCAAGAGAGCCAGCCTGTTCTTGCTCTAGACAGAGTGGCCATCCATGAGGACACCTTCGAGGAGGAAGAAGAAGACTCTGCTGATGAGACCCCTGCAGCTGCTGCTGAAGCCAAGTCCAAGGGCAAGAAGGGCAAAGGGAAGGCCCCCAAGAAAAACATCCGGAACAACCTGGGCATCACATCTGACCAAGAAGATGACCTCATCAACTGGTTCAGAGAGCATCCTGTCCTCTACATGAAGGGCTCCAGAGGCTACAAGGGGAACGAGAAGCTGCTGCTGGACTCAGAAAAAGCCAAGGAGCTGGGACCCAAGTACACCTCCCAGGACATCTTCAACTGGAGGAAGACAGTCCGCACTCACTTCTCCAGACTCGTCAGGCCTGAAGCTTCAGGATCCGCCAGGAAGGAGACGCTCACAGAGAGGGACCAGTACATCCTGAACAACTGTCGGTTCCTGAAGGACTCCATCGTCCACAAGCCAGGGAAGGAGCTGTCCGCCATCTCTCAACTGTCTGCCAACCGGCCAGCCTCAGACTCCGAGGACAGCTACAACCTGAGGATTCCCTGCCAGCTTCGTATGACATGCCGGACATGCCACCTGAACAGCCAGCACAGGACAGACCTGACAGCCAGCAGTCCCAAGTCTTCCCTGGAGCACCAAAGCCTGGAGCCGCTGCCAAGGGAACCAAGAGGAAGGCCCCAGCAGAAGAAGCCATGCACTCCGCCATGAACGTCATCGCAGGCAGCATGCAAGCCATGTCCTCCGCCAAGAAGATCCTGAAAGGCTCTGGCTGCAAGATGTGCCCCGACCACCAGGAGTTGACACCCGACCAGGAGTACTGGAGGATGAAGTGCCAGGACCTCTACCACGTGGGATGTCACGCCAGCCCTGAAATCAGGAGGAAGATGGTCAGGACCATTGCAGAGGCCGCCCTCTACTGGGATGATGAGGCCAGCCGCCAGTCAAGACAGCATCAGGAGCACACCTTCCAGCCTCCTCATCCTCCTCAGCGCCTGCAGATGCCACCTCCTCCTCATCCTCCTCCTTCTTCGACGTATGTGCCATCCCACCACCAGCAGCACCACCACGCTTCCAGCAGCAGCCATCACTACCACCACCACCAGCCCAGGGAAGGAGGATCCTCCAGGCAGACTCCCAGCTACACCGTGATGCAGCCCAGCCCATCCTCCATGACACTGATGATGGATGCTCAGGAGAGCCCTGAGAAGTACGGCTACCCCCCTGGACCCAGCTTTGGTCAACCGGCCGCCCATCACCAGCACCAGCCTGGACTGACAATCTCCTTTCTCCACGAAAGTAGAAGATGCAGCAAAGACAACAAAAAACCTCGGCCCTTTTAAGGGCCACCAAATCCTCCCAAAAGGGCAGGCCACGTACACATCTTATGTTGACAAAAAAAAAGAGCTTGTGTTGACCGAAAAGAGCCAAAAAAGAGCAAAAAAAACATTGACAATCCCCCAAAAAAAAAGTCCCCCAAAACAAAAGTCCGGTCCTGGCCTTCATTAAAAGTAATCACCTTCATAAAAGCAAGGTGCTAGTTCCCCCTTTCTTTGCCCCAAAACATACCAAGTGCAGCACTAGTACAAGTGCTGCATTCTTTGGTATAAAAATATTTTTATTGCACTAGTACAAGTGCATGAATTTCTTAATTAAAATGTAATGCACTAGTACAAGTGCTTTGCTTTTAAAACTTGTGTTGGTTGGTTGCACTAGTACAAGTGCATCACTTTGTAATTTCACTTGTCTAGGGCAAGTGGCAGGTAGATAGCTAGATAGCTAGCTAGCTAGATAGATAGATAGATAGCTAGATAGATAGCTAGATAGATAGCTAGATAGATAGATAGATAGATAGCTTGATAGATGGAACACAATGCTCGTTACATATATACACTGCAGCAAAAGAAAAGCAGTTGTCGTCACTTTGCAGGAATTGGACTTGGATAGATAGATAGATAGCTTGATAGATAGCTAGATAGATAGCTAGATAGATAGATAGATAGATAGCTTGATAGATGGAACACAATGCTCGATACATATATACACTGCAGCAAAAGAAAAGCAGTTGTCGTCACTTTGCAGGAATTGGACTTGGATAGATAGATAGATAGCTTGATAGATAGCTAGATAGATAGCTAGATAGATAGATAGCTTGATAGATGGAACACAATGCTCGTTACATATATACACTGCAGCAAAAGAAAAGCAGTTGTCGTCACTTTGCATGGATTGGACTTGGATAGATAGATAGATAGATAGATAGATAGATAGATAGATAGATAGATAGATAGATAGATAGATAGATAGATGGATGGAGGGATTGATTGATTGATTGATTTTTGGGCTTGTTTTGTCAACATAGGATGTGTACATGGCCAGCTCAATTGGGAGGATTTGGTGGCCCTTAAAAGGGCCTGGGGTTTGTTGTTTTGAATAGATAGTCTGCATCTTCTTCAGATTTTCTCCAACTGCCAAGGGACACTTCCTGCCGAACTGTTGACCCAGTCACGTAGGTAGTCTCGAGCAGCCTTGGCATCTCTGGAGGCATTTCCGTGTCGAAGTGGTTCTCCTAGGTCTCCTAATTGACGGTCTCCCCTCCAAACTCCTTCAGTGACGTCATGTGTCTGTGGATCTTCTCTGTCCATCACTTCATTGTCACGGGCATGGTGGACGCCTACTCTGTCTCGCAGAATGTTGTGTAGAACACAAGCAGCCATTGTGATGTATGTCACTCTTGTAGGTCGTTGGGGCATGGTGGTCAGGAAGCATCTGAACCTGTGTGACAGCAGACCGAAGGCATTCTCCACCACTCTCCTGGCTCTTGAAATCCTGTAATTGTAGACTCTGGAAGGAATGTCAAGGTTCTTTCTTGGCACTGGTTTGAGCAGCCATGTCTTCAGGGGAAATGCCTCGTCACCCACGATGTAATATGGGAAAGGATTGTCTTCTGTGCCAGGTAGAGGTTCTGGAGGTGGTAGGCCTAGATCTTCCTCGTCCAGGAGTTGTCGAAGTACTGTGTCCCTGAAGACGCCGCCATCAGATGCACTTCCTTGACAGCCAGCCTGCACATAGATGAACTTGTAGTCGGCATCAACGAGGGCCATCAGGACAATGGAGTGAAATCCCTTGTAGTTGTAGAACAAGGAGCCTGCAGCCTTGGGACATCGGATTGCGACGTGCTTGCCATCCACAGCTCCAATGCAGTTGGGCAAGTTCCATTTCGTCTCAAAAGCCTTGGCTATCTCCTTCCATCTTTCAGGCTGTGTGGGTAGTGCCAGCTGTCTTTCGAAGGCATGAACGATGGCAAGGCAGACCTCAGGGATGAAGTTGCAGATGGTGTTGGGTGCCACACGGAAAGCATAAGCTAGGGACTTGTAGCTGTTTCCTGTTGCCATGTACCGCAGGGTGATAGCCAACTTCAGACCAGGTTCCAAAGCCCTCCTCATGTTGGTGTCTTGCTTAGCGATGAGTGGTCCAACAGCTTCCAGGATTTCAGCAAAGATGGCAGGGGGCATTCTAGTGTAGTTGTAGTAGCCGGACACGTCACGCACTTGCAGTTCAGGCAGCAGTTGATGGAAGTGACCATGTTGTTCCCTCTGCAGCAACCAGTTGCGAATCCACCACCTTTTCTGTCTCCTGGCCCTCCTCCTCCTGTGTCTCAAATAGACAGCTCCGATAGCAACAGCAGCAGCACCAGCCACAACAATAATTTCTTCTTCATTCATCATGCATATGTTCAGTAGGCAGTCGTTGTGTTCTCATTGAAGGGCAATCAGCAAATGAAGCAAGGAGGTCCTCTGTGTCCCTTTTTATAATGACCAAAAGTGACTCCTGCAGCAGCGAAACACACTTTGCCGCAGCGCTGCAACAACAGACGTTCGTCGATGCTTAAGAGACCTTCGTCGCTGCTTAAGGCAAGGACGACGAAGAAGGTCAGCATCGACGCGCCTGTAATGTCCTCGGCGCTTTATGAATGCATGTGCGACGATGAACCATCAAGTTACGCAGTAACAAGTCCCTAAATGCGGCGTTGCATCCTTACAGTCTTCGGCGAGGCTGTCATTTTCAGCGACGCATCTTACCTCGGGTGTACGCCGAAGGTTTCCTGATGCGTCGCAGGTCGCCAATTTCAGACGTAGCTGCCTCACAACCATCAGCGGCGTAAGAGGAAACAACATTGGGCGAAGTAAAAGCAGCCTCGCCGAATTCCAAAACAAAGTGCGACGCGTCTGTTTGGAACTGCGCTGAGGAAAGAGAGGCGGAACGCGGCGAAGAAAGCTTAAGCAGCGCCGCGGACACCTCAAGACTCACCGCGGCTACTAACTTTAAGCGTCGCACATGACACTAATTGATTACGTAATGTGCCAAAACCAACGTTCTACGCCACAACTTTCCAAGAAATGACTTCTCTTGATGCGTCGCTCTCAAATCGCCGTCGTGAGAACCAGGCATAAGCGACAGAATAAAGCAGATAGAGAAATAATGAGCAGCAGAACGCCAAATTTGCACTTTTCCAGATGCAGCGATAGACAGAGAATGAGAAAGACAAAATGATGCAGAAAATTTAATAGTGTCTGAGAATGTCAGTGAAGAAGGCAAGTTTGAACTTTTGGTGGCTGACAATGTAATGTTGACTTTCAAGGCAAAATATTAAGTATCTACAGATTCCAGAAAAAATCATTTTCTTACAGCCTTTCACTTTGATACCGAAAAAGAGTGTACTGTTGCACTGTGAAAATGGCGCTTTGTGTGTCATCATACTGATGATTTGTCATGATCATACCCAATACTTTCAAAGTTAATTTGATTTAAGGAGACTTTCCCTCTTGTTGGTGACAGCCAAACGAAAGGATTGTGCATCTGATTTTCAATCCAAAATCAGTTATGACAAGACAAATGGCCTTCTATTGATCTTGACTAATCAAACTGTCTCTATGCATGTTGAAAGTAGAGAAGATGACACTTCATCGGCTATCATGAGTCACGAAGTGCATTTTTCACAGTGAACTGGTCCTCATTTTTTCTTTATCAAAGTGAAAGGCTGTAATATGCTATGAACATTGATTTATATATTATCACTGACCTGATCATCGTAGACTTGCCCGAACGGACAAGTGCATCCAGATTTAGGTTCTTCTTTCTCGCACAAAAATGGAGCAAGATGTGTGTCACACGTCATTCCGCAGATGGTGTAACTGTCTCTATAGATCATACCGGGAGGACAGGAGGCTGAGCAGTTCTCTGCTAACGTCTTATTGAAGGTCCACGTGGCATTAATGCAAGTGCTGGGAAAAATTATAATATCTGTTATATATATATGAACATCGAATACTAGTCAAGTCGTAGACATGCCAAGTCATAGACATGCCAAGTCGTAGACACGCTAAGTCGTAGACACACCAAGTCGTAGACATATTTTAGACCTAGCCCCCAAGTTGTAGACACAGCATTTTTACTTTAAAAATCATTACCCACTCATTTGGCAGGAAATAATTGTTGAGAGGTCTTTTTGTCGATATATCACATACATAAATATGTACATTTTTCTAAAGATTGATCTTTAGGGTGTGCCAAAAAAAGTGAAAGTCTGAATTTCATTGGGGCTAACCTCTAAATGTGTTCTATAGCCCCTCACTGACTCCCATGCGAAATTTCAGCTCATATGAAGGTGTTTTAGATGTTGCTCAAAAGCCCCAAAGATAGATGGGGGTTTAACATTGAGTTTACATGCGAAAATGGCTATTTTAGCTAATAGCTCATAAATTGTCAGTTTCAGTTCACCCAAACACATAGATAGTTGATACAAAATTGTATAAATTATTCTGCACACTGTGGTACCAATTTCATATCTGTACCTTACTTGGTTCTTCTGTAATTGGCAAATGTATACCATTTTACATGAATATTGACGCTAAGGCAAAGAACCTTAAAATTTCTTAATGATAATTAATTGCAGTCTAATTTTTAATTTTTAACATGAGACAATCACAAATTGGTACCATAGTGTGACAGAGACACAAGAACATCAACCATGTCTTACAATCAATTCGAGACTATTGAAACAATCTTAGAAGTTTTTTTTTAAATCGCAGAAAATCGCATAAATGAGTATATCCCATACATGTCGATTTCTCAATACCCAAGCAAGTCACAAATATGAAATTGGTACCACAATGTGCAGAATAATTTATACATCTTTGTATCTATCAACTATCCATGTGTTTGGGTGAACTGAAACCTATAATTTATGAGCAATTAGCTAAAATAGACATTTTCACATGATAATTCAACGTTAAACCCCCATCTATCTTTGGGGCTCTTGAGAAACTTCTAAAACATCTTCAAAGGAGCTGAAATTTTACATGGGAGTTAGAGAGGGGCTTCTGAACACATTTAGAGGTTAGCCTTAATGAATTTCTACTACATTTTTCAGAATCCTGTGATTGATAAAAATTTAAGGATGCTATGAAATGGATAATTGCAAAGATCTGTCTCATTTCTCTTAAAAATAATATTGTCTTATCTACTGGTTAGAGCTTTCACAGACATATTGCCCATTTTTCTATTTTCTTTCAGCACTGATGTAGCATGAAGTCTGGAACAGACCAGCAGGTTTAACTAGTCGTCAAGTAAAGGATTTGTAGATCCAAATATAATGCAATTAAAGGTTTACCTGACTTGACAGTGAAAGCCAATTTCTGTGCCTGGGGGTTTCCATGTTTCGTCCTTTTGATCATAACAATGGCAGTCCTCTATTGCTGAGCAGCGGTTAAGATGATCCACATATTCCCCTCTTGGACAGGCGCAACCCTATCAAAATAAAACAAAACTGTTTTGTGGAGGCTTGCAAGAGCAACAAATGAATACAAATAGCTCTAAGGTGATGGGAACTAGGGATCATCCGATACGATAATCAAAATCAAATAATTAGCAATATCGTATCGAACCGATACTGCCTCAACTGCATTATTTTGCTTGAAAAATGTAATAATTTGCACAGTTAAGGTTTAAAATGTCACCAAATGTTGAGAAACACATGAGATTGTAGCTTCCCATTTTGCCTATACCGGAGGACTCCATCTTGCCTCAACCAATGGCCAATCATGCAGGGTATATGAATAACGACCTACTTACACATGACTAAGCACTAGACAAAATATTTTGCTTGATAAGTAGGCTTAGTAGTCCTCTTAGTCTTATAACACTGACTATAAACTATTCGGCTGCGAACGTAACTGGAGGTAAGACAGCATTTCCAAAAATGATGATTTTTTTAAAAGAAAATCAATCAAAAATTTTTAATTAACATAACTGCATACGTGAAGCGTCCTCATCCATGAAACTGTCAGGAAAAGTTGTTCATGTATCCTATCTTATTTTCGAACCAAAAAATTAGGAGGCAGGTCAATACGTTTCAAGAAAACGCTAAAAACCATTTTTCCCAGCCACTACGTTTTGCCACTCGTTCCCAATACTGCATCAAATGCATCATGAAGCTGAGCAGAAGGAATATCATGGCCAAGACGAATCACAAGACTTTTTTCAACACGGCACAAAAAGATATAATTTGAAGGAAACAAGAATCCGGCTTCCACACACTGTAAAATCTGAATTTTGAGTCAGCTTAAATGATTGAGTCAGATGGTTGCACAATTCCTTTGAGCTGACATAGCTTGTTGTATTAAGTTATGACAACAGACAGAGTATCATAATTCAAAACAACAAGATTTGTTAGCTCAAACAAAGTGAGCAACCGTCTCACTCAATAATTTGAACTGACTGGAAATTTCAAATTTTACAGTGTAGCTTACCTGAAGGCATCGTCCTGGATCCCTTTCACTGCAGGAAGAATTTGATTGCAGATCTGCACATGAGAGGCAGCCTCCAGTGCATTCTCTGTATGTTGATCCAGCACTGGAGCACTCGAATCCTGCGACATCTGCAGAAAGAAATTGACCAATCACCACTTGCTATCGTCCAATCTTCAATAATATTATCCTGACAAATTCTGAGGTTTCCAATGTGTCCCAACATAGAATTGTATGCTTTGCTACCCATAGCTATCCAGCATAGCTATTCATAGCTATCCTTAGTTATCTATGTCCTTAGCTGCACTGTAAATTCTAAATTTTGAGTTGACTCAAATGATTGGGTGAGATGGTTGCACAATTTGTTTGAGCTAGCATAGCTTGTTGTTTTGAGATTTGATAACCTTTCTGTTGTCATAACTTTATACAGCAAGCTATGCTGGCACAAAGGAATTGTGCAACTAAACCATCTCACTCAATCATTTAAGCTGACTCAAAATTCAAGGTATATTTTGCATAATTCCAAAGTTTTGATAAGGTAACTCTTTACAGAAAACGTACAATGTTGTATATGCAAACAATTTTGAAATATTTTCATAAAAGGATGTACCAACCCGAGCATTGGCCGAAGCTACCCAACCAATCCAGTTTGTGATTAGTCTCAGCACAAGCTTTAGCCAAATCTGCAAGGATGGTGCAGAAAGGAGTGTGTCCCTGGTCATACCGAGCACAGTAGTCATATTCACAGTTACGTAGGACACTGAAATGTAATCATTGTTGATGAAACCAATTTGATTATTACTCCTCTACAGCCTTCACTTTGATACCGAGTGAGCGAGTTTGTGTTTTACCCCCCCCCCGCCCATCAGCACCGGTGTGGGCTATTTAGAGGTAATCACTTTGTTACCGAAAAAGAGTGTACTGTTGCACTGTGAAAATGGCACTTTGTGTGTGTGTCATTATACTGTATAGACCCCGAAGTCAGTCAGAGTTAAACTCTGACTTGCTTGGCAAGAACTTCAACTGACTAGTCAGCTAAGTTGTTCAACTCTGACTTCACTAAACTTCAACCAACTTCAACTAACTTATCCAATTGCATAAGGACCTTCTATAAAAACTTTTGAACAGTGCATATGACAGTAGAAATTTCAGAATTTTTAAACAGGGAAAAGCTGTGTAGTATGCAAATGTGTCCGATGTTTAGGGAGATTGAGTGTTGCATAGATTTTTTCAAAGGTCCTGAAAGAGTGTGGTGTGTATTTTGTGTTTTTTATGCTGTTGAGAATGATACCAAAACCATTTATGTGAGGTAAAAACTGGCAAAGTAAAGCAACAGTGACTTGACTTTAGCTGTCTCATCTCTGGCTTGACTTGACTAAACAGCAACTTGCTGCTTGGAAAGCTAACTATGACTTCACTAATCGACTTTGGGCAGTTGACTTTGGGGTCCACATACTGATGATTCGTCATGATCATACCTAATACTTTCAATGTTAATTTGATTTAAGGAGAATTATCCCTCTTGTTGGTGACAGCCAAACGAAAGGATAATGCATCTGATTTTCAATGAAAAGTCAGTTATGACAAGTCAAATGGCCTTCTCTTGATCATTACTAATCTAACTGCGTCTATGTTTCCCATTTTGAAAGTAGAGAAGACAACAATTCATCAGCTATCATATGTCACGAAGTGAATTTTCACACTGAACTGGTCCTCATTTTTTCTTTATCAAAGTGAAAGGTTGTAATAAATTCCCTTTTTCTTTGACAATGCATTACAGCTTGGAAAAGGGGAATGGCTTAATTTGGCTGTTTGAGGAAATCGAACATCCATGATTTCTCAAAAGGTCCTATCTTTTTTATGTTGCTATGATCGACCTTTTTGTTATGGGAGACAGGTGAGTGATTGTTTTTACTTATAGGACTGGTGTTGCAAACAGTGGCGTAACTAGGGGTTTCGAATAGGGAGGCACCTTGGGGGCATGCGATTTTCTGGGGGGGAGCACCCATTATACTAATTGCATATTTTAGCCTAGGTTGAAAAGTTCATATGGGGGGGCACCTGGGGGGCACAGGTCCAATATGGATTATGGAGGCAAGTGCCCCCCATAGGGACGCCACTGGTTGCAAAACTGAACTATTGAGGGGGTGATTTATGCCAAAAGTTTAGGATCCAGATTTCATTACAATTTCAAATGGCATTTATTGGTCTTCTTGTCCAAATTTTTAGTATTCGGTTGGGAGGGCGCAGAGCTCTGGTAGGACTCATTCACTGACTTATGCAGATAACATGGTATGATGGCAAACATACTTTGGTAATTACCTGTATTTCCAATGCTGTCATTTGAAATTATAGTTTTTCCTTTCAACTTGCTTGTAAAAAAAGGCTTAAAAATCATAGATACTTATTGCTTACTCGTGCCAGTTGATCAAGTGCTTGCAGTCTCCAAGAAATGAGTCTGTGACAATCTGAGCACACTGGGCCTTCACCGTGTCTTCCACCTAAAAAAAACAATGGTACCACTCCAGAGTTAGACGGTTTCAGTTCATCAATATCATTTCTGGACCAACCTTATATTCCAACATTATGTCACTTCTCAGTAGTAGTGTTCACTTCTCAGTTTAGTAACTATACATGTGGATGATACAATGTGCAAGACCTACAAATTTTATGAAGCCTAGGTGGCCCCTTGATAGCGATACTTGTAGGTATCATAGTACCTCATTAGTATTCTTGTTTTTTCTTATTCCTCTGACTATTGATTTGTATAATACTAATGAGCAAATAAATGATTGAAATTGAAATTGATTGAAATTGAATGTCAATGAAACCTGCTTGATCCATGCAGACAAATTGGTTCTCCGAGTATAGTACTATTTTGTCAGAGAAAAATGGGCCAATTTCGTACAGATATCAATAAAATGTTTATGGCTGGCTCATTCAGTAATTAATAATATCATATTTTTAGTGATACCAAATAATTCCAGGTATATAATTGAAGCTCGGTGTGAATGGCTCAGGTGGCTTATGTTTTTTCTTTCGCTCCTACCGAGGGATTGATTTACCTTGATTTGATTTGATTGGATTTGATTGGATTTGATTAGATTTGAATTGAAGGATAAAAATCACACCAATGAATTTGTGAGTGGACAGTCATATTTTTGAAGTACTGACCTGACTTTCTATGTTGCAAGTATCCAGAGCTGCAGTTGGGGCACTGTGTGGGTTACAAGTCCCTCCGGAGAGACCCCAGGCCTGTCCGAACTCACTGACTGTTCCTGCTACTAGGTTTCCATCAGCTAAGATGAGTTCTCCATTGGTACTGCCATCATTGTTACCGCATAAACCTAGAACCTGAAAAAAATATCAATTTTGATAATAAATTAATACGTTTTCTTCATAATTAGAATGGTCCTGGGGTGCTTTTTATGAATATTATATGACAAAATTCAATAGGATTAACACAAACAAGAATAAAGAACAAACATGTTCTGAAACGCGAAAAAAAATTGATAAACCACATGCCTTTCCATGGTAATCTGGTGAGAGTCTGATGTACCATCTGCCATTCTTATCAAACAGGATTTCAAAAGTTTCTCCAGACACCATCCAAAACACTGATGTTGCCCTGCGCACTACTACATGGCCATTTTTGAAATATTCTAAGGGTTGGCCATTGATGTAAGCCTTATCACCGGTCAGGGCGATGGTGGTTTCGAGGTCATCTTTAGTGTGAGTGATGGTCAATGAAGCTGTGCAAGTCACCAAACCAGCTTTTCCACAGGAGATGACCTTCTGCTTGATAGACAGGTCTGCTGGAGCTCCATGATTTGGTAACGTCTGGAAATAAAGAAGTTAAATTTTGTATCAGATAAAGAGGTTGAGCATATCATACAGATAGTGGATGGTGAGGAGACCAATATTGAGTTTTATTACCTGCTTCGGCCAATAAAACTCAATATTGGTAGACTCAACTGATCATGACTAATCAAAAAGCCTCTATGTTTCCCATGTTAAATGTAGAGAAGATGACACTTCAACAGCTATCATGAGTCACAAAGTGCCATTTTCAGAGTGTGACAGTCCACTCTTGTTGCATATCAAATTTCCTGGCTGTTATACTTCACAAGGTTTGTATCCAACAGTTGCACACAGTTTAATCGATGGCCATTTTACATTGCAGCCATCTCCATAAAACAGTAGGCCTATAATTATTATTCATAAATAACCTTGGCTAGTGGCTTGGGACCATTCAAGAAAAAATAGAGGCAGCAAGTTCTAGTGACGATACCCAATTCGACTTGAATTTCAGCAGTCTGCAGCCTCGCTCGCTGCTTGTACAGCAGACTGACTTTTCAGTCAGCTGATAATAATAAAATAAAAGTGCATTGTATCAGTGTGTAATATTAGTAACATTAAGAAATTCACTGCTTTATACATCCACTGCATACACTCTATATTTCAGAGAAGCAATAACATAGTCTATTGAAGAAATTGTAATTCTGGAATGAACGGTAGAATTGAATTAATGTCCTATATGTATGTAAGCTGGTCTTATTACCCTGACAAGAATGTAACTGCAACCAGCAGCTCCCTGGTAGTCATATCGGAAGCCGTCAAAAGTGCTGATGTGCTGATTTCCCACCATCGAACAGGTATGGTAGCATTCTCGTTGGGTACATTTCCATGTACCAGATTTACATTCGCTGAATAAAATGGTAACAAGATTTTGTGAAGAACACTTTTCGAATTAATTGTCCATGAGACATTCGTACACAGGCTTTTGCAAATACTATAAAAAAAATAACAGATTAAAGCCCTAAGTATATATGGCGTATATATGGCAGTTGGATATGACATTGCACATCTTTTGGTACAATTTTCAAGTCTCTTTTGTCTGCTTTGGTTGCTGAGATATTGCATTTTTTCATTAGATTTGGAAAAAAAAAACCATTTAAATTTGGGTAGGAATAATGGCATAGGACCATGGGCCACCTTAAAACAAAGGCCAGCCAAAATTGGTCGAAATTTCATTTGACAACAATGTATTTTATAATTATATTTGTCCTCACCATGAATTGCAATCGACCATGATGGTCTTGCCTGGACTGTAGCTGATGTGCTGGTAGACGCAAGGGCATTCTTCTTTCGTGAGGCATTGGTCGCAGTGTCTGTATTTGCCAGCCGGACAGACACACCCTGGAACCTGCCATTCACCGCAAGGGTCAGAAGTTACTGCTCCCAAACTCTGGCAAGTCGCTTGACAGCCGGCACCCGTTTCTGAATAGACGAAGCCATTGTCACAGGCCGCCGCTTCTGTAACCAAAAAAAACCAACAAATCAATGCTGTTAGAAAATTTCAGGTAAGGCCCCCAATTAGTAGACCTATAAGGCTAGATTAGATTTTTTAACTAAAAATAGCCAAAGGCCAAGATGCAACACAATATTTCTGAAGATACAGAAACATAAAATATTCATGTCTTTCGCGTAACAAATCACTTTGAAATGTCCAGTATATAAATAAATAAATCTGCAGAAAAATTTGATGTAAAGACATGAACCTGGCCCCATAACAATGACAGACCATTTGTTGGAGAAGCCCAATGTTTTCCTTTGCAATATTAACAAAAATCTTGCTAGAGAATCAGGTCACACTAAGCATGATACCCATAAATTTGGGGTAGGGGTGGGGCAACATATTTAATATAAATTTTGACCATAAAGCCCAGCCTCCTTTTAGTGGGTGAGAAAAGGTTTCATGCTAAGGTCATATTGTTTTCATAAACCTTTACAAAGCATTGACAGTATAAGTGAGCATACATAATTTTATTAATTCATTTCACACTTGTCCAATTGTCTGTTGAGATGCTAAATCAAAATAATATATTAGGGACCGTTCAGAATTTATGACTGGGGGGGTGTGGGAGTTTTGGCCGAGGGGTACTAACTTTTCACACGTGTTTCAAGGGGGGGGTATTAATTTTTGACAACACTACAAGGGGGGGGTAAGAAATTTTAACAACGAAAAAGTGTTATATATATTTGCGTGTATGGCTTTGTATGTTGAGGGGGGGGTACTAAAAATATGCGTGAAACCTAGGGGTGGGGTAATAAAAATCCGTATGAAACTCAAGGGGGGGTATCAATTTTTGACGGGAAGTTCCAGCAAAAACTCCCCCCCCCCCAGTCATAAATTCTGAACGGTCCCTTATACAAAAACGGCATGATATGAGTGCAATATGAATTTACGAGTGCAAATGATTTTTCATATTGCACGATAATAAGTGCCGTATTTGTTTTATTACACGCCAAGTTATGCTTCCAATATAATGTTACATTCTGAAAAAAATTTTTGAAAAAAAGATGAAATCGTTTTTTTTACAAGTAAAAAACGAAAACAAACTGGAAAAAATAAAAAAAAAAGACTCATATTGCACTCGAACCATGCAATATGAAAAAATCTGAAGGAAAAAAAACTTTTTTTTTATTTTAATTTTTCTGGAAAAAATCTCATATTGCAGTCGAACTATGCAATATGAGTTTTTATGATGTCATCATGTGACTGATTTTGGCAAATCAGTATCGCTCTAGCATAGTGGCCATGTAACAAAAATCTTTATAAAATAGTTAATTATTAAAATTAATATAAAAATTAATACAAAACATCACTTTACCGCAAAGAACGGTGCCATTTGTGTCAACCCTCCATTCAACCCTGGTGCCAGACTCCAAGAACCCTTCGCTGGCATAAGCATTGTAGAGGGCACAGGTAGTGGCTGCTATCACTGCTTCCTCACTCATGCCTACATCTTTTGTCTTCAGGATCTTGATGACATTGCACACTTCTTGTAGACACATTGGCACAAAGTTTGGCTGCAAAAGGGGAAAATGAGTGTTCATTAAAATGCAGCAAGATACACAAGATTCTTTTAGTTTTATAAAATTTATATATATATACATAATATTATGAAGATGACTTCAGTAGGTATAGGACCCGTTTCGGGCTAACTTTTTTGACCCCAATATTTCTTCAGGAGCGCTGTGTTGTCCGTCCAAACCCAGACCGGACTTCATATCAAGGAAATGAGCAGATCCTAATTCACTCCACCCAAGTGTCAACAGGTTGGCCATAGTATGATATAGATTAAATGTTTATATATATAATGTTTTCATATATGTTGTAGGCCTATTGCTGTAATACGTTAAATATGACATATGTGTTTTCATATGTTGTAGGTCTATTGCTGTTATATGTTAAATATGGCATATATGCTACATGTGTAACATATAGGACTAAGGCAGAAAAGGGACAAGATTGATCAATGATGTCACCGTGCACATGAGCCTGCTAACTGTATGTCCTCCTGTACCGGATTGTATGAACGTTAGCGCGAGTTATCCCTATTTGATTAACTCATGTAACTCATCTTCTAACAGAGTTATTGAAAAATAATTTCGTTATGTAATTACAGGTGCTGATTTTCACAGGTTTAACAGTCCACCCTTTCTCTATATCAAAGTGACTGACTGTACGTACAATATATAAGCGTTGATACAATCTCGTACAGATGAGTGAAACAGATCAGGAATGAGCAGTGAGCCGGTCAGCATAGGTATTGCGCTGTCTCTGTTCGAGACTGACAAGTGGTAGCAGAATGCTGACAGTCCCTGGAAAATTGCATTGGGTCAACAACAATTTGATCTGTTTTGGACCAATCACAAGATCAGGTCGCACAACAGCTGTCCATATTACTACGCCAAACTACTTTCACAAAGCATGGTTGTAAAGATCCAATCCACTGCTTTGAATGAAAATGTTTGGAAATCATGAGACAAAAATAAAGTTTTGAAACTTTAGCATAAACTTTGCCTGTGAAAGGGATGATTTTACTCATCAGAATTTTTATGGTATTCAATCTACTTATTCCATTTAGTGCATGTTAAATTGTGGTCAGAAAAGTGTCCAAAAAGAATGCTCTCTCACTTATTCACGTGCCCATACAAAGCCACTGTTTTTGCTTTGTGATATCAAAAATGCTCATTTGTATTTATTCTGTTACTTTATAGAGATTTATTAACTAGGACAACAATATAATTTACAATTTCATAAAAGCTGTTTATTACTGTGTAACACTCAACAAAATGTCTTGTCCATGCCACAAGTGGCCCCCTCTATACTGGCATTATATGTGAGCAACAATGTATACATCCTCCATGATAAAAAATAGTTCCAACTTATTTTGGTATTTACAAGCTGTCTGCTTAAAATTTAAGCCAACCAAAGTCAGATTAGACACTTACAGAGTTTTTGGAAATAAACTAGACCATCACTAAATGATGGAACTGTCCTGGTTTCTTCCAGACACTGTCCGGTTTCTTCCAGAGATTGAAATTCTGTTGACCGAACACAGGAGCTTGCGAATTTTGCACCCTAGGTGGCAGCAAATAGTGGTCAACTTGTAGACAGGGTATTGCACCAAGTCTTAAGCATGGAGGCAGACTACAACCCCCGGCTTATGCCTTTATTTCCAACATAGTCCAGGAGATTTGTCCTTTTCATAACGCTATCAACGGGTCAAAACTGTAAAACTCTTGATTTGCTCATATTGCAGAAAAAACCATAACATGTGTTAAAAACCCAGTGATCTAAGCAAATAACATCTGAAATCACTGGGTTTGTAATTATATTGTATGGAATTTCTCTACAATTTGAGCAAATTGTGAGTTTTGACCCTAAACAAAAAGGTTAAATCTAACAAGACTGTGATGAAACATTGAAACGACGAAATGTTTTATGAATCACCATTAAATCCTAATTGTACACAATTCACGTGATGGATGCATGATTTCAATGAATGAGTTTGTGAATTGGTAAATTTCAAGCTCAAGTATATAATAGCATATCAATCAATATATAAATATTTATGTTAATTGATGGACTACAATGATGTCATGATGTCACAGTTGCTATCAATGCCCCTCTAAAATGACAATCACATTTACTTAAAAAGCATCCCAACTTGCTTACCATTATACCATTGATATTTCTTTATCGAAATGGGCACCACATTGATATCTAAACAGTTATCTGAACTTATGCAGATACCCTAGTTTAGATGCACATATTCCTTTGATATTTGAAAGCAATGATTCTCTGACTATAAACTATTCAACTGTGGATTAATTAGTAGTTTTCATATCTTTAGATATTTCATTTCCATATCTGACTATTCTTGAAATAGGTTATTCGCCTTTGACAACTTGGCATGTGACAGTACTTACTAGGGTGGTTCCAAAACAATTTCTTCAGAATTTCTCTGATTTGAATCTTGCATTCTAATCTTACATGGATAGAAGGTATTGTGTAAAAATTTCAGCAAAATCAATTAATATTTAGAGGTGGCACAAAGCCGTTGAATTTTAACATGCGATTGCCCATCAGCAGACCTCAAAATCATCGGTATTTGCAAATCTTGCTGTAAAAGCGTATTATTTTGATCAAGCGACCTTTTTTTTATTATGTCCAGAGTGCCCAATCCAGTCCTGACATTCTTTCTGACTTACAATGTTTCGTAGCAGGTCAGCATAGATATTACATAGGTCAATTATCACCCCTTTTTTCATAAAAACAGGCAAATATTTCACTCACTATGAATAATAAGTAAAAGAAAGCCCCCCCCCCCCCGATACTACTTTGCCATGCCAATTTTACCATACACTAAAAAATCATGAAAAAATATTCACTTCCAAGAAAGATCTTGGAAAATGACAAATTTTTCAGTTGCGCGAATGAGGAATTAAATTATAAACTTCGAGGGCTTTGTGCCACCTCTAAATATTAACCGATTTGGCTGAAATTTTGCATGTGTTTGTTTTACTATTGTGGTCATCAATTTCCACTTTACTTATGGATTGTCAACTGTAGCTTCACCGTGACATGGACAGTTTGGATAAAATCCCATAAAATATATTCTACAATTTTTGATCATGTGCTTCCAGCATGATTCAATATTCAAATTCGACTAAATTGCTGTGAAAATGGGTAATAATATGTTACATGTAATAGTTATAACTCTCAGCACTGTTTTATGTAAAAGTTGCAAGGACAGCAATATCGCAACATACCAATTTTTTGAAGAACGGTTCGAATGCGTCATTTTTGAAACCCGTGCAGTACGACGTAGAATTAATGCCTAATTCCTCGAGGTCGCAATCTTCAGGCTCTGTAGCACTTACACACTGAAAAGAAAAGGGAAAGGAAAAGGCAATCAGAGAAATGTTGAGTTAACACACATCTACCCAGGGCTGTAAGAAAAGCATGGGGGGGGGGCATCAAAGATACTGTTGCAATACAGGTTGTGTGAAGTCATGCTGATAGACCCCACTCAGTTCAGATATTTTGACAAAGGACTCAATCAAAACCCTTATCAATTTATTCAAGTTTAGTAGGCTATATTGTAATTTTCACTGATTTAGATTGCAACTTCAGCGAAATCTCACGAATGAAATCTCGCATACAAAATCTCGAGGGCAAAATCTCATGAGTAAGATCTTGCGGGAATTTCAAAAAGACTTCAACATCATCAGATTTCATTTTTGACAGATCAGCAAATTTTTTATTCCTCACTCAATACCTATCCTTCTCTTCTCTACAAAACGAAAACGCTATTACATGTAACCAATTTGTTCCTTATTGATTCAGTGGCATTGACGTCATTAGAATAAGATTTTATATGTATTTCGTATACTGTGGGAGTAGCATTAGAAAAACCTGCAAAATCAAATTCTTACAGTCTCAGTTGCATTCACTTCGATGAGCGCATATGAATTAGCAAAATCGACAACCGATGTGGCCGCTTGTTGGTTCATTTTCGTCAAGTCATCTGTAAAGAAATTATGCCGTTATACAACTGCTCAAAATGTCCCATTCTACATAGACGTAAAGTAATTTTAACTAATGCTAGTAACTTTAAAATTGCTTTTTAATGACCAGTCATTTAAAACAATCACTTTGTTTTTGTAGCAATTCAAACTGTATGTTGTTTATGCCCCAGTATGTTATAATTTAGTCTCAACTTACTTTGTTGAAGTTAACATAACAAGTTTATCAATTATGTATATCAATTTACAGTAGATCTATTTTCTATGGTGAAGCACGGGACATTTTATACCTACGCAAGCCATACACCTTGGGCGTCTTTGGTATTGTTTATTGATGATCTGGCAAATATACCAAGCAAGACCTCTACAGTCTGTCAATTTGATATGCAAAAAGAGTGGACTGTTACACTGTGAAAATGGCACTTTGTGGCGCATGATAGCTGATGAAGTGCCATTTTCTCTACATTCAACATCAGAAACATAGAGGCTATTTGATTAGTCATGATCAAAGGGAGGCCATTTGATTTGTCATGACTGATTTTAGAGTAAAAATCAGATTCATAATCCTTTCATTTGCCTGTTAAGAAGCTTGATTAGTCTCCTTAAATCAAATTAACATTGAAGTATTGGGTATGATCATGACAAATCATCAGTATGATGACTCCCAAAGTGCCATTTTCACAGTGCAGTACTCCATTCTTTTTGCATATCAAAATGTCAGACCGTAAAAGCAAATTTCTTACTTGCAGAGATGCTGTCAAAGTTGCCGCAAAATCCCTTCACCAAAGTGCGGTCTTCTGGCAGCATCACCGGATCAACTTTCAGAATAAACTCATTGTCAGCATCACTCGTGAAGAAGAATTTCAGTCCACTGTACGTGATCTTCACATATCGGCCAACATAAGTCACAGTGATACCTAAAGACAAAAAATTCAGAAATCACAAAAGTTGCCAATCAGGTAGCCTCCGAAATCAGATGAATGATGATAGCCAAAATCAATCCTGAGCTAGGTTCATAATTTTTCACATAATATTTCTTCATTCACAGAATCAAGAATGGTCATAACTTATAGTGTAGGACTACATGGTACCTCCCTAATTTGTAACTCAGGGTTTCATGTATTTGAAAGATATTGATGTTTTGAAAAAAGAACAAATAAATATCATCGGACAATCTGTTTGGATGTAATGCAGCCAAAAACATAATTATAAATAGAACGTAAATCTCTTAGATAAAATTCTAAGAGTGCATGGAGGGGGTATAGTAGTGATCCAGATCTGAAACTGGTCAAAACATAGGCTGCGTAGCAAACCTTCAGCAAAAAAAAAAAAAAAACATTAAAGGACACCATAAAAGTGATGTGAACGAAATTGCATGTAGTATTTGCAATAGTGGCCCGATTTTGGTCTGAAGCTATCGATAATATGCCCTGTCAAATACCCGCCAACCTGCCAGGGTATGTTGAACCATGGAAAGGCCCTACCAAACATGGTAGGCCTATTGTTCACTAATGTGTGCTTGTTTCAGCCCTTTTGCACTGTTTTTCTTTCAGATCTTATTATCATGTGTACAATACTTATTGTAAATGTACATACCTGGATAAACTGTAGCAAACCCATGGCATGGAGTCACATCAACTTTCATACCATTCAAAAGAATTTCTTTCTGGCTGTTGATTTTGATGATAGTGTGGGCTGCCAGTCTAAGTTCATATGTCTGAAAGCAACAGTCCAGAATGCCTCAATGTAAGCCACATAACAAATTTAAACAGTATAAAAAATAAAGAAAATAGCTGCATGGTCTGCAATTTATAACAATACGAGTACAAACAAAAATGTTCTTGAGGATCATGCACCATTTGGTGACATTATGATTTTTTGTCACATAATAAACAAATATAAATAGTTCCCCAGGGCAGCAGTACTAACAAATATTTCATCAACAGACCTTCTACTGACCTTTTTGCAAGTCGTAACCAAGTCGCATTTGTCCAATGTCAGTGTCAACGAGTGCATGCCATCATTGAACACCACATAAGAACAGTGGTCATTGGAACTGAAGCGGTAGATCAGTCCATCAAATGTCCGGAAGAGATTTCGAGAGTAGCTCGCACAAACTGGTTTGTACTGGCTGTGTGTTACTGAAAATGGAAGAGGGAACATTGATGTGACACCGGTTGAAATAGCTGATATTCGCGCAGCGGAACAGCCGAAGGCCGTTTCTCAGGCGAACTAAGCACAAGAAGCATCAAAATCTGTGTAGTGATGATCTCAACTTGCACAAACTAGGTCCAGACCGTCCAGTATCTAAATAAACATCATATTCATCTTTAAAATGTCTGAAAATGTCAATATTTTCCAATAATACCCTCTGACCATATCATTTTGGTAGATCAATTCATTAAAGCTCTATTATCAACAAGTTATCATTTCAAAATTAAAGTAACACAATCTTCATTAAGTATCTCTCTATCTATCTATCTATCTATCCATCCACCTATTTTATCATTATCAACGCCTCTCTATTTGCTTATCCTTCTGCATCGTTTCATTTATATATCTGTCTAATGTTTTTATGCACAAAATATAAGCTAAAAAAGAAAGTTACACCAGAATTTGAGTAAATTGTCCTTTGAAAACTATAAGTGCTTGATGGTCGTGCCATTTACATAGGCCTAGTATTTATTGAAATAAAGTCAGACGACGTTTCAAAGGGCCCTTAGTAACTTGAAGGTTATTTATAAATAAAACATTGTTTCAGAGCCAGCACATGCTGTTTAATGGTGAAGGCTCTTGTCTCTTGTACAGAGAGTACACACTCTCAATATGAGTTTTAAAAAGTGTGAACTCCGTATGCAGAGTATCTAATGGTGTAAGTGATAAGTAAAAGAAATTTTAAATAAATCAGTTAAGTTTTTTTAGATTACACCATTTTAAAATTTCAGAGCATCTTTACTACTAGAATGGGCTAATTGATTGATTGCTTAATTAATATGTAATGCTTGTAATTTCACATCAAGATTTCTAACACTTAAATACAGCACATTGGCTATTTTTTATTGTACTTAAATTGGTATCTTGTCCAAAATTTAAGATTTTATGTTTAATTAAGGTCGTTTGGCACAAAGCAAATGGTATACAGTGCGAAAGGTCTTTAGGTTGATAACTTGCAATTAGATTTTTTTTTATAATTAGGCTTGAAACATTAACAAAAAAAATCCTATATATCTCGATTTCCTATTAAGGAAATTACAGCTGTTGTAAAAATACTTGCTCATCTTTCTTGAGTGAAATTGCAGTTTTTTCGTAAAATCTACAGCGTTTTATAACTTAATTGATCAAATAACAATTACCTTGGATGTCATTGATCTATTTTTTATGCTTGCTCGTCAGTGTATTTCGTCAGCCATTCAGTGATGGATACGTATGAGGATTTTCAAACTGATCACATGTTACACATGTAAGAAAGTTTAATGATTATTACCATAAATGACTGTTACTGTGGTAACTGCATTATTAAACTGATATAAATGGGAGCAGTGGCGTATTTAGGCGAGGCCAAAAATTAACATGGGAAAGATTAGAAAAGCTGCGAGCGACTACATATTCATCTCATTTTATGCTATTTCTAGATATGCCCCTGAACGGGAGGCCAGGATAAACTGAACCATTTTCGCTTTGGTTCGATTAACCATAAAGCCACAGCATTTTCTAAACTTCTCTTCGGGTTACAAAATAAAACAGTTACATAAATGCACTTTTGTAAATTTAGTGCATTTGGGTGACTGGTGTATGTTGGGCTCCGTCATTTCATAAATTGTAGAAGAAGAGTTAGAGCAACTTGCCAATGTAAATGTCAGGGCAAGCATGTCAAGCATAACTGATTTAATTAATGTAAATTTTGCTGAATGTAAATTTTGTTGAGTCATGCATAATGATGAATTAAAATCAATGAAATTTATGGAATTTCTGGACATATCTTCAAATGACTAACATGTCTTCATTTAGATTTTATGAAAGATATTCTATGTAGGGCATTGACAAGGATAGGAATATGACCTCACAAGGAACACTATAGAGTCAATTTCTATAAGGGACAGTCAGAATTTATGAGTGGGGGGGTGGGAGTTTTGCTTGAACTGCCCATCGAACATTGATAACCCCCCCCCCCCTTGGGTTTCATGCAGATTTTTAGTAGCACACCCTTAGGTTTCAAGCATATTTTTAGTACCTCCCCCCTCGACATACGAAGTTATTCACACTTATATACTTTTATACATGTGCCCTTGGATAGTAATGCATACAGATTCGCGGACTTTTACGCGTAAAAAGCGCGTATAAACTGAGTTTATGCGCGTTTTATGACATTTTTGCTATGTTAAAATTTCCTACCCCTCCTTGGACATGTTGTCAAAAATTAGTACCCGCCCTTTAGACACGTGTCAAAAGTTAGTACCCCCTCGGGCAAAACTCCTACCCACCCAAGTCATAAATTCTGAACGGTCCGTAAGATCTTGTAATTCTTGAACTGAAAGTAAGTGGACGGAGTTGCAGATTCAAAGCAAGCTTACCTAGGACGTCCTCAAAGTTGGCCACATGAGAATCACAGGGGGTGCAAATTTCACTCCCTGATTTTCCCCAGGCCACTCCACTCAGTCCTTCGCAACAGTTCTCTCTCGTCATCAGTCCCGATTCATCGATATGGATTCCTGAGCAGGCCATCTTCTTGTAACAGTAACCACTGGTGTTGCCCGCTATAAAAAGTAAATCGAATCAGAAATTACCTATTTGATGTAATCTTGTCTGATCTATTCTAATCTGCTGGTAAGAAAATTCAAGAACAATTTTAAGGTTTTGACATTGTTGATTTACAGGGTGGGGACCCAAAACTTGCACAAATGAAGCTTTATTTGAAAAAATGCAAATATCTCAAAAACAGTAAGATTTCACAACAAGTGGCTTGGCACACCCAAAGTGGACATAGTAGACAATGTTTTCATTCTATTTGGCCACCATTATTATCAATTACACACTGCACCAGGTAGCAGAAAACACTGCAACTGTCTACAATAAACTCTTCTGACATATTGGTCGCCTCTGCCTTGATGATAGCCTTCAGAGCATTAAAACTGGGATGGAAAGTTCTATTAGTAGCCCTCTCCAAAATGTTCCAGTCAGCATATTCAAGGGGGTTCAGGTCTGGACTGGATGGCGACCAAAAGTCAGCTTTCCAGAAATCGGCAAAATTGTTCTTACAGAAATGCTGAATTTTTCTGGCAGTGTGACAAGGTGCCCCATCTGGGTTCACACGTAATTTCCCTCTGGAAACGCTGACTTAAACAATATGACCCGTGGTATCTAAATATCTTGTAGTACACATCAACTCCAATTTTCTTTCCAGGCTTAATAAAGTAGGACGGCATATTTCTTCCATCAGTGGCAATGACTCCCAATACCACAATTTGGGCTGGATATTTTTCCTGAACATCTACTGGACCTCAGCTGTTGATCCAGCCAAGCTGTTATCATTTATCTCATCAACAACAAAATCTACAGTAAAGATTTTCTAATGTGGGATACACAAATAGTGTTTTGTTGAGATCTTATGAAGTTACGTATTTCCTAGTTTCTATTGGACTCACCACTGCATGCCTGGCCTTTTCTGGACACCCTTTTGCTGCCTCATTACCTTCTTACAGGCAATTTCATTAGTACGCGATTCTGAGGTTCTTTGCCAACTAAATACATAGCATTTTTGCTTAATCTGATTGGTTTAGGAACAACAGAACGTCACACAGTCGATATATAAAACGTAGTATGGGCCTGCATTGCATTGATTCCTCACAGACAACTGTGAATGACCAAAATCGCGTGGTAATGAAATCACCTGTAATGTTAAATGATGACCATGAGGACAGTTAAACAATGTCGGATATTCTCCAGGGAACTTCTACGCGCAGAAAATCAAAGACTGTCTGCCTTTTTTCCATCTTTGATGCCATTTTTGCTCAGAATGAGTTATTATTTAATTATATAATACACTCAAGACATAGCTGATTATCAATTAATGAGTTTCATTACAGTCCATTGAGCTGTTTAACGGCTATCTGTTATACAAATGAGTGCAAGTTTCGGGTCCCCACCCTGTATTATACGGTTATAACCCTGCCGTTCAAATTTTGTTGATAATCATAAAGGATTGGCCCAATTAAATAATATTATACGGAATCTGATATGACATAATAATATTATGAGTGCAAAATGATTTTTTTTTACGCGAGGCGGAGAGGGTATTCAAATTGAAGGAGGTTCATTCCTAATCCAAAATGTATCATCAATAAAGCATCACACTTCACACGAAGTTGGTTCATTTGTTAGTTGTTGTTTTGTTTTTTTGCCACCATAATTATGTACACCTGAAGTCCATGCACAATAAAATTAAATATGACTTCTGAATTAAAGAGAGGAAGCTTTAGCGCTTCACATCACACTTCACACTAAGTTGGTTCATTTTTTTTTTTCTTGTCACCATAATTATATACACCTGAAGTCTATTCACAATAAAATTAACTTGACTCGTATGATCAAATAATGCTTACGAAGAGTAATGAGTTCATCACAAGTTGCTCGTTCATAACCTTCCAGACAGTCACAATAGTTTCCATTGTCTCCTGCTTTACACAAGCCACCACTTTTGCATGGCGGGTCACATAAAGCTGAAAAATAGATGAAAGAACAATGAAGTAGAGGAAAACGTTTCATTCTGCGCCAGACCGCCACACCATAAAATTGAGATTTTGAGTCAGCTTAAATGATTGAGTATGATGGTTGCACAATTCCTTTAAGCTTAGAACACAGCTTGATGTTTTAAGTTAGACAATCTGTCTGGTGTCATAAGTTAAAACAACAAGCTATGTCAGCTCAAAGAAATTGTTGCAACCATCTCACTGAATCATTTAAGCTGACTAAAAAAGTCAAATTTTAAAGTGCAGGAATCGCCAGGATCAATTGATACATTAGTTGCTTGAAATGTTAATTTTATTTGCGAAGTCAAAATTCATAAGAATAGACATGTACATCATAATTATTGTGTAAATGATTTCCATGATCTTTATTCTCTCTACACTGCAAAAAATTCCCGTTAAATTTTACAGTTAAATTAACTGGCAACTTTGTTCCAGGTCTAAGAACTGTAAAAGTACTAATAAACCTGAACAGGACAATGAACCGTAAAATGCAGATTGGTACATTGAACTGTAATTTTGCGGATTCAACAAAGTGATATTACGGTATAATGTACATATATAAAACAGTTTATTTAAAGTATATTTTACAGTTATATCAACTGTCAAACATAGAATGTAAAGAATGCAAGGGGCTGTAGAATCTACTGTAAAAATACGGATAGTATTTGATTTAACTGTCGCATAGCTGTAGGGATGTATCGAAGCTGGAATCAGCTGAGAGAGTGAGAGAGCCAGTGACTCCAGGCTCGGCCTTGCTCATCTCTTGCTTGACAGCAGGGAAGTAAGTCCATCAATTAGTTTGCTCACAAACCATAAAATGGATGGATATTTTTCAAGAGAACCAGGTGTCAAGTTTATTGAAGTATGTTCTATTGATGCAGACTGCGCTTGGGTTATTTTGGTTTTAATAGTGCCATTTTTTAGATCACATCATAAGACTCACACAAATGTCAAT
This sequence comes from Platynereis dumerilii, assembly GCA_026936325.1. NCBI lineage: Eukaryota > Metazoa > Annelida > Polychaeta > Phyllodocida > Nereididae > Platynereis > Platynereis dumerilii. The sequence continues at coordinate 47,551,843 of JAPTHN010000007.1, read as the reverse complement.
GTCACATATAGACATTACAACTTTTGCGTAATGACAGCATCTTTAAGATCATATGAATGAGGATGTTCCCTTACCTTCAGATAAGTTATAAATTAAGTTTGATTAACAGCTGTGTAAAGCATATGTTATAGATGGCACCACATGTTCTGTGGTTGAAGTCCATGCATCTCTTGTTTATAGTTCCTAATCTGACCAGGTGTATTGATTGTTTGGCCAATTCAAATGTTTTGTCTGCATATTACAAGTTGCCAGTAAATTAACGGTTGAAGTAATTGTTCATTAACGTGAACTGAATGTTGAATGACATGTCGCAGTAAATTTATCTTGTAGCCATTTTGTAACTGACAAAGAACTGTAAATTCCCGGACAAAGTCTGTATTAAAAAAATACTGGTAAAATAACAATAAATTTACGGTTCTTTTAGCCAGAAAAACACGGCCATTTCTTACAGTGTATACCACAGGTGATTGTCTCTGATATATATAGCATAACTCAACAAAAATTTTAGAGAAAAATCCATTGTCCTACCTTCAGTACAGTTTTCTCCTCCAAAACCAGGACAGCAATCTTCAACCTCTTTTATTTCTTCCCTGGCAAAGACAAATAATTTTATTTTATTGGTGAGAAAAATTGAAATCATTATAATATATAGTTTCTTTTAAAGAGCTGAGATTATTTTGGCCCTGCTGAGGTGATCTCCCATTGTAAATTTAGTTAGAGTCAAATAACTTCATTCTGAGTCTATGTTTAAATCTAAGTATTAGTTAGAGACTGATTTTGTATCAGTTAGATCCCACGAGGAGACAAAGATGAATGTGAGAACCAGAAAATCAGGTGTCTTACTGACTTCATAATATTCTTCTTTAACTACACCTTTCAAGTCATATTTTTTGCAAAACAAACAATAAAATGGAACTTCGTGAGTCATCATGCTGATGATTTGTCATTATCCTTCCAATACTTTCAATGTTTATTTGATTTAAGGAGACTTCTTCCCGTTGTTGGTGACAGCCAAACGAAAGGACTGTACATTCTGATTTTAACTCTAAAATCAGTTATGACAAGTCAAATGGCCTTCTCTTGATCATTACCAATCAAACAGCCTCTTATGTTTCCTATGTTGAAAGTAGAGAATATGACGCTTCATCGGCTATCATAAGTCAAGAAGTGCATTTTTCACAGTGAACTGGACCTCATTTTTTCTATATCAAAGTGACATACTGTAATGCAGAGATAAAAAGAAGGATAAATTCCTACTTGTAGAAGGAGCACCAGTTGTGGACAGTCAGTCTGCTCTTAATGGCATCCATGGACATCCCAGCAAAGTTGGAAGCCTCCATATCCAGAGTATATCCACCGATGACCCGGAGGAAGAAGTTGTCACAAGTTTCAAACTTTTCATCACTTCGCACCGGTTCATACTTCATGCATATTCTCTTGGACCTGTCGAAAGAAAAATATATGGGTCCGAATCTACTAGTTGTGTCCAAAGTGTTACATGGGCAAAAATATTAGAACTATCACCAAAGTTATCATATTGGTAAAGACCTGCAGCTTCTCTAGTTTACTGTTTTTAAAATTTTATAGCAAATTGTTATTTCATCTTCCTGTAATTGACTTTTTCTCCAACAAAGTCAGGTTTCTCACGTATGTGATGAAATTGGGATGGACATGGGAATTACTGTCTTATAGCTTAGGTTATTTTCATATTTTATCACAAAAACACAATAAATTAAGAAAAAACTACATTTCTGTAAGCAAAAAACTGACATGTACGGTAATCATACTAAGTGCAGCTAAAATTGACACAGCAGCAAAAATGGGCGTTTTCGAGAGAATTTCATACATTTTTTGTCAGGAATATGATTTACATTGGCTAAATTATTCATTTATTAATGACCGTCCTAGTTTTTAAGGTTTTGATCATCAAATGTCACTCCAGCAAACTATTTTTGATTATAAATAGCAAACTTACTAAATTATCAATAACTTATAACTCATACTTGTGTTGTATAACCATTTTAAGGATTATTTATCTCATCTTGAAATATAGGGAGAAATGTTTGACCAAAACATACAGAAATGGACCCTTTTTGAATGGGGTAAAAAATGAATTCCAAATGGTTATGGACTAAAAATTAAATTTTTGCGGCAAAGAAGAATGTCTGTACTTCAGTTTACCACTTTATTTTTGCTGGTTATACCATTTTGGTGCGAAGTTTTTATGGATTAAAGTTAGGCAAATGAAAAATGTAACGCTTTGACATGCCAAAAACTGCCGTTTTTTGGGCTGAAATCATCAATAAAATAGGCCTAAAGACAAATTAATTTACAAACACAATTTTTTCACAAAAACGTAACAAAAATTGTCTTTTTTGTGCTGCTAAAATTTCAGGAAAATTGATTGCATCCCCAGCCAGCTATAGGCAGCAATGCGTTAAAATAATGGTTGGACACAACTAGTAGATTTTTACTCATATGTAAATGCAAAAATATATTTGTAAAGCTGCAGCTCTCCTTCACACTCTCTACATTGCATATTACAATATCCTTTGACCAGGTTTGAATCCCCGGATTCTTGTTCATTTTTTTATAAGTGTTTGACAAGACAAACTTTTATTTATTTACATATTTCTTTAATAGGGCCATGCTGAGAAACAGTGCATGTACTGAGTATGCCTCCTAGAGCTCCTTGCAGATCGGCAGTCCATTGGAAAAATACATTTTCTTCTTTTCAATTTGCAAACTGGCTTTGCCACGTCATTAACAAGTTACCTGTTGGTTTCCTAATCTTCTTGTTAGATGATTACCTTAAGTCATTTAATTAGTTTGTTTATTGACACCTATGCTGCAAGATATGATATGCACTGAATCACTAAATTAATCACTTGATTTAACCGTAAACCGACTTAAACAAATTGTAAAAACATTTCTAAGTCATTGACATCACAAGTTCAAGTTGAAAATTAATTTTGAAACTGTTTGGACCACTAACCTGCAAAGTTGTTGTGAAACTGTATGGTTAATTGTGTGGCTTTCAAAAGAAATAATCTATCGATCCCACTGTTTATCTCAATGAAAATGTCCAAATTTGTGCGGCTATAGCATTACAAATGAGAATACACTAATTTTCTAATTGGGCCATTCCATGCAAACGGACTAAAATCCAGATATTCCCACATCATATCTTCTGATTTTGATAAAATTCTAAGGTGGCTTTCTTACATTTGGTACGATTACTTCACTCTAGGATGTCTAGGAAGGAAAAGGCAGTACACTTAAATTTCTTCCTGCACCTGCATATTCTGCAATAGAAACTGCAGAATTCTGCAGAAAACTACAGAATTCTGCAGTTCTGCAAAAAATTCTGCAGTTCTGTAGGAAACTGCAGAATTCTGCAGAAAACTGCAGAATTCTGCAGTTCTGCAAAAAATTCTGCAGTTCTGCAGCTCCATGAATACCTATACAAGAATGAGAACTGTGAGGAAACCATTGGGATCGCAAAAATGTCATTTTACAAACTGCTGTATCAAAATAAACTTCCATGGACGTTTTGCCTCGCTGCTCGGTCAATTCTCAGCCAAATTTCATTCCGAAAAAAGTTTCAGATACTCTGCAACCAGGTCTATTTAATACAATAGTCAGTCTTTGTCTGTCGTTGTTTTTTTTTGCCGTACGACCCGTTTTTCGGCGATCGGTCAGCTCGCAAAAATGTCATTTTATGAACTGCTGACACTGCTCTATCAAAATAAACTTCCATGGACATTTTTCCTCTCTGCTCGGTCAATTCTCAACCAAATTTCATTCCGAAAAAAGTTTCAGGTACTTAGCAACCAGGTCTATTTAATACAGCAGTCAGTCTTTGTATGTCGTTGTTTCTTTTTGCCGTACGCCACTTTTTTCGGCGATCTGTGTGCTCGCAAAAATGTCAATCCACAAACTGCTACCTGGTAGAACTGAAGAATTTGCAACAGAACTGCAGAATTCTGCAGCTTCCTGCAGATTTTTTTGAAACTGCAGAATTCTGCAATTTTTTGCAGAATTCTGCAGTTTTTTTGTAGAACTGCAGAATTCTGCAGTTTTTTGCAGAACTGCATAAAACCTCCCAAGCTGCATATCTCCTACACGATTACAGATTTTGCTGCAGAAACTTTTCAGAAACGCTGCAATGACAGAGGACTACCAAAACCCCGACCCCCCTAAACCACAACCCCCCAAACCAACCCCCCAAATCAATGTTTCCTTGGTAGCGGCAAGCCCAATGTCAAAGAGGTCTGAACTGTACAGACGCAATACACTGGAGGAAGTAACAGAGGTTCAGAAATCATGCAGTTAGCTGCAGAACTGCAGAATTCTGCAGGTTCCTGCAGAGTTTTTTTTGAAACTGCAGAATTCTGCAGTTTTTTGCAGAATTCTGCAGTTTTTTGTAGAACTGCAGAATTCTGCAGTTTTCTGCAGAATTCTGCAGTTTTCTGCAGAATTCTGCAGTTTTTTGCAGAACTGCATAAAACCTCCCAGGTTGCATATCTCCTACAGAATTACAGATTTTGCTGCAGAAACTTTTCAGAAATGCTGCAGAGACAGAAGACTACCAAAAACCCCGATCCCTCATACAACAATCCCCCAAACCACGTTTCCTTGGTAGCGGCAAGCCCCATGTCAGAGAGGTCTGAACTTTGAAGATGCATTGCAATAAACTGCAGGAAGTAACAGAGGTTCAGAGCTGCAGAACTGCGGAATTCTGCAGCTTCCTGCAGATTTTTTTTTGAAACTACAGAATTCTGCAGATTTTTTTTTAACTGCAGAATTCTGCAGTTTTTTTTGCAGAACTGCAGAATTCTGCAGTTTTTTTGCAGAACTGCAGGAAGAAATTATACACTCCTCGGAAAAGGGACTAGAACAACCAAATAGGGTGCTTCGCTTCTTCCCAATGGGATGCCTGGAAGCAATGTTTTCATAAGGTGCTTGGGAAGCACCCTATGTCAATTAACCCTGGGGGATGTATAAAATGAGCAAATTTAGGGCTCTCATGAATAGGTTCGTTTATACATGATCCTTAATTAGATTGATTTTTAATTACTTTTTTGTTTTTTTATGGAGTGATGTAAGGTTCACAAACAGTGAGACCATTTCACTGTCTTCTAAAATTGCCTCCTGCTGGTCCTCAGTCAGCTGAAGGACCATTGCAAGAGACATGCAAGAGCGGTTTTCCTCACCTTCTTAGTATTTCTTAATTGAATAGAGTAGGTCAGGACATGCAGCCCCCTTAACTTCTAGGCGCGATTTGACCTTTTTTATTGTCGATTATTTGAATGCTTATGCTGTCAGGAAGGGATCACTTGACTCTACTAATAACTAGTGAAGCAAATGTCTACCAATTTTAATAAAGGAGTTACGGCCATTTTTGTAAAAAATTGCAAATAGCCTTCTTACCACACCCATCGGGCAAGAAGCCCTCCTATTATACTCCTGTGGCAATTTTTTTTTCTGGCGTATTCAGCTTAAAAGTTATTTCTTAGGGTTCTTTTATCATTTTTAAGGCATTCTATTCACTTTTTTTCTGAATTTTTCTCTTCATGCTTTTATTTTTTAATATTTTTTTGCCCTGTTTCAATTTCGAACCAAATTTTTTCTATCTTAATTAGCCATTCTATCAAGATTTAAGGCAAAGTACACATTAACCATGTTAACTAAAAAGCCTCTAGCTTCAATCCTATCAATAAGAAAATGCACCAAGAATGTAAGTTTAGCTATAACCCTGGGGGGGGGGCCTCTCACCTAACCTGGGCTTCTTGCCCAGACCTGCTCTACTGCTCTTTAAAGTTGGCATTTATGTATAATCATCCAATTATCGAAAAACCGCTTGATGCCTTCATCAATCAGTCCAGAGGTTGTTGGGATGCTGTTCACTGTAGTTTTTAGGACAACTTCCCTCATGACAGTTTCTGGATGTTTGTTCGTCAATGTACTGGTAGGACTCTCCAAATTTACATTTGAGATGACAAACTCAGGCATGGTGGGAATCGCTGCCAATATTTTAAACAATCAACAAAAAGAGGTACATTATTTTCCTGATGAATATAGAAGTTAAAAGTTTTTCTTTTTTCATCAGGAAAGATCTTGGTGACGCACTACTAGGCAGCACTAATTTTCAAGATTGTCTTGTAATGTAAAAAAAAAAATCTTCCTGGAACTTTCAACTCCCACCAGCTGTCACTTTTAGGCACTAAAACCCCTCTTCCCTTATATGTAGCAAGTAATAAAACAGCTAGGCTACCATTCTACCAGTGTGTGAACTTCAGAACAGTGAAACAGTGGCAGGGCTACAACGGTGCGGGTGTTATAGGAAAGCTTCTTGTGCATGAGTCAGGCGTTCTTTCTAGTACTTGAATTCTCTTGTAACTGGTAGAAAAAATATTTGACATTCCAGCGAATCAAACTTGTGCCAAACTCGGCCCAGCTAAATGTTTGGTCACTTGGTATTGTACTTCATGATTCATTTGGGTGCAACATGATTTTCCTTTAGTATTGCCTGTTGGAAAAACAGTCTCCCTGTTCAGATTAAGAGAATTGTCCTCCAGTTACTAATACCATGGTCTTTCTGAAGAATGATCCATTACAATTCAGCATTGTTTTGACATACCATATTAACTATGTAATAAGTTCCCTGCAGTAACAATACCCTTGTCTGCAACATTCATTTGGTCACTTTGGTATCACAGTACAGATGATATGTTTTTTAATTTTCAATAGTTTAAACTGAAGGTTTGTTGTGAATTTCGCTAAAATAAGCAATATATGACCCCAATATACAGGTAATTTTGGCTATATTGTGACGTAACTCGGGTAGCGTGGTTTCATATGGATTTATTCACAACAAATTTCTTCAACAACATAAGTTGATCTTCTGGTGATGGAATTGCATAAATATGTCAAATTGTCTTTCTTTTAGAATTCTGGCCAACAAGATAAAGTCCCAAATCCAAACGATAAAAGTTTCTGCACGGGAGAACTGCATGGAGGTCCAAAGTCACTGCAATGGCTAATAATTTCACAGAATTAGAGTTTATTGTCTTTGTTTCAACGCCTGAATCCTCTTGAGGTTGTGCGTGGGAGGCACGCGGTTGTGCGTGGGAGGCACGCAGTTGTGCGTGGGAAGCACGCAGTTGTGCGTGGGAGGCACGCTGTTGTGCGTGGGAGGCACGCAGTTGTGCGTGGGAGGCACGAAGTTGTGCGTGGGAGGCACGCAGCAGAATGAAGAAGCTCCATAAGAGCTCTGGAGAATTTGTGTTTATTATTTAGTTCATCTGGCTGAGCTGCGAAAGTCTAGTGCGTGGGAGCACGCGGTTGTGCGTGGGAGGCACGCGGTTGTGCGTGGGAGGCACGCGGTTGTGCGTGGGAGGCACGCAGTTGTGCGTGGGAGGCACGCAGCAGAATGAAGAAGCTCCGTAAGAGCTCTGGAGAATTAGTGTTTATTATTTAGTTCATCTGGCTGAGCTGCAGAAGTCTTGTGCGTGGGAGCACGCGGTTGTGCGTGGGATGCACGCGGTTGTGCGTGGGATGCACGCGGTTGTGCGTGGGGGGCACGCGGTTGTGCGTGGGAGGCACGCAGCAGAATGAAGAAGCTCCGTAAGAGCTCTGGAGAATTTGTGTTTATTATTTAGTTCATCTGGCTGAGCTGCGGAAGTCTTGTGCGTGGGAGCACGCGGTCGTGCGTGGGAGGCACGCGGTTGTGCGTGGGAGGCACGCAGTTGTGCGTGGGAGGCAGGCAGCAGAATGAAGAAGCTCCGTAAGAGCTATGGAGAATTAGTGTTTATTATTTAGTTCATCTGGCTGAGCTGCAGAAGTCTTGTGCGTGGGAGGCACGCGGTTGTGCGTGGGAGGCACGCGGTTGTGCGTGGGAGGCACGCGGTTGTGCGTGGCAGCACGCAGTTTTACTCTGGGAACAACAGGCTGAAGACTTGTTTGAAAATCACACTGTTGAGGTCTTGAAAATTAGAAATAGGTTGCCCTTGCATTCTGTAGTTTCCAGCTATTTTCTGGGGCTGTTTGCATAATTTCTGAGCTCCTTCAGGGCTCTGAAGCAGGGATTTTAGCTATTTTCCCTGTTTTCTCACATCTTGACAGCTTGGCAGTCAGCAGACGAATGAATCTCGAGCACGGCGCTGGCCCCCTTTTATCAACTTTGGCGCCACAAGCCACGCCCACTTGACCCGGTTCTGGTCTGAGTGACCTAGTTCTGGTGTCATTTCGAGGTCAGCAATGATTTGCGACGAAGACCCGTCTTTCTTGGCCTATTTCGGCGATTTTGAAGCAGGATAAGCTTGGGGTATGTTGAGAAATTAGTTCAGCAAGGTTTTGTTGTCTTGTTGAGTCCGTTTTGGTCGACTGTTAACTTATTTTAGTCATTTTTCGGACGTAGAATGCATCAGCTTGAGTGGTGTTGAAAGTTGAAGAATCGCGATGTTTTTTTCGTGCGCGAAACGGCTCGTTTCGATCTGTTTTTGGGGTTTTATCTGTCTGAAACCATTTTTTTCATATCAGGAATTATTTTAGGTGCATTTTGCTCCAATCCCCAAGTCTCTAGGTGCCCTGTAGGCTGTGGAATCTTACGAAACGTGTCAGCATCTTTATGCGTTAATTTAGCGGAATTTTACTTCCGGTTGTCATTTTTTTGACAGCTGGCTGGTCGCCACATTCCCCCGTTCTTAAAGCCATTACTAGGTAATGGATCTGTGGAATTCTGATGAGTTGTCTTTTCGTGACTTTGCCAGGGCATGTTTCCTTTTTGTCAATTTTGAGAATCAGATGAGTTGTCATGACGTGACGTTACCAGGGCATGTTTCATTTTTCTCAATTTTGAAATTCCGATGAGTTGTCTTGACGTGACGTTACCAGGGGGCGCTTCAGATATCTTGCCTTGAAATTCATGTGTGTTGTCTTGACGTGACGTCATGGTGGCATGTTTCTTGACTGCCATTCCGATGAGTTTTCATTGCGGGAATTTGGTCAGGGCTTGTCCCTAAGGACTGCATTGCAGAAATCTGAATTATGGAAAGTTTCAACTGAAGGCTTGAACAACAACAATTAAAGAGTCAACTTTTCATCTAGTCTTCATATTAGTTCAGGAACTCTAATTATATACGAATTAATGTAGATCACTGTTGAGAACTCAGTAACTGTAACAGGAGCGGCCTTTAAAGGTTCATGGTTTCCCCATAAATGGAGGCTTAGCAGGGGCCTCTCTGTCTCTGCTATTTGAGGCATAGAGGGTGATCCACTTGAGGGAGTCTTTGGCTCTGATGAGATCAACCGAGAGGCCTCTGATGCAGTTAGCAGTGTCTGCGGCTGTTTGGTGAAACTTAGAGTTGCAGCACTTTTCAGTCTATGCTTCTCTGTGTGACGCCAAAAGGGGTCACCTGTGACAGAGTCTTTCTGAGGGGACATTTCTTCAGCAACTATTCTTGATAACAGTCCGCTTGTCACTGGAATTGTCACTGCATCTTTAATTTGGGCAATCGCTGTCGCCTTTTCCAATTTCTGAATTGATGGAATCCTTGTTCCATTCAAGTCTATTTCTCGGTCTCGAATACGTAGACTGCAATCATGTTTTCGTAGGAAATCAAATCCCAGAATTCCAGTTTCTTCTATGTCAGCACCAATTACTACATGCTCTACTGTCTGCGATCCCAGTGCTATCTGGACTTTCATTGCACCGCACGTTGGCAACGGAGTCCCATCTGCAAGTTGAAGTGCCCGTTCGGCCGCCATCCTTCTCTTCCTAGCTCGTCCTTCCAGCTCTCTGAAGATTTTCTGCGTTACCAACGTGCAACTGGCCCCAGTGTCCACCAAGAACTCAACTGGTAACCCCTCAACCTTTCCGGCAATCCGCATACTCATAGAAGGTGTAGCAATAATACAAATGTCTGACTTCTCTTCATTTCCGCTAATACTTCTGGAACCTGTTTCTTGGAATTTTCCGGTCACTTCTCGGCCGTCAGAAGTGACCTCTTTTAGTTTAATGAATTTTCTTGATCAATCTCATCCTCAGATTCACCAAGTGAGGAGTGTTGATCAGCTTCTACTGAGCAAGTACAAGTCACTGTCTTGATCTGGTCTTCCTTAAGGTTAGATTGTCCACAAAAACGTTGGAAGTGTCCAGTTTGTCCACACTTGTAGCAAGTCTTGGATTGTGCTTGCTTTTTCTCAGGTTTCTTGGAGTCAAGCTTGTCCATGCGGTCCATAACTTTCTGGAGGAGCTTCCGCAGATCTTGAACTTTATCTTGTAAAGATTCTTTGCTTTGATCTTCTTCTTCAATCTGCACACTCTTCACCTTGCCCTTGTGCTCACGCTTGATCTGTCTGTACTCATCATGTTCATAGACAAGGTCAACAGCCTCATCTAATCTGCGTGGCATCTTCAAATATTCCACATGGTACCTCAAATCATCATCATTCAAACCATCAAAGAATTGTTTGATCAGCATTTGATCCATGGTGCTTCGGTCCAACCTTGGGAAAGCTTTCAAGATGAGTGTTTTCAGCTCAGCAGAAAATTGCTTCAGGGTTTCCCCTTGCCGTAGGTGCCTGCGAAAGAACTGCCTGGCAACAGTCTGTGGCGTCTCTCTCACAAAGAACCGTTGGTGAAGCTCTTCAACAATGAACTGGTAATCTTCACTTCTCTGCAAGCCAAGTTCAAAAATAAAATCCGCAGCCTCTCCCTGTAAACTTGCCAGTAGGTGGCGAAGTTTCGTGGCTTCAGTCCAATTACTGGTTATGGACTCAAATTGATTGATAAAAGTCTTCCACTTTCCAGTTCCATCAAATTTTGGAAGAGTTAATTTGAAGGAATTAGCACTGAATTGAGCCTGCCCGTGTGTTGGAGAATATTCCCCTTGCTCTGCATATCTTCTGCCTCTACGCTCATGGAAGTGTGGAATAGGAGATTGCCTGCTTTGACCTGGACTGTGCATTCTGTCTCTATCATAGTCGCCATGAATGTCTCTGGAAGGGCAGCGTTGATCCGCTTGCGACCGCGACTTATTGACTTCATTCATGTCAATGAAAGTCACGGTACTTTCCTGATCGGAATCGTATCCCTGAGCCTGTCTTTGTGCCTCCTTTCCACGAGTGGTAACCCCTTGACTGAATGCCATTTATTTGTCAATTGTTAATAAATGTTCAATGTTCAGGATCTATAAATGAAGCATGTGTTCGATCACTGGATGTCGTAATGCTTCAGCGACATCCCACCGCTGCCACCATTTGTGACGTAACTCGGGTAGCGTGGTTTCATATGGATTTATTCACAACAAATTTCTTCAACAACATAAGTTGATCTTCTGGTGATGGAATTGCATAAATATGTCAAATTGTCTTTCTTTTAGAATTCTGGCCAACAAGATAAAGTCCCAAATCCAAACGATAAAAGTTTCTGCACGGGAGAACTGCATGGAGGTCCAAAGTCACTGCAATGGCTAATAATTTCACAGAATTAGAGTTTATTGTCTTTGTTTCAACGCCTGAATCCTCTTGAGGTTGTGCGTGGGAGGCACGCGGTTGTGCGTGGGAGGCACGCAGTTGTGCGTGGGAAGCACGCAGTTGTGCGTGGGAGGCACGCTGTTGTGCGTGGGAGGCACGCAGTTGTGCGTGGGAGGCACGAAGTTGTGCGTGGGAGGCACGCAGCAGAATGAAGAAGCTCCATAAGAGCTCTGGAGAATTTGTGTTTATTATTTAGTTCATCTGGCTGAGCTGCGAAAGTCTAGTGCGTGGGAGCACGCGGTTGTGCGTGGGAGGCACGCGGTTGTGCGTGGGAGGCACGCGGTTGTGCGTGGGAGGCACGCAGTTGTGCGTGGGAGGCACGCAGCAGAATGAAGAAGCTCCGTAAGAGCTCTGGAGAATTAGTGTTTATTATTTAGTTCATCTGGCTGAGCTGCAGAAGTCTTGTGCGTGGGAGCACGCGGTTGTGCGTGGGATGCACGCGGTTGTGCGTGGGATGCACGCGGTTGTGCGTGGGGGGCACGCGGTTGTGCGTGGGAGGCACGCAGCAGAATGAAGAAGCTCCGTAAGAGCTCTGGAGAATTTGTGTTTATTATTTAGTTCATCTGGCTGAGCTGCGGAAGTCTTGTGCGTGGGAGCACGCGGTCGTGCGTGGGAGGCACGCGGTTGTGCGTGGGAGGCACGCAGTTGTGCGTGGGAGGCAGGCAGCAGAATGAAGAAGCTCCGTAAGAGCTATGGAGAATTAGTGTTTATTATTTAGTTCATCTGGCTGAGCTGCAGAAGTCTTGTGCGTGGGAGGCACGCGGTTGTGCGTGGGAGGCACGCGGTTGTGCGTGGGAGGCACGCGGTTGTGCGTGGCAGCACGCAGTTTTACTCTGGGAACAACAGGCTGAAGACTTGTTTGAAAATCACACTGTTGAGGTCTTGAAAATTAGAAATAGGTTGCCCTTGCATTCTGTAGTTTCCAGCTATTTTCTGGGGCTGTTTGCATAATTTCTGAGCTCCTTCAGGGCTCTGAAGCAGGGATTTTAGCTATTTTCCCTGTTTTCTCACATCTTGACAGCTTGGCAGTCAGCAGACGAATGAATCTCGAGCACGGCGCTGGCCCCCTTTTATCAACTTTGGCGCCACAAGCCACGCCCACTTGACCCGGTTCTGGTCTGAGTGACCTAGTTCTGGTGTCATTTCGAGGTCAGCAATGATTTGCGACGAAGACCCGTCTTTCTTGGCCTATTTCGGCGATTTTGAAGCAGGATAAGCTTGGGGTATGTTGAGAAATTAGTTCAGCAAGGTTTTGTTGTCTTGTTGAGTCCGTTTTGGTCGACTGTTAACTTATTTTAGTCATTTTTCGGACGTAGAATGCATCAGCTTGAGTGGTGTTGAAAGTTGAAGAATCGCGATGTTTTTTTCGTGCGCGAAACGGCTCGTTTCGATCTGTTTTTGGGGTTTTATCTGTCTGAAACCATTTTTTTCATATCAGGAATTATTTTAGGTGCATTTTGCTCCAATCCCCAAGTCTCTAGGTGCCCTGTAGGCTGTGGAATCTTACGAAACGTGTCAGCATCTTTATGCGTTAATTTAGCGGAATTTTACTTCCGGTTGTCATTTTTTTGACAGCTGGCTGGTCGCCACAATATAGACCAAAATGTATGTTTGGGATGAAAAATAATGGCAGAGTCAGAATCATATATGGGCAAGAGCACAGAGCTGCCACCCTTTTGTGGAAATCCATGTCACACTTTTTCCAGGGCCTATATCCTACCCTTGGAAGAATGAATTTTTTTTCTTTTATTCACAAGTTATCAAATATATTCATGGGTATCAGTAACTGTGAGCTTTTGAAAATTCTGTCAATTATTGTAGAAATACTGGCATTTTACGCTCAGAAAACAGGCAAATTTCTAGGAAATTTGACTCATTTTTCCAACATTTAAACTTCTACCCTCCATATAATTTTATAAGCAAATAATGTCTAATGTAACTTTTATATAATGTTTTAAGAACTTTTGAGACATTTAAAATATCAGTATTTCAAAGTTCTGTTAGATTTAGTAAAGTGCCCAGAACATGGCTAAGACCGTGTAACATTTCACCTTCAAAATGTTACACGTACATCAACAACATTTCAGCACCTTAAAATTTTGAATATACTTCACATAAAACGTTATTTTGTTGCATCTTTATGAATGAAGTTGTGTGGTATGCCTCATGATAGCAAGGTGTACATTTTAGTTTTAAAAAAACTGAGTTACATGACTCGGTCACACTGTTACACGGTAAATTTTCAACCCCATGTCACACATAGGTTATATTTCATTAAATTTAATGATACTTCACCAAGCATTAATCTGGGTTACCAACTTCAAGTATTCAAAAATTCATCAACTTTGCATGAATACAATAGGAACTGGGGGCCCTTAAATGTAACAAGTCACACTGTTACACTTAGCCATTAGGCTACTATAAACCATACCAAATGTCATTATTTCTACATATATGCATTTGTATCCACAATAAACTAAGAAATAAGAAAGCATCAGACCAAAATTAAATTGTTAACCTAAATATTTGGCCTATTTGAAAGCCTGAGGTGTAACATGTTACACAACCAACTTCTGTTTTTAAGTTTAATAACTTTAATATTCTGCTTAATTGCCTTACATTTGTTTCAAGATGAAAGTTTAGCATAATCCAATGTTACTTTTCATGCTGGGCATTAGAATAATGCTGCTGTGACTATCCTGGCCAACGTGTAACAGTGACATAGTCACTATTACGTCACTGTTTCTTTAATTGAATGAGTAATATGTTAATGAATTCCTGCACAGGTGATTTATATTTGCTCCAAAATAAACTATTTCTAAGATTCATGACCATTGGTGCAGAATTAATCTAGTATGGCAGGAAAAGACCATGTGTAACTGTGACATGTAACAGTGACATTTTTGCTACTTTGAACAAGAAAAAGTTTCATTTTCCATTAATTTTGAAAAATAACTGCAAATTTGGCCAGCTATTGGTTTTTAACACTACAAACTTTAGATTTACTGTCCTTTAAGATATTGCATATGTGTTAAATAGGCTTCTTTGTACCTCATTCGGTCACTGTTACACGAAAAAAATTAAAATAGTCACACTGAATACACAAAGAAAAAAATTAATATCTGCAATCATCATAAATTGCAGTTTATGTAACATGTGCATAATTGTTTTTAACTTTTATATTGAAAGAAGGCTTTTTCACTTCCAGAAAATCTTTTGAACAGACGTCACAAACAAGCTCAACATGTAACGTGACATACTTCGGTCACAGTTACCAAGAAAAATTTTCAAAACTTAAATCAACTCACAATTTTTTACAAAAAGTGATACACCATGGCTTATGCTTCCTTGTAGCCAATTGTTGAACCATAAGAAAGTTAACGGTACTTTCCAGTTGTTCAGAGTGCTGCACTCAGTCACAGTTACTTATGAAAATCTGAAATTCGATTTTTTGTGACTGAAATATTTTCATTTCTTTTGAATTGTATTAACAGTAAATATTAATTACAATAAGAATCAAGCTGAACCATATATTCCGAAAAAAATAATTTCATGGAGTTCAGTATGCACCTTTACAGTCTGATAGATCATAACACGTCACTGTTGCACGTTGAGAAAGTGCGATAGATCAAGTAAATATTATTGGAAATGTGTGAAAACTTTACAAAATTTTCTTCATACTCAAAGGAAATTACCAGCTTGTTGAAAAATATAATATAAAAAAAATTATAGCAGATTTTTGACGTAAATGCCTTGCGGTCACAGTTACACATCAATTTCCACATTTTCCTCTGGAAAGGAAAATTTCTAGACACGAGTGCTAATTATTCAAAAACCTGGATTTTTTATGTCTAAATGTCTAAATATCTCCAAAAAAAAGTTTCATTAACTAAAAAAAAAACACTGAAACTTAACTTTTAAAAATCTGTTACACTTTGGGTGTAAAATGTTTAATGCCCGTTCTTATAAATACACAAATCCTAAAGAAAAAAAAATTCTTTCACAGTGTGAGGGCCCCAGGGACTCAATTTTCAAATTTCATTGAAAAGAACAATTTTAAATCGACTTGCAATTTTAGTCCTCCAGGATCAAAACTGGTGCGAGCTCTGTGCTCATGCCCATATTTAGAGCTATTATTTGCAATCCGATGACCTTTTGTTACTAAGTTACACTAAAAGTTAGATGTCGAGCGGCGGCCATTTTGAATTTCTTGCTTTGGCAACCCGGACGAGCACCCACTCTGGCGCCCTCAAAAATTTGAATATACCATCAGCAACATTTGTGCCAAATTTTATGCTTGTAGATAAACCTGCTCAATTATCCCCATAACTTTATATTAACAAAAAATAGCTCATTTCAATGTATTTCCAACTTAAGGGTAGGCCTGCCTATAATATTACCCATAAGCTCCTGGACTACCAAACTGTCCGCATTCCTGAGGTTTATAACTCCTCTCAAATAAAAGAAAAACCTCTTGGACCAATAGACTTGCACATGTGCAGTGCTACAGAACTTCAAGGTTCAACACATGAACCAGCTCTCACGAGGAAGAAGAAGAAGATTATCAGCTGGCAGTTGAACCAAACGTAAAAGTTGTTGACTGCCTACAAGTAAACCGCTGCTACATTGCCACTTCTTTTTTTCCAGCCTTGGCAGATCAGAACATATGCTGACATGTGTTGCCACCTAGTGACTAGAGTGCTATTCCACGAGCTCCTGCAAGCGGTCCACATCATTTCAGTGTGGGGAACTCTCACAATTTTGTCTGGAAGAAACTGGGGCTGTTTCTGAGTGTGCTGATGGCCTTGTCTACTTCCTCAGAGAATGTGATTGGCAAGTCTTCAATGTTGAATAGAAATTTAGTGAATGTGCAATGAAATTGGAACTATTTCTTGGGACAGAAATGCTGTAGCATACAAAATCCACTTTTGTGCCAGGTGGCAGCAGCATGCAGTTCTCATTTTCACCAGACTGGGTTGTTGTTGTAATGTTGTTTGTTTGAACTGTTTGGTTTTAAGGTGTCAATAATAGTAATATCGAAAGGTCACCCATACTCAACCTGACTTATACAAAGGTTGTTTCATTTTAAGCTGTCAGCAGTATAATTAAAAGCTGATTTACTCACTTTGACGTGATTTTACATAGCAAAGAACTGAATGTATGCCTCCAACTTAAACAGTCTGGGAAGGTCCGTCATCACCATGGTCCAAGCCTGTTCAATTAGTGCAGTGCACACAATTCTAATTTGATTCGTGAAAAACACACATAAGTACTTTGTTTTAAGAAAAACAAACCTATTCCATAGCTTTGCCAGACACATTTATGAATATAAAGAGCTCAATGAATAATATATGGAGAAAATTTTCTCTTCTGTATTTGATAATGAAATTCAAGATCAATGCGATGAATAGACCGAGCATGTCAATTTGTACGACGTCATGGTCTTTTTTTAAAACGTGTAGGTTTTTAAATAGATTTATAAGGATGTAAGGGGCCCATCATTTAATCTAAAGGGGGGCTTTGAGTTTTTTAAAATAAGATTTTCTGCTCAGTTTACGTGAAATAAATAAATTCTTTGCGGGCAGTCTTGAAATAATAATTTCAGGAGGGGGTTCTCTTAACATTTATTAATGAATATTTGGCGACTTCGTGCGCTTGATATAAATAATTATGGCCACCATTAATGTGAAATAAATAATTTCCCGCCGAGGAAAACCCCCCCGATCATCCGATGGTCGCCCCCTAATGGAAGTTATCTTCAAAATGACTGAATTTCACAAACATTTTCAGCATTCTTTGACCCAGCTAGAATGTGTCCTCTGAACGTGTTCTTTCCCATCAGATATATCTCTTTTGAGAAAAATGAAGCTCAATGTTCATGATAAGTTATGAATGCTGATTAATTTATCTGAGGCTTGCTACGGATGAAAATGCATAATCATCAGACACAACTTCTGCCTTGTGGTGTAACTATAGGGGGTAGGGGGTCTCAAATAGTGTGGGTAGTCCCTGGGGGCACATTTGTTTGGCGGGGCCTCCCACTATAGGTACTAATTGTACATTTTTCTTTCTTTTATTTCTTATTCTAGGGTGTCAAAAATTGTAAAAAACCAAAAGCCCAACATAACTGAGGCCTAAATGGAGTCTAGTAGGAAATGAAGTACCCCAATTTGAGTATTTTGCCTCTTTTTTTGCATAAAGTCATCACTGTTTGTGCAGTGGCGTATTTAGGGGGGCTATTGAGCCATGCCCCCACCAAAAATAAACATAGAAGAGATAGGAAAAGCCGCGGAGTGCCCCGTATTCACCCCATGTAATGCCCCCCCTCAGGCCATTTCTAGATATGCCCCTGTGTTTATGAAAATAATAAGATCAAACTAGCCTCATAGGGAACACAGAACAGGACATTCATCAATAATCTCCCAGCATATAATATAAGGCATGATTTATTAGAGAATAAACTCTTATAGATGAACTAAGAAATACTACATATATATTTCCAATCCATGCAGTGTATATTCAATTGTGGAAAGTCCAGTATACTAAAATCTTTCATGGTGGACACAAGACATTTTACTACAGTTGAAATTACCAATGGAAGCAAAATATTTATTTGCTTATAAGACGCATTTAATAGGCATCTCCAAGCAGGAAGTTTTCTATAATCATTGTAATTCATATTTATTGCATCATGGGTTCATCAGTTTGGTTTATAAAATTTAACTTACGATCCGGAGTCTTCAATACCGTGTGTGCTACCAACTACAGAGAAAAGAAGAAGAGAGAAGATTAGGTCCTTTGGTCGCATTTTGGACCTCGGGCAGCGAGGTGGTGTGTTTCCCCCGCCCAGCCTAGGTTCGTTGCCGTGTTCGTCGTCTCCGTAAAACTGAAGAATAACTCGAGACTAGAAGCCTTCTGGTCTGGGCGACTCAAAAATGCAGTCATCAATATATACTACCACCACATCTTGCACAACATGAAAAATCCAGAAACAATTACAGCCTGCTGTTGTCTCTACAGCCAAAAAAATTGCTCCTTAATGGGACTCATATGCGATGGAAATTGTTAATCAATCAAAGGAACGGCCAAATTTGAACGATGCATTTTACAAATCATATTTCAAACGCTGATTAATAAGAGATGATTATGCTTTCAAATTTTCAAAAACTTTAATTACTCCCTAATTAAAATTGTAGTTTCCAATCTTATTTCTGATCAATGTAACATTATACCAAGATTACAGTAGGATCTAGCTTCCTGGACTCACAACAACAACAATCTATTGTACATAACTTTAGTTTGTGTTATCAATTATCAAAAATTGTGTGAGATTTTTTTTTTCATTCGTCACAGGCCTCTAGATATGTTTTGAACAATAGCCTATGACTAATATGATAATCAAACAATGAAATTAAGACTTAGAACTATCACTCATGTCAGTCAATTTCTGGTGAAAGGCGACTGACAATATTTCACCCGGCCCTACAAGAAGTTTAAAGATTCGAGTCAGAAGTTTCGGACAATTGTGTGACAAAAAATCCCAATGGTTTTTGATAAATGCATTAGGTGTGTCAATTTTTAATTTTTGTGCAAATTCAAGAAGCGCTAGTGCCTAAAATGTGCGTTTTGATCAAAATCTGTTCTTGAAATGACAATACGACAATTCTTGTCAACTTTAATTTTGGTTCAAAGTTTCAATGTTTTTTTCGTTTTCGACAATTTTCACCAATCCACGGTTCTCCATAACTTTGTCAATATGTGTCATACAGCATTCTTATTGACATGGTTGGAAAGCTCTCAAAAAGCCACCTTTCCTCTAATGCACAATGCCATTAAGGGCCTTTGAGGATGTAAGCAGTATCAGACAGTAAGTTCACACCACATGAAATTTTTGTTTATCACACATATTTTCAAGTAAGTGATAAAAATAGGTGAAGTTTTCTCTATTGTAGAACTCCATGACACATAGGCAAGAAAATCCATGCTGGAATTTTTCAGCTGAGCACCTATTTTCCCTTATATTGCCAAAAAAATTGACGTGGCCTAAACTTTCGTCCGCTACTGTACCGTAATATGGGGTGAATAGGGACACTGGGGTGAATCGGGACAGCATAGAAATGTGTTATATTTCTTAAACTACAGCTACTTCTATTTAACCCAGGTCCATAATTTTTGGCACACTTCTGGCATACATAGTAGCGCAAACTGTGTTCGGATTTTATAGTTCTAACTGCAGGCAGTGAGGAGCTGCAGCACTTTAAACGTGGCCCTGCAGAATCTGCCTTCTTTGCAGCTGGTCAAAACTTTGCCTATAACACAAAAAGCATTAATGTCAGAGGTACCAATCTTGCAGGAAACTTTATTAACCTAGTTTTGGCAAATTAAGGGACAAGAATAGTTGACTAGATGTGAGATTCTGTATGATTGGTCACAGGTTCGGATCCAGGGCAATGACAAATTTTCGGAATCAACAAAAATAACCCTACTAATTTTCATCTGAGTGTACTAGCATGACTTTTTAAAGAATATTATTTAACTGGTCATCATTAATATGTAATTTAGTTCAGAATTACCTATGTATAGTTTAATTAACAGAAAACTGCATTTTTTAATACTTTTGTGTCATTTACCATATTTTTTAAAATCTGCAAATTTTACATGTAATTGAGTTAAGATTTTTCTCAAAATTTTTTTTTGCATATCAAATATATTTTCTAATGTTCATTCACAAGTAGCAATCACCTAAACATGGCAGGAAGTATTATTTTATAGAAATAGGTGACTGTCCCGATTCACCCCAAAATAAGGGGTGAATTGGGACAGTGGTTTTTCATGAATAAATCATTGAAAATTAAAGATATCTTTTAGTGCTCCAAGAGATAGTTGGACCTCAAGTTCGGACATAATTAGGCACCATATTTTGATTTATAAGATGATTTGTGACCATGCTGTGACAGAAAAACCCTCAATTCTGTCCCAATTCACCCCATATTACGGTACGTTTCTTCAGCAAAAAAAATACAAGAGGAACCCATGGAATCTGGGCTTTAAGTTGAAAAGATTCATATTTGTAATGATTAATATTTTTTTCTTTAAGTCGCCTAACCTCTGAGTTTAAAGTATTTCAGCTTAACATGTTCTGACACTAATGGCATATTCAACTGGACGTTAGGTGCCAATTTTTTTGAAGAATTTTGCAACCAAAGTTAAGACTTCTAACTTTGATAGCCCGCTGAATTGTCTGTGTTTTAGAAAGAAATATGGTGCATAACCACCTGCCCCTGGACAAAATAGAGTAGGGGAATGACAGGAAAATTAGGGGGGTTTCCGAAATTTACTGTAAATGTGTTACAAACTTGGGAAGGGTTAGCGTAGATTATGTCATTTGGGCTATCTTGAAAAACATGAAGTTTGGCATTGGCGGGAGCGTCCCGGAGAGAAATCGGCCTAACTTAAAGGTCACCCCCATAGTAAAAGTGAGGACACTGATATTATGGTTTGATATTATCAAGTAGGGAGCACCTGCATTTTCACCAAAAAGGGATATGGTATCCTTCCACCAGATATGTAAATCCGCTAATATTTCTTTCCTGGACAGTGGTACCTTGGGGGTGGGAGGTTGTGCCCCATGGGGTTGTTAGTTATGCTCTGATTATGGGGCATAATTATAATCACCCACCTGGTACCAAAAATATTTCATATCCCTGTACTATGAGGGTCATTCAATGCTGTATGTAGGGGATATCACTGTACTCTAAGAGTGCGTCATATTGCCAATTGGAGTTCTTAATTGTGTTGGTCATTATCATCCCATCAGACAGTAATTCTTTGGGGCGTGGTTATGCTCCACTCTCCCCTACTGAAGACAGTGAAGACTATGTGTCCTTAATGATTATTTCCACTGCACAAAAGAAAAAATATATATATGAAAAATAAAAAATATATATAAAGGGAATTTAGAGGAACTGCTATTGTGAGAAGCATTCTCAATGTCCATGATATCTCTGTTGATACAGCGTCAGAAAAGAATAATTTTTTCATAATTTGTTGTATTCTAAAGGGAAAAAGCTATAGGAGCAGTAGGGCACTTAAAAAGTTTTGAGTTACAGGCAATAGTCTTAACGTGAATATTTTGAATATTTTAAAACCACTTTTTTCAATGCGCAGGGTGAGCAGGCAAAATTTTCACAAAAATTTTAGTTTGGATAACTTCAAAAGTAAAAGTAAGTGAATAGTGAAACTTGACACGGGCTAAAGAATCTTGTCACCTTCCTTATCCATCAATCTTAAGAATTCTTAAGACAAATTGTTCTGACAATACAGTATGCTCCAGTTTGACTGGTCATTGATTTTTTTTTTTATTGTAAAGTCTGTTGAGACTGACTTCGTCAGTGCAATGAACTATAAAAATCCAACATCTGCATCATACATTTAAATTGTACGTTAGTCATGCACGTCAATGCACACCAAATATTTAAATGGCACATTTATGTTCCCTAGATACAATCTGCAAAGTCAGGAAGTTTATTCAACATGAAAAATACACTTGAATCAAGCGCATATGTAAAATCCCCCTGAAAGGGCAATTAAGACATAATTTGCAAAATTTTGTCCAAAAAAGCTCAAATTTATGTGAAACATGGATGTAAAGCCTCAAGCTGTGACTAGTTTATCACAAAAGTCATAATATGCAAACAGTGCAATGACCTAAGCATTCATATAGGCGTACATGTAAGTCAGAATTAATGCAATTATTTTTGAAAAATCCTTGATCCACAGATCCATGTTGATCTGAACACTTCTGACTCTCATCATGGAGGTATATATTTTTCACTATTTGGCATGTAGACGAATTTGTTAACCTGTAAAAACGAACATATACACGATCAGGGCATTTGTGTACATGCCATATATTGCTTTTCACGAATTTGTGTATGTGTGATAACGAACATTGCAATCTGAAAATTGGCTAAAACCTGCTCTAAACCTAATATTAACACTAAACCCTAATGATATAGCACTTCCATGAAAGTTTGTTTTAGCATATACACGAATGAATAATAAAGCACATTCACGAATGTTAGTTATTACATGTACACGAGCTCTTATGCTCTTTTTTTTTTCAGGTCCACCAATTCGTACATGCACGTTTTTACGCCTCCACGAATTCGTGAACATGCAAAATAATGAAAAATATATACATGCATCATGGAATGATAAAGGTAGACCAGGTACTAGACCTAAATAGGAAAATTATTTTATGGGCATATATTAGAGCCTTTTCAGACTGGCGGTCCACTGGAAAAATTAGTTTCTTATTTTTCACTTGCAAACTGGCTTTGTCACATCATTGACAGTTTTCTGTTGGCCTCCTAATCCTCTTATTTAATGAAATACCTCAAGTCATTTAACTAGTTTGTTTATTGTCACCTATGCTGCTAGATATCATAAGCACTAATTATCAACTGATTAACCATAACACTGTATACTCACCAAGTGACCCAATTAGGATTTTCTTTGTTTACATTTTGCTAGTTTTCGTATATATATAGCACGCAACAAACTTTGCCATACAGCCAGTATGCTGTTTTATAGTACACACAATATACATAAAAAAATTCAAATAAATCAGTTAATCAGTTAAGTTTTCTGGGACATAAGGCAGTTTTAGTAAATTTTAGCGAATTTTTTATTTAGAATCACCAAATCTTTTGATTGCTAAATATTTAGAGCTTGAAATTTCACATAAAGATGTCTAACAAATAAATACAGCATACTGGCTATGTTATATTGTAATTACATTGGTTTCTTGTCTAAAATTTAAGATCTTACAATTAACTAGGTCGCTTCGCATAGAGCAAACGGTACACAGTGATAACTGACACAAAAAAAAGATTAAGCCTGTGACATCACATAGCCCATTTAAAAGTTGATTTTGAAACTGTTTTGACCGCTAATCTGCAACAGCTCTAAAGCAGGTCATAACAAATTTTGCCAACAGGGTATTGTTGTCCTCCTGACAGTCTTCATGGTTCACAGGTTCAAAATTTTAAAATGCCTTTTATCAGAAGCACCCCCAAATTTAGGCGGCCATGTTGTATGTATGACTTAAATAATACAAATAAAACTGCTAAAAAATAGTGCTTCCAACAGGCCGCCTATTTGTGTCCAGGTAGTATTTGCTTAAACTCAATAATCTAGTGACACTTGGCCAGAAGAGTTTTCCAATTGATCAACTTGGAACCCACTTTGTTGTTACTGTGAAATAAGTGCTACGATAGAGACTTGACACATAATATACTGACTCAAACTAATTCATTTGTCAGGCGACTGATCATTGACTGAGGTCCAGCACAAATCTTACAATTTCATTGCGAGCCGCCTGCAGATAGTAGGGCCACTTGAGTGTTTCCTTTTTTATCAAGACATGGTATTGAAGAAAGCATCTGTCTCAGAAAAGATCGATTTATTAAAATCAAATTGTTGGCAGCTATAGAACACCACTAATTGTGTATGTACATGGTGGACCAAGCCATTTAAACTGCAGTGATGGAAATGGAAATTTTTCGTCGGGGGAGCTCTTGGCTGGCGTGGCAGCGACGCGCCATTCCAAATTTTTAAAAGGAGAAAAAATTCAGAAATCAGACTATTATTTTGGCTAATAATACCCAGAGGACCGACAAAGTGACCATGATAATTATATATTTACCACTGATGATTGGGGGAGCTGTAGCAGGCCATAGCTCCCCCTGTTTTTTTATCAAGGGAGCTAAGCTCCCCCGAGCTCCCCCCCCCAATTCCACCACTGAATTTAAAGCATAACCTTGAAACAACTTTGATGTTTATTTTACTGCCTCCACTGTTTCCAGGTGTGTTAGCTAAAAGTTCTGTGTTGACATGCCCATAGGAGAATTCATCTTAGCTTGTCTTGTAATTTATTATTCTCTGATTATTCCAATGGTATAATCCATTCCAATGATATAATCCATTCAAGAGCAGCTAGTACATGAAATGTGTGTAGGCCCACATATTTCTGAAATAAGAGGTCTTGGAAGTTCATTTTGGCGCCAGGTACTACATTAATGGAGACAGAGCAAAATGTTGGAAATAAAATTTACTAAAAATGATCAGCCATAGAATGATAATGATAGATCTGATCATCCTCTGCTTGAAGTTCATGAAAACCAGCTTTTATAAGAAAAGCTGGGGCCGCTGCTGGGCTGAGGACAGTAAGGTCACTGTATGTATAATATAATTTCAGTGTGTACCTTTTCGACAGTCCATTGTGAAAGTACAAATAGCTACGAAAAAGAAACGGTCGAGGGTTTGCTGCAGCACACTTTACATAGCCTATCACGTGAACAATGACATTGAGTTGGCTTACGACGTGACGAGCGCGACAGTCCAAGTGAGTCTGGGAAATAGTTTTTGTGGAAGGTTGACGATGATGTTTTTGGTGATTTCTCATGATATCTGGCGCACGAAGACACGAAGTGGTAGCAGAGCTGTTGATCTCATAGAGTGTAACTCCTGATCGTGCCTGACTCTTAAGTCTCACAACATTCTACTGTTTTGGAACAAACAAAAACTGGAGTCAGAGTGAGTGACAAGTGCAGCTTGTCTGCTTTGAACACAGTTCTGACGTCATTACTGACAGTCTGACATTTGTCACATGACATTAGTATACCACAGAATATATTCTGTGAGTATACCCTACCAGGAACCCTTCAGAAAAGAAGACTGAAACGACATCATGAACTTCACTGAACGATTATATATGTTGATGATATTCGTTGCTGTAATGTTTCGATCAATACCAGGGAACAATGCAGAACCAGCGAACGCAGGTAGGCATATTGGTACGGGAGCAACGGGACGTGACGATCGCTTTCCGGGGAGGGGGGGTGTCACCATTTTTGCCTGAAATTTTGGTAATCAGTGAACCGGACAGGAGGCATTATTGATGAAATAAATAATTTCCTGCCGAGGAAAACTCTAATTAAGAGTCATTGTCAGAGAAAACTGCAGATTTTGAGAAAAAAGTGGCACGGGGTGGTCGACCAAATTCCGCGATACTTGGCTCATTTTACCCCCATAGGTAACTAAATTCCATGGTACGGTCATTTTCTTAATATATCGCCTGGTTGCCACGGCAACCCAGATTGACGATTTGGACCGATTCTGGCCGATTTGCACTTTTCAGCTTTGAATTTGAGGTAATGTTTGAAAATTCCCAGCAGCCAAGCTATAAAACATAGAAGTTTGACCTTTTGGATAAATTACATTTAGGAGTTGTACTTTACATATAGCTTTTCATTTTTGCTATATCTGTTGTGAGTTTCATTTTATTCCACTTTGAAATATGCTAAAATCCCGTTTTTTTAGTTTTGTGATAAAAAACGAAAATAACTCACCTTTGATTCAATATTACTGGCTTGAGCATCCCTCTCATAAAAAAGTGGATATACTGGTGAATAGTGTTACTTTAGTACATCAAATAGCAAAAATAAAATTGTGGTGCAATTCATAAACTAAGGTGTGAGATGTGAATAAGTAAGCCTTGTTTTCATGAAATGCAAAAATACCATAACTTTAACAAAATACCAATATAAGGAACATGATTAGAAATGAAAGTCTATAGTCCTAGGAAATACTAGAAAACATGGCCTTTAGAATGAGGGTATATGGGAGCCAATTGTTGGAATATAAATGGTCTTAAAGAACCCTCAAAGTTGGCGCTGCATCACATTTTTCAAATGCTGCTGCAAGGTGACGTCATCCTGCTGGGCAGAGATTGTTACGGTAACTATTGCAAAATGGTGTCTGATTTTAGCTTAATAATTCAGCTCTCAATTATCTGACCAATTTCAAAGTTTCAGAAGTTGTTGAAAACAATATTATGGATATTTTATCTTAACATGGCATAATTTTTTGAGTAATAAATCCAATTTGAGAGAGATTTTTGTGAGCAAAAGTCGGAAAAATTAGTGAAAATACATAAACACATCATTTATCATGTTTTGGTTAAAGCTGAATTTCTGAATCCAAGACAAGCTCTATATATATACAAAGCTCTATATGAAAGCACTCAGGTGTTAAAATAAGACACTGTATAACTATTTCTAAGTAAATGAAATGCCATTCTGAGGCATTGGTGGCAAGGTATCAGCGGAGTAGTGTTGAATTTCCATTCAATCCTATTTCTACTAAAATGTCTGTGTAAAAAATATAATGCATGTAGTACTACCATAGCAGCACCATAAATTTAGGGTGCAGCAACCTTTAATTAGGCCTAGTGCAATAATGTTGTAAATTCAATTTCCTACATTTTGATACAGGTTTCGGCCCTGTAGGACAACTATTTCCATGTGAAAACAGCATCTGACGCATGTCAGGTCAATGTTTTCTGCATAAATTAGCCTGACAATACTAGAGTCAATGACGGTAAATCCGTTCAATTTTGGCTAAAGCTCTATTTCCTGGAAAATTTGAATAGGTACAAAAATATTATTTAGTCGATTGGAAAGGGCACATTCCTTCCATCATTTAATGCCAAAAAGAAAACCATTCATACGTATAAGTACACTGTAGTATGACGGAAAACAGGAAAACAAAAATCGAAGGTTAAGACACCGAAATCTGTCAACCCTACTGGTAAAACTGTCCGGTGAGGATTTACCATACTTGACTATGTAAGAACTCAACACGTTTTACTTAGGTACCCAATTGTTAGCATAAGGTGTCTGGTGGGCAGATGTAACAATGAGATGAAAAAATTACATTTTGTATAGTTTTTTGCATTAAAAACTACGGGTAAGTCCTAGGGCTGTGCCGATGCGACGATTATCGCCGACAATCGTCGCCAAAAGTTTCGATTTCGATCATCTCCTCAAAATAACTAAAAATCGATTTTCAGCTGAATGAAGAATTCATGATACATGGCTGTATTTGGTATCGTTTTGAAGCTTTTGAGGAGCTGAACACCATCGTGCTATCTGTGATGTTCTTATCAGTGCATATGCCACACTGCCAGCCATGAAAGATATTTCACAAATTAGAAATTAAGTTTTATTCCTACAAGTCTGCATCCATGTTGAATTTATAGACTTCGGAGAAAGAACTTTATCTAATACACATCTGTTATTTATTTACAACTGTACTGCTCTGCATGCAAGAGATTCATGGTTTTAAAGAAGTCAGCTTTATCAGCAGTTACATTGAATCAATACATTATAATTATGAATAATATTAAGTTAATCAAATTAATTCATATACTTTATTTCCTTTTTCCTTCCTGCAAAAAGTCTGTTGGTCCTGCTCATTGTAATTTTAACACCATGGATATTCGTCAAGAGTTAAGGAATTCGTATAATTATGCTGATCTTGACATTCTAAGTAAAAATCGATTTAAAATCGATAATCGAATCGAAATACAAGTCGATTAATCGATTTCAGAAAATGTTTCGATTGCACAGCCCTAGTAAGTCCTATTTTGATTGAATTTTGAATAAAATTTTATTATGTGGTATCCCTTTGCTTTGTCACTCACCTATGAAGCAGTGAGATGCCATAAAAATCACCTTATAAAATAAATTATTATCATTATAAAAATGTATTTTTCACTTTTCTTAAAAAAGGAGATGGGTGGAGAAAAAAAGGGTTGATATGGCGACGCTACAGAGCCTCACTGTCATTTAGGTTGAGTGCCACCGTGTGGGGAAATTTCCTAGTGCCAGCACAAGGATGGATTTTAAATATAGATCATAAACATATATATACATATATATACATATATATACATATATATACATATTTACAGTAATTCAACGTTTTGGAGACATCGTACCAGCCTTTAGGAGACATGCTTACATTAATTTGTGAAATTTATATTTTTGTATCCTCAACACCGAATCTTGAAACTTCCCAGTGCCAGCACAATAACAGATCTTAAATATTGGTCATACACACAATCATATATATTAACAAATGATGATTTTCAGCTAGTTTTGGTGAATACACAGCAATTTATCAAAACATATTTCTCTAATCAGCATTCCCTGATTTTGTACTTGGTTATGTTCAAAGGTGTCTCCAAGTTAATTGGCAAGAAACGTTTTTGACCTGAGGAATGTCAGAAAATTAAAAAGGGCAAAAACATCAAAATTTTATGTGATGTTAAAAAATCTGTGACCAACCCTTTTCAAAATTCTGTATAGTGAGTGCACTACAGCATCCAATTTCAAAATAGTTGATATGTCTTCATATATTTATAACGTATGCATTTTATCTATATTTATAATTCAACACAGATTCCCTCGATTACCCAGTGAATGTGTTCAATTCTGCTTTAATGTGGTTACACTTAGCCATGACATAACTGGCACTTTAGCTGTCTATATTCAGAACGTGCTACAGATAAAGAGCATGCATGAATTGAAATTTATACAAGGATATCACAATAAATGTAAGTCTTGGAATTTTGAAAACACACAATGTATGCAGTTATATTTCACTGAAATGGTCAAATATTGAAATTTAATCTTTTTTTTTTTAATGCGGAAACACCCAATATTCAAGATGGTATGAATAAAAAGTTTACACAGTGCACCACTGTTTTATTTTTGGAAATTAGCTGATACATCCTATATTTCAACATTGTTATACTAGATTACCCATGAAGGGATGCTCAAGTCAGCTATACATAGTTATATTTCACTGAAATGGCCGATATTGAAATTTAATGTTTTTTTGAAAAATGCAGAAACACCCAATATTCAAGATAGTGTTAATAAAAAGACTACACAGTGCACCACTGTTTTATTTTTGGAAATTAGTTGTTACATCCTATATTTCAACATTGTTATATTAGATTACCCATGAATGGATGCTCAAAGACAGCTATATGCAGTTATATTTTGCTGAAATGGCCAAATGTTAAAATTTAATATTTTTTTTGAAAATGCAGAAACACCCAATATTCAAGATGATGTGAATAAAAAGTTTACACAGTACACCACTGTTTTATTTTTGGAAATTGGTTGATACATCCTATATGGGTCAAAATTTGAAAACCTTGAAATTTCAGCTGAAAAAAATTTGAAATTTTTTTTAGTCCAGAAATGCTTTTTTAAGTTGGCATTGGGTAGGTCAAACAATCAGCTATCACAGCACTGTCATGTCCAAGGGTCCCAAATGCTCTGCTGATCTGTAATGAGGTGATATTTACAGCAGTGATGTTTTTTGCCTGTCATTAAAATCACACTTATAATTGAAAAATCCTGACCACTTACGGTTAAATAATCTATTACCAATGATTAGGCAGGTAGCATGCACGTTTTTGGCCAAGTTCCAGGTCTCTAGGACCAATTATTTTTGAGATAATGCATTTTGGTCAATTAAATACCGAATATGTGTGTCATTAGCATCATGCCTATAACTTGAAATCTGCACCACTTAGAGCTGAAGAATGTATTACCAACCTATGGGAAAGTGGCTATTCTGCAAACATTGAGCTATATTTCAGGTCTCTACGACCAATACTTATTAAGATAGAACATTTTCTTGAACTAGAAATTTACAAACAGAAACAAAAATACTCCTTTCCACAATAGTTTGGATTCTGAATAACAAAGATGATCTCCACTACCCCTCCAGTGCCCAATGTCTTTGCTGAACCATATTTCAGGTGCTAGACAATGGTAAAATGTCAATGACACCCCATATTTGATTAGTAATCTCAGAGAAGCGTCAAAATTCATACTAAGCATATCAGATGCAAGGAAAACGCAAAAATTCTGTGTAATATTTAGTTAAAACATTAATTGATAATATATATTGAACACAATTTCAACTCCTGTCACCTGCAACCGAATTTTAGTGAGGTAAAGGAAAGAAGCCATTTTTTGTTGTGATGCTAATGACAGCGTGATGCTAATGATAATTAAGATAAAAATCTTTGTAGGGACCAGCGCACAACTAGCAATCTGGCAATTTGTGCATGCAATGATCTTATGAACACCAGAAGCATGTTCACATTGATTCTGGTCCAGAAATATGCAGTCAAAATAGAGCAGCAAGGCGTTTGCTAATGACAAATTAAGATAGGACAACTGACATGCCAACAGAAATACTCAAATATTTTGGTTTACATAAATGATACAGAGCTACAGATAGCGCAGTTATTTTCTTGGGTTCTCAGACAATGTCAGACACTAGGTTTTCTCACAATATGTGCATCCCTTTCATTTTTATTAAGAAACCAAACTGGTGTGATGCTAATGACGCAATATTGGAGACATTGACACAAGAGCCTCCTGCTCTTATACAGGATATTATTTCGGAAATTGGAAACTATATTTTAGAAGAGTGATAGCAAGTCTCCATGTATGGAAGAGTTTAATTGAATCAGGATCCTGTACAAGTTTTTGTGATGCAATCTTTCAAAGAAAATGTTGGTGGAGACAGGCCATTTTCAGGGGGGTTGGTCACTTCAATGCTATTTTTGGATGGGATAAAAATAACCTTCCACATTTTTTTTGTGTCAGAAGTTTTGCTAATATCCTTGTCTATGACACATGACATCAAGAGGTCCTACATGTGCCTTTCTGTCATCATGAATTATTGTTAAACACCGGAGACAAGAATTTCAGACTTACCAAATTTTGACCCATATATCAACACAGTTATACTAGATTACCCATGAAGGGATGCTCAAGTCAGCTATACACAGTTATATTTCACTGAAATGGCCGATATTGAAATTTAATGTTTTTTTGAAAAATGCGGAAACGCCCAATATTCGAGATGGTTTGATTGAAAAGTTTACACAGTGCACCATTGTTTAATTTGTTGAAATTGGTTGATACATCCTATATTTCAACGCAGTTATACTAGATAACCCGTGAATGGATGCTCAAGTTAGCTGTATGCAGTTATATTTTGCTGAAATGGTCAAATATTGAAATTTAATGTTTTTTTGATAAAATGCGGAAACACCCAATATTCAAGATGGTGTCAATAAAAAGTCTACACAGTGCACCACTGTTTTATTTTTGGAAATTAGTTGTTACATCCTATATTTCAACATTGTTATACTACATTACCCATGAAGGGATGCTCAAAACAGCTATATCCTTTCCCTGTCCATAGTGTGTCAATGTGTGTGCCTTTTGCAGACATGAAAATTGTGAAATTTTAGGCATGACTTTGGCCTTAGTGTGTCAATGTTGCTTGAAATTTCCTCACTCAGAAAGGAAAGGAATGTGGGCAAAAACCTTACTCTGGTGGCCAGACACATTTTTGGAACCAGTAAGCCATAGTGTGTTATGTTGATTTTATTGCCATATATGCTCCCAGGCCATAGTGTGTTTTGTTGATTTCCTTGCCATAAATGCTCCCAGGCCATTGTGTGTTTTGTTGATTTTACTGCCATAGATGCTCCCAGGCCAGTGTGTGTTTTGTTGATTTTTCTGTCATAGATGCACCCTGGCCAGTGTGTGTTTTGTTGATTTTAATCATAGGAGGGCTAAATAAGTGCTATGGCTGTTGCCAGGCCATTGTGTGTTATGTTGATTTTAATGCCATAAATGCTTCCAGGCCAGTGTGAGTTTTGTTGATTTTGAACATTAGATGACTAACTTTGCTGATGCGTGTTTTAATTTTCAATGTCAAAGTTATACCATAGCTGTACTCAAGCCAGTGTGTGTTATGTTAATTTTTGCATCATTCAAATTAAGCGGTGTATGTGACTCATGTGGCAGTGTCTTCTCCTTGACACCAAAGCATTTTTTACCAGGTGGTGTTTACAATTATAATCATTCCTTCTTGCTGAAAGCTTCATCGATTTTATAACCATTTTAAAGAAGTTCATCTTCATGTATCGCACCTAGCATGGCAATTAGGTCAATTATTATTCAGAAAATGTTGATTTTGATTGAAATATATCTGTAGGCCATGGATTTGACACCTTATATTAACTTCACGGTCATTTGTATGAAATAACATTCTACATACATCATTATTCTCAAAACATTTCTGACAAAGACAAAATAAATAGAAATATACATTAGTGAAGAAATTGAGCCTGTATGCACTTTGTGGTATACAGATGTATTACACTAAAATATGAACAATGCAATGGTGTATAATCTATTTTTAAGCATCTGATTGAAAAAAATTTATAATATATTCCCCTATGTAAATTTGAGCCCATCCCCCCCCCCTCCCTCACCAGGACGGACTTGCTAGTTACACCACTGGTGCACTGTAGTTTGATATAGTTTTACTGGATTGTCATCTGGCATAATAATACAATGTAAAAAGAAAAATGAAGAAGCATGTTATACTTTATTTTTTGCACTAAAATGCAATTATTTTTCTAAGTAATCAATAGTAATATTTTAATAATATTGGATTGTAACTAGGCATTGCAAACCACAGAATGAAAGTGAATAAGTGCCAAGTAAAGAAGTAGGTTTTATATACAGAAGAAAACTCTAGCATAAGGTCTATCTACAACTGGGTCAAGCCATGTAGGTTAGTCAGCCAATAAATCTCAAATTGCATTTCAGAAACATACATGTGTGAGTGATATTTGAAATAAGTTTACTCTTTTCCTGAACTATATCTTTATCTTGTCTCATCAAAGCAAGTATTTGTCAGAATAAAACAATATTTAACATATTCTACCTGCCAAATTGACTTAACACTGATTCTCAGGTCAACATATGAATATAAATTCCTTTATAAAGATAAATAAATCGGTTTTCATGCCATGGAAAACCCTTGTTTTATTTACAAAATATTCAATCAAACATTACAGGGCTTTCCATTAAGTAATTTTATGTTATAAAAAATTAAACTCGCTTATCTATGGAAAACATACATTTGTATTGCCATGGAAGTGTATAGTATACTTTAAATCTATCAGTTTATGATCTTTGACTGCAAGTTGAATTTTATATAGAATTGGCTAACACATTAGCTCTAGAGTTATTAATCAGTGCACACAATTATGAAGTAATGTCAACAGTAACATGATGTACAGAAAATACTAGGGATTGCTGCAATCAACAAAACACACATAGGACAAAGTCAGACCTGACAACATAGACACACTATGGCTTGCCTGTTGAGCAGCTGAGAAGAAAATTCTGGCCCTGCACAGACCAACAACATTGACACACTATGGCTGGCGGGTTCAGAATGAGTCTGGTCGTGGAAAGGATATGCAGTTATATTTCGCTGAAATGGCCAAATGTTAAAATTTAATATTTTTTTTGAAAATGCAGAAACACCCTGTAAAACACATGAATCATAATTCATAACTATAAGCACTCATCATTTATTATCATACTTTATTCCAAGGTATTGTCACTGCTCCATTGCTCCTCATACAAACCCACAGATTGCCTCTCTTAATCATTGTATAACCCAAGCCACTTAAGCAGCTTGGACAAAGCTCATTGTATATTTATGTTGGGATAGGACTTAAGCATTAAGGGTAGGGCTATTGTAACTGGGAAGGGGAGTGTCAAGGGACAAGTTATGTATGCAAGCACCTGGCTTGTATATGCACCTCTCAAAGAGGAGGCCTAATTAAAGGCTTGGACAATTGCATCCAGCACAACTGGAATGCTCTTTTAACTATAGAATTGTGTCACATTGGAATGTCTGAACCATGTGCAAATTGGTTGACTAAACCAATTTCCTGTTTAATTATAGATTGGCAATCTGCTGGGCAAACACCCCAGTCAGGGACAAAGGGCTAAGGGTTGTATAACTGCCTGGTCAACTATTGACCCTCATCTTAAATAGAGGGGGTATTGTATTGCTGGTGGACCACCCTACAGACTGTAACTGCCCATAGAGCAGAGGGGGGTAGGTGTGGCCACCATCTTGAATGCTGTCATGCTTGACTGAATGTTGCTGCCAGAAAAGTGCAGAATAAACTTTAGTAATACTCTGGAACTTGAATGAACCACATCCATGACTTGTGTCTCTTACTTATCCTAACTGAAATGGAATTACAGAGTCAGTGAATCAGCCTGACTTATTGTATTTTATTGAAACATAGTCTTTGGGAAACACATACCCTAAGTCAGAAGCTCAGTGTTATTTAAAACACCTGATTTACATTGGTGGCCTAACGTGAGTTGAACATATCAACCAACAGGATTATCTTACACAGTCACACGGATCATTAATTGGTGCATCATGAACAATACCCAGAAAACAATCACATTACTCACATCATAGAGCATGCCATTTGGAATACCACCGTTTGGAAGACAAGAAAACAAACGAAAACGGTTAGACATGGCACAACCAAGAGCTCAAGCACCAAGGGCTCCTGCACCGAACGCTGGCCAAAACGCAGCCCCCCAAGCGAACCCAGCGGCCGCAGGTGGAGCCGCCCCGCTCCCCAACAGTGATGGCCCAAAACTTTTGGAGCTACCTGACTCAAGAAAGACAATTAAGACAGCAAGACAAAGATGACTGGCTTGCATCTATGGAACGATCGAGACGACAAGATTACGAGTTCTATGTTGACAGGATCCAACAAGAACAGACGAATCTTGATCGACAAGAGGCTGACGCTGCACAAAGACTAGCAGTGGAAATTGCAGCCACAGTGCCCTTCTGCAATGGCGATTCCCAGCAAGCAGTGAGAGACTGGATCAAAGAAGTGGGCATGACCATTCCATACACTGACAAGACCGTGGTGGTAGCATGCAGATCAGCAAGAGGTGGCCTCAGAGAAGAAATAGAACAATTCTTGGGTACCAAGTTCCAACGTAGAAACAAAACTTGGGACCAACTCAAGGCGCACATTGAAGAAGCCTTCCTCACTCCCGACGAAGACGGTCGCAAAGTAGCAGAATTGGAAGCTATGAAGCAAGGCCCATATGAGTCGACAGCATCGTATGGCCGACGCTTTAAACAGATTGCTGATCTCGCCTATCCCAGATATAATGGTGCTAACAGAAATGACACTGAGGAGAAGCTCCTCTGGAAACATTACCTCTCGGGCTTAAGAGACAGCATCACAGCTGAGAAGATTGTCGCCTCAGGCCAAGCACAGGTCTACACCACTGCTATGGAACAGGTAACACGATACGAAACCAAGCAACATCGTGTGACCATGGCCAAGCAGAATGGATGGCTTAAGAGAGGACAAGGACAAGCTGAGCGACAGGAAGAACCCATGGACGTCAACCAGATGGAAACCATGGAAGGCCCGACCACCATAGTCACAGACGTCAGAACACTCCAACGTCAGATGTCAGGCATGACTCATCAAATGACCAAGATGATGTCAATGATGCAACGAATGGCCGAAGCACAAGAGCAGCCCTTCCAGCCTCAGCAGCCCTCACAGCCCGCACCAGCAGCACACACGCCGCCTCAACAACCACAGGATCACTTAGGACGGCTACCCGAGGACTAGGGATGTCATCGAAAACAACTTTTTTCCGATGCGATAATCGGCAAAATCTTTTCCGATGCATCGAATGTATCGATACTTTTTCATACATCCACGAAACGGCAAAATACAAGCTTTATTGTTGAGTTATCCACAAAAAATCACGAGATTTTCGAATTTTCGTCATCCACGTCCGCCATTTTGAATCTCGTGGTCTCGTTTGCGAGATTTCAGGCGAGAGCAGAGCAGTAATGGTGCGATTCTGAAGTAAACAATGTGGATTCCACTGGATTTCTCGCAATATTTCTTAATAAATATGCCAAATGCGGTGGAAATAATATATCGATACTTGCGGTATTGTATCGATACAGTATCGATACGGACAACTTTTCCGATGCATCGATACTGGCTGTATCGATGACAGTCCTACCGAGGACCAATACCTCACGGATCCGGACTATCATTACCCCGTGGATATGCCCAGACGCCAGAAACAAGCCCCACGCCAGCAAGCGCCACGCCATCAACGAGCGGCCCCACAGAATCATCACACAAGGACGACTGAAGGAGCACCTGTTTGCACGTTCTGCCGACGCGTGGGCCATCTTGTTGCAGATTGTCGGACGAGGGCTCGACAACGCTTTGCTAAACAGCAGGGGGAACAATAAGCGCCATCACCACTAGCGGACTCATATATGTCGAGCTAGCACTCAGTGGATTAAGTGCTCTCGCATTACTTGACACAGGAGCTAGTAGGTCGATAGTAAGACGCAAGGAATTTATGAAATTATGCTCGAAAATTGGCCGTGTACCCATTCTCAACAAAGGAGTAGAACTTGTTGGAGTGACGGGCCACGAACTCACTGTATTAGGCAGTACTGAATTAGCAATTGACAAATTAGGAAATGTAGAATTGATTGTTGTAGACAATATCAACCACCCCATCATCTTAGGTCGGGACCTCCTAAGGGCAGATGGGGCTGTCATCGATTACAAAGAAGGCGTACTACACTGGCGACGTCAATAGCTGCCCCTCCTGCCTGAACGCATCACTGAATCAATTGAATCACTGGGAGACCGACCCCCCATCATGCAGTCGAATGACATAGAACAACTGGTCAGAGCCAACCAGCAGCTGTTCTCGGCTAAAGGAGAAAACCTCGGTCGCCACCCAGAACTCATGGTCAGGATCGAAACCGAGGGACGACCTGTCAAACGTCGACCATATCGCTTCCCATTGGCCAAACGAAAGGCCCTCGATGAGCAGCTCGACAATTTGCTGGATCAGGGAGTGATTGTGCCGTCGTCTTCCCCTTGGGCCTCCCCAGTGGTCCTCGTCCTCAAAAAGGACCCACTGGCGCCCTTAAGGTTCACGGTTGACTACACGGTGCTCAACAAGCAGACGAAAAAAGACTCATATCCCATACCACTCATCAGGGACATATTTGATCAACTGCATGGTGCAACAATATTTTCAACACTCGACCTGAAATCAGGGTTCAACCAAATACCCCTGCACCCAGATGATCAAGAAAAGACTGCTTTCGTCTGCCACAGGGGACTTTACGAATGGACCCGAATGCCGATGGGATTGACGAACTCGAGCCAGCAGTTTCAAAAGGCAATGGAGGTCGTGCTCAAAGGTCTCATCGGAAAGACCTCTCTTCTTTATATCGACGATATAATTATATATAGCAAGACCCCGGAAGACCACATAGAGCATCTCAAAGAGGTCTTCAAGAGATTCGAGCAGTACAACCTCAGACTCAACCCGGCCAAGTGCGTCTTTGGCCTGGCCCAGGTCAAACTGCTGGGCTACATTGTCAGCGCCCAGGGCCTCGCAGCTGATCCTGACAAGGTCGCGGCGATCAAAAGGATGCAGGCCCCACAGAACGTATCAGAGGTCCGCAGCTTCCTTGGCGTCACTTCCTATTATCGCTCGTGCATGAAGGACTATGCCAGGATGTCAGAGCCATTAGTCGCACTCACAAGAAAGAACAACAGATTCACTTGGGGCCAGCCACAGCAACAGGCATTCGAGATGCTAAAAAACGAACTCACCAGTGACAACGTCATGGCTCATCCACGCACTGACAGGCCCTTTTTGCTCTATACTGACGCATGTCAATACGCCGTGGGAGCCATATTATGCCAGGTCGATGACGAGGGCATTGAGAGGCCCATAGTCTACCTCTCAAAACAGCTGTCAGACACGCAACGACGTTGGGCTACCATCGAGCGTGAAGCTTATGGAGTGGTCTACGCGCTCAAAAGTCTTCGCCAGTACCTCATAGGCAGTGAATATCGCACATTTTGCGACCATAAACCACTCAAGAGCCTGTTCACCAAGGATTTTAACAACACCAAGATCCAAAGGTGGGCAGTGCTACTCGCAGAATATGGTTGCAAGATTGAATATCACAAGGGCAAGTTCAACGTCCGTGCTGACATGCTGTCACGCATCAGACAGACAGAACAAGTGGAAACATATGACACCACCTATTGGCAGCTCGGCGACCAAATACCAGAGCAGGATCAGGATCCAGAGCAGGACCAGCAGACGGACACCTTTGGATTGGATCTCAAGCAGATAGCACAGCAACAACGACTAATGACTGAGTGGACTGAACAAAGAAATGAATACAGTGACTATGAGATTGTGAATGGCCTGCTGTACTCCACAAGACGACCACACAAACAAGCCCCACTGCATCATAGGCTTGTCATACCACCACAACAAAGGCAGGA
Organism: Platynereis dumerilii; assembly: GCA_026936325.1. Classification (NCBI taxonomy): domain Eukaryota; kingdom Metazoa; phylum Annelida; class Polychaeta; order Phyllodocida; family Nereididae; genus Platynereis; species Platynereis dumerilii. The sequence continues at coordinate 47,513,130 of JAPTHN010000007.1, read as the reverse complement.
GATCATCGCCAAAGCACACGTTGAAGTGGGACACATGTCTGTGCTCAAAACGCTCAGAAAGATCCAAGAAGCATTCGCCTGGCCATCAATGAGCCGTGATGTCACAACCTACATCAAACGCTGCACGACGTGCATTGCCCACAGCAAGAGAGCGCCCAAGGCCCCAATGGGATCGATGCCCATTGCAACAGCCCCGATCCAATACGTGGCAGTGGATCTCATAGGCCCACTCGTCAAAACACAAGAAGGCAACCAGTACATACTGACAATACTGGATCACGCAACTGGCTGGGCAGAGGCTTACCCTATTGCCAACAAAACAAGCGAGGACGTCTGGAAACAACTCAGTCGCAACTACCTGCCCAGACATGGCTATATGGATGTATTGTTAACAGACAACGGGCTAGAATTCTGTGCAAATGTCAATAAATCATATCTCAAAGAGCTGGGGATCGAACATCGCACAACGACTGCCTACAATCCACAAGCCAATGGCAAATGCGAACGTTTTAATGGCACCTTAAAGCACATTATAACTAAACTGGTCAACAATGCACGAGGCACGTGGGAAGACAAATTACCTGCAGCATTGTTGGCGTACAACAACAGCGTATCTGATGTCACAAACAACACGCCTTACTTCTTGCTTTATGGCCGAAGAGCTCGACTGCCACTCTCACGCCTCGTACCAGAGCAGCCCATGCTGGAAAGCCGCCTACAAGACGTAGCTGACGCATTAAGGACAGCAGCTGACCTGACTAAAAAAGCCAGACATCACAACAGAGAACGCCTGGCCAGACAAGCCAACACTGGCAAGGTGACAGTGGGCGACTACATAGTGATCAAGGTGAACCAAGGGCTGACACTGACTTCAAAATGGGATCCACAATGGATCGTCACAAAGGTCAGGGGCAAAGTCATCTGGGCCACGCACCAACAGACAGGAAAAGAGAGAAAGGTCAACATCAACAAAGTTAGAGTTGTTGACCCAAACTTGTCTTGGGACGACCTGAATCCCAGGTCAATACGCAATCCTAGGCAGAGTGCACGCGTCACAGATTTGACAGCTAACCCTTCAGCTGTCAAACAGCCACAACAGAGTGCGCGCCACCCAAGCGTAAAAAGGGCGCGAGAAGAACCCCAAACAGGTGCGCGCCACTCGACCATGAAGCAGGCACGCATAGTCAGGGCTCCCAGAATCAACGCCCCCTCGTCAAGCGTCACAGCCAATCACAGCGATCCCACCAAGGCAAGCGAACCGAGACCACTGCTCATCACGCACGCGCAGCACTGGACAGACGCACTCAGCCACAAGCGAGACCAACACAGCAGCGGTCAGTGAACACAAAACGCATTCACAGACAAGCCACTCGCAGGACAGCTGAAGCACTCGAACCGCATGATTCCTCAAAGCTACCCAGACGCAGAGGCATCATAAGACAGGCCAGGGCCCCACCACAGGACCATTGCAGGGACTATAAACGCGCTCGCACATACTTGCCCCGCTCGGCCAAACAGCCGCAAGTGAAACGTTCACTACCACCAGACTTGGTCCCTGACCCAGAACAGCAGAAAAGACAGAGAGTGGAAGCCATATCATTCCTCAAGACGTACATTGCTTCATTTGACGTCAAACATGCTGTACACTAACCTGCTCTGGACACTCATATACTACCTGGCTTATGCCAGCGCGCAGGGTAACAACACGGATGGCTCCCCATCCACCATCACAAGAATGCCTGATGGAGTGGCAATTTCAGGCGGAGAACCTTTAAGAAAAATTGTCGCCACTTGGGTCATATACAGTGGGGTGCGAAAGTTTGGGCACCCTTGGAATGGGGTCACATTTTTTCAAATTTCAGACAAACCATTTGCAGAATCTTTCCAATGTGAATTGTGTGAGTGAAGGATACCCATGCACTCAATTTTACCCAGAAAGAACAATGGAAATATAAACATTAAAAAATATATGGATCTTTTTGTCGGATATTACATGTGCAAAAGTTTGGGCACCCCTACAGATGCTGGTCTTGATTTTTCTATATCTCTACATCAAAGCTACATAAAAGCTCTAAAATGCTTCGCATAATAATGTAAGCATCCCAGGACTTAATTTTGTGTAAATTTTTTATTTTAATCCCCAACAGAATGACTCAAAACTTTGCAGATTTGAGGTATGCAAGGTATGTCAGATAATTTAATAAAACTTCAATTATTTTGAGTCCAGGAGCTGACAAGGTTGATTTATCATGCTTACTTTTCAATGCCTAAACATGACAGATCAATCTTTGATGAAATTTTAGAGCAGCTCAGACCTATATCCAAGGAAAATACCAAAAAGGCCACAAAAGTTTAACTTTCTGGGCATCTATGTCCGAGTATCTAGGCTTTTCTTGTAAAAATATTTCTGAAACCTGCTGTTTTTTAGTTGTGTTGTGTAGAAATGACAATTTTGCAATTATTACAGCTGACATCCATGATTCTTGGCCTGCCTATTCTTGTCCTTGGAGAGTCAAACTTGTTTATCACATTCTGGTGTATTGGAGCAATTCCATTTCAATGCATTTTTTGGCTCCCTTGTCTCAAACACCACAGTGACTGATCCAGAATGCTTCCAAGTGGCTAAATGGGTTCTTTGGCATGACTCAGACAGTCAGATTAATCTATGTAATTGTGATACCTAGTATAGCTTGGCTTTTCATATCTGCCTGCTGACGGTGGAATGATGCACCAGTTGATCACATTCAGTGTCACAACTCTCGGGGTCTATGAGGTTGACATATAAGATTTAATTGTTGCAAAATAGCAAAATTGACTAAATAGAAACAAAATTAATGCCAAATTGAATTTTTTTTTTTAGCAAAAATAGTCCCTGGCTAGCAACACAAATTCGAACTGCGCATTAATATTTTAATTTTGCTGAATACCAACCTAAATAAATAATGGAAATCTTAAATATTTTTGGTTATTTTAGATAAAATATTAATTTCAGGTAAAGGAGAGGCTAACTGGGTCTCCTGGCCCAGAAATGTCCAAAACTTCCAATATAACTGGACATGTGAAATTGATGCCATAGGTGTCACAAAGATGCAATGGTTGGAGTGACTCTGTGTGTGAGAACAATAAAAATGCACTATAAATGAAGTCCTGAAATGCTTAAATTATTATCCAATGCGTTTTAGAGCTTTTGTATTGCTTTAATGTACAGTTATATAAAAGTCAAGACCAGAATCTGTAGGGGTGCCCAAACTTTTGCACATGTAAAATCCGACAAAAAGATCCATATTTTTTTACATTTTTATATTTCCGTTGTTCTTTCTGGGAAAAATTGAGTGCACGGGTATCCTTCATTCACACAAGTCACATTGAAAAGATTCTGCAAACGGTTTGTCTGAAATTTGAAAAAATGTGACCCCTCTCCAAGGGTGCCCAAACTTTCGCACCCCACTGTACGTTACCTTGGAGCCACCATACTACCCTGTGGAACTGGCTAAACAGGTGGCGGACCTGTTGGACCAACTCAACACTATCGAAAACCTGGGAAAGCAAGGACTGGATATAGACCTCACCACGCAACGTCTCAAACACCATCACATGGTGTCACAACTAAGGAGAACGCCGGCTTCCAGATTCAGACGTGGCCTACTAGATATAGGAGGCTCGATACTCAACACCCTGTTTGGCGTTGCAACGAGCGCTCAAGTACAACGCTTGACAGCGGCCTTGAAAGAAGTCAGCACTCAGAACACTGACATATCGCATGCCCATAATCACATGGCCACTATACTGAACCAAACAAGGACGTACGTGAGGCAACTAGCAGCTCGTCAAGACATCATAGACAAACACGTGACGCAGATCAACGCAGCCGTCAACCAAATCGCCCTCAAAGTGGACGCACACTCGAAGAAGATAGCAGCAATAGACGTCATATCGGACCTGGATCGCTATATAGACATTCTTATGCTCGCCACGAGTCAGTACCACGAACAATTAGGGATATACCAACGTCAACAGACGCAACTCGCTATGAACAAGCTGACTAGAGAGCTCCTCCCAGAACACATATTGATTGATGTCCTCAGACAGGCCAGCCTAAAGCATAATACAGTAAGTCAATTGAATTGGTATTATATGCATCTCACAGTCACTCCTCTAAAACAGCTAATGCACAGTGTCATTTATAGCATTGAAATTCCTTTGATAGAAACTAGGCCATACATGTTATACCACTTGCACGCTTATCCCACACCTGTCAATAACTCCCAAATTTTAATAACAGTAAAGGTCGATCAAGCTTATGCCATAGACACCATGTCAAGGTCCATGTTCAAGCCATTGGCCTGCGCAGGCGCAGAGCCCCGCGTGTTTTGCGGGCGTTGAACATAGTAGAGATAGCATGTCGTGTGCACGAGGTCTCATAACAAATCGTCCTGAACTAATAAGCAAGTGCAAGGCCAAAATTGACAAGTCTGACGGGCAGCCCATAATTAAGCCAATAACAGTCAACCAATATGCCATCTCATCATGGGGTCAGCCCATTACAGTGAGATGCCCGTCAAGACCAGCAGTCTACCATGACCTGTCAATTGGCACATACAACGGCATATGTAATCAGCCCTGTCAAATAACCGGTAAAGGCTGGTCGATTACATGCATAGACAGGCTATATCTGACACAGACCCTTTCACAACCCAGGGTATCAATCCCAGCTAACTTTAATTTTTCAAACAAAGTAGACGCAGAAAGGCTCGCTATGGTCATGCCAATGCTAGACCAACAAAAAGCGGGCTTGCCCTCACTGGAGGCCGATGTCTCTTACATCCTCAATCCACACAAAAATCAACCATTAGTCACGACCACGTGGACAAATGTGTGGATCAACACGGCCCTCATCGCCTGCCTGTGGATCGTTTCAGCAGTCATCTGTCTAAAAGGACGCCATTTACTAGTCAAGTTAAAGCGCAGACTCGCAGGTCAACATATTGTCCCAACACTGCCCTCCAGCGCTGATAATCATTATGTCTCTAATGACGCCACACTAGCAATAGAGGCCCCGTACCACAATCCAGCCCCACGTGCGTTGCCCCCAATTGACAACAACACAAGAATGTGGCCTATGATACCTAGCATCGCACATTGTATGCCCCAGCCCTAAACATAGTCTCAATTAACCAACACAGTAATTAATAAATCATACAATTAATGAGTTGATGTGCAGCCTATGTCAATCAAGAGGATAACTGTGACTTGTATATTACCGCTGATTTGATTGCCAACTGTCAGAATGCATAATTAATTGTTAATTAATGAACATTAATTAACAATTTACCGCTCGTGTCAACATTTGGACACAGTAATTAACTAATTGATTATGTACATAAATATGGCATTTTAACCGATGCATTTGTAACACATTAGCAGATAGTTTACCCACAGGGAATGGACTTTGTAGGCTCACACTGTTGTTTACCTAAGGGATTAGTCAACATATCTGAATATTTAGCATATCATATATTAAAAACAGAAATGCTTCCATTATGGAACACCAAAAAGGTTCATTTAAGGGAGCTAATGGGGAGTGACAATACCACATAGAACATGTTAGTCAGGATGGGACTAAGGGGACAACACTTAGTTGAACCAACTTTGTTCAGGCAGTGTCTGGAGTGCCTAACATGCCAAATGTGGTGACCTACATAATGTATGACACATTGTTACAATTACCGACACATGCATTTTATGAATTTTACAACACAAACGTGTGCTCCTTATACAAGCAACACACTACTCTATAAGGGGGAGGTATGTAAAACACATGAATCATAATTCATAACTATAAGCACTCATCATTTATTATCATACTTTATTCCAAGGTATTGTCACTGCTCCATTGCTCCTCATACAAACCCACAGATTGCCTCTCTTAATCATTGTATAACCCAAGCCACTTAAGCAGCTTGGACAAAGCTCATTGTATATTTATGTTGGGATAGGACTTAAGCATTAAGGGTAGGGCTATTGTAACTGGGAAGGGGAGTGTCAAGGGACAAGTTATGTATGCAAGCACCTGGCTTGTATATGCACCTCTCAAAGAGGAGGCCTAATTAAAGGCTTGGACAATTGCATCCAGCACAACTGGAATGCTCTTTTATCTATAGAATTGTGTCACATTGGAATGTCTGAACTATGTGCAAATTGGTTGACTAAACCAATTTCCTGTTTAATTATAGATTGGCAATCTGCTGGGCAAACACCCCAGTCAGGGACAAAGGGCTAAGGGTTGTATAACTGCCTGGTCAACTATTGACCCTCATCTTAAATATAGGGGGTATTATATTGCTGGTGGACCACCTACAGACTGTAACTGCCCATAGAGCAGAGGGGGTAGGTGTGGCCACCATCTTGAATGCTGTCATGCTTGACTGAATGTTGCTGCCAGAAAAGTACAGAATAAACTTTAGTAATACTCTGGAACTTGAATGAACCACATCCATGACTTGTGTCTCTTACTTATCCTAACTGAAATGGAATTGCAGAGTCAGTGAATCAGCCTGACTTATTGTATTTTATTGAAACATAGTCTTTGGGAAACACATACCCTAAGTCAGAAGCTCAGTGTTATTTAAAACACCTGATTTACAACCCAATATTCAAGATGATGTGAATAAAAAGTTTACACAGTGCAACACTGTTTTTTTTTGGAAATTGGTTGATACATCCTTTATATCAACACAGTTATTCTAGATTACCCATGTAGGGACGCTAAAGTTAGCTATATGCTGCTATATTTTGCTAATTTGCGAACATTTGGCTATTTGGCACTTTTGAGAAAAATAATACTGCTCAGTGGCTGCTGCAGCTTTAACTAAAATATCAAATAAGCTGAATTGTTTGTTAGGGTATCCCAAAGCATAAATTATGCCATGTGCAAAAAAAGAATGATGTAGAATATGTACTTTGAGAAAAAATGGACAGCGGAAATGGACAAAATGTTGAAATTTCATGTTTTTTGGAAAATTCTGAAACATCCCATTTTCAAGATGGTGTAAAAGAAAAGTTTACAGAGTGCACCATGGTTTTATTTTTGGAAATTGGTTAACAGTGCCTATATTTCACCACAGTTATACCAGATTACCCAGGGACAGATGCTCAAGTTAGCCATATCCAGTTATATTTTGCCAAATTCCAAGCATGCAGCAAATTGGCAATTTTGAGAAAAGGACCCTGTATCAGCGTCCACTGCAACTTTAGTAAAAGACCCAAATGAGGTGAAATTTACACTGAGGTATCTCTAAGTATTAGTTTTGCCACGGGTAAAACATTAATGCCAAAACTTAGATACTTTGCGAAAAATTGAAGAGCGGAAATGTCTAAATTTCAGGATCCCGAAAAGTTGAATTTAGTCACTTGGCCTTCATTTGCTCAATTTATTCTAATAGCTCCAGCTCAAACAGAAATGCATCTAGAAAAAAATCCTTTGGGGTAATTTAGTTTTTCAGTATAAGTATTCAGTCCACCAAATTTCATCAAGATCCGCTGACCCCCCCGCGCCACCAAATCTGCAGTTTTCTCTGACAATGACTCTTAAGCCCCCCCGCCCCGCATTATTAAATGGTTGCCTCCTAACGCCATGTGCGCTCACGGTGCCAAAGGTTGACTAAAGTTACCTCTCTCGACCCCAACTTTCCTGAAATTAATATGTCACTTGGTACCTCGGCTTCCTTCTGTGACCTTGACCTACCCTAGGGTTCTTGATTAGGACCTGACACTGGAACTCTCCTTTTTTGGTCTCTCTGGCGTCGCCGTGCACAAAATAGCTTTTTCTACCATGTGGAAAGGGTGCCTGGGTGCTTACTAATAAGTCTAATTGATTTCTTGTATTTCCATCTCCAGTTGAACCTGTTCATCAAGTATGTACTTTCGCTTCCGTCTTGAAATACTTTCGCTCTTGTATATTTTCAGACAAAATTTTGTATCAGGGAATAAATTTAGACAGGGAAAAAAAGTATGCATGATGTGCCATGCAGAATTTACAGCAATTACATATTTGATTAATTTTTTGCAGACTGTAACCAGCCCATGGTAGTTGGACCTTGCAGAGCAGCAGTGGAGGCCTTTTATTATGACAATAAATCAAAAGAATGCAAGCATTTCATTTATGGGGGATGCAGAGGCAATCAAAACCGTTTCGATAGCAAGGAAGAATGTATGAGGAAATGCCAGCACTAGCAGAGGTATGTGATTTTCAATTTATTTATTTCTAAAGCACCACGCTAATTTTACAGCACCAGAACGCAATTAAAACAATAATTTCCATAAGAGATGTTCCGAAACTGATAACCGTTTCGGTATCGAGGCCCAAAAGCAGTGTGGGTATCAGATCAGAGGCAGTGCCCCATATTTACCCGATGGTATTGGTATCGGAATGGTGTCGGTATCGGTAAGTATCGGCAACAAAAAACAGTGTCGGTATCAGATCGGAAGTGAAAAAGTAGTACATGTATGTCTTTGGAGCGGTGAAATCTAGCGGAGTTGTTCTACGGAATATTTTGACTGTTACCCCGTAGACCTGGGAAAATAACTGGATATTGTTGTCAGCACTTGGTGAGTAGATCACTTTCATTATAATATTATTATGTTGTATAATTAAATATTCTATTGTCCTTTTGATTAATTTTGTTTGTTAGTGTCCGTGTGATGTGTTGATATCCGGTGGGGAACTGAAATAAATAATTTCTTACGTAGTTACGATGAAACAAGTCTTTCGGATTTTGAAAAGGGAGTCCAGGGACCGTTCAAAAATTATGATGGGGGGTAGGGTTTGTTGAAAATTGCCATTAAAAATTGATACCCTCCCGGCCAACCCCCTTAGCTTTCAGGCAGATTTTTAGTAGTACACCCCTTAGAATTGTTGTCCATTTTAAGAACCCCCCCGACATACCAAGCAATGCGCAAACATATTATCATATAATATGCACACCTCGGACAATTTTGCATGCAGATTTGTGTGCTTTTGCACGTGCGCATTAATGTTTTTTCTTACGTTCAATCAAATTACATATAAAACTATAGAAAATTTCCTTTCATTTGGTACCAAGAAACTGATGTTATTCCAAATTCACCACTTCTGCCAGATTTTATCCAACTAATACCCCTCCTCGGACATTTTGTAAAAGATTTGTACCTCCCAGTTGGAACACATGTAAAATAAAATTAATTCCAGGTCACACTCTCTTGATCTTGGCGTGCGTGCCATTGTGCTCAAGGGCGTCCTTGCCCAGGATAGACCCAAAAGTCCGTCAGACTCAGTGACTCTTAACTAGCTTTGCTAAAACTCCAGCAGGGGGGGGGGGGTGCTGGGTTAGCTCTGCGGTAATGTGTTTGTCTCCCAATCGCTGTGTCCAGCATTTAAATCCAGCTCTGGCAGGTCACCTGGTCCTATGTTGGAAGGCGGATTCAATCGTGCTTCATTTCTGTGTCCTTCGCAATCCGCAAGTCCTAATTAGGCTACCAAGTGCATAAATACAGGACGTAAAGTACCATACATCCATCTATTTTAAAACTACCGGTGACTAGTCAGCTATAAGGTTTCTCCCAGGGAGAGATTTCTTAAAAAATGTTGTGTGACATGTAAAGCTCTCCAGATTGCAGGAAAAGAAGTCTCATATGTAAAAAATTTCCTCTTGCGGTTTTAGTAAGCGAAACCGGTTGGCGACCAAGGAAAATTTTTCTATCTCCTGACACCCCCTGCTCCCCTGAACCTTTCCCCCCCCCCGCTCTCCTGAACACCCCCCCCCCCCCACCCAGCTAATTGATTTATTTCTTGTTGCCTCTAGGCTATGTGACAATTAAAAAACATTATCAGAATTTTCTAATTTTTCACTTGGGGGAAAAAGTGTAGCTGCCCTTCTTCTGACCTAGATGTTTGGGAGCTTGTATGTGGTCACTTTTATGTAGTCTACTCCAGCAGAAGGCATTGTGCTGATGAAGATCCTGAAGCCTGAGATATTGGCTGGCAATATAACACATCCAGAAAGAAAGGTTTAAAAGAACCCTGTCTGGTGCTACGTGAAAGATGGGTATGTTGGAAGCAGAAGAAGGCGTCTGCCGAACTGTCTTGAGCTGCTGCTTTTGGAGACCCCATTCCGCATGGTCACCAGCCCCATAAAGAAGGATTTCCCAAGGATGATACTTCAAACTGGTTCCAGTGTCGCTTTCTTTGAAATTCTCTCCAAGGAATTTCCAGTAGACGAATGACGAGTACTTACATTCAGCTGTTGGTGGCCATCAATGACCAAATGAAGTGTCAAATTGTCATAAGGCAACTTGTGACCTCACTTATGAGTGATGTGACACTTTAATTTACTTCTCCCGGCAGCATTGCAAGTATAAGATTATTATCTCATTAACTTCTTAAGTGTCATACAGAATAACATTGTAGAATGGGGATGTGACCTCTTAAGGAACATTCCAGTGCTTTTCTGTCAACACTTCAGTTTCGTTTACTGTAATGCCAAGGACTGCATCGTCACTAAACCAGCGGAGTAATTTTCCAATTATATCATGATTTTCTCTTTTTTTTCAAAAAAAGCTTAATTGATTGTTGTTCAATAAATATCACCAAATTTTGCATGGATTTTCTTTTCATTTATTTATTTGTCACAAGTATGGTAATTAAACTGTTGTGAATATTAAAAATGAAACACATGAGTGCCATATAATCTATCCTCCTGTTAAAGGTGCCATTAAAATAAATTTGCTAATTTGCCTTTCTGTTGGGCATTGAAACACAGGGCTCACTGAAAGTTTACTGATAAGTGGCTATGTTTTGAACTTTTGGTAGGTCAAATATTTTAGCCTTGACCTGTAATGGCTTATAGCACATAAAGATCTACCTTTGAATTTTTCCCCAACAGGAATCTAACCCAGGACCTCCAATACAGCTGGCCTAAATGCTTTTGACAGCCCCTTACCAACTGGCCCACCCATAATGAAATAGGAATTACAACAGCGCTACTGTTGTTTGTAGATGCTACCTATACATAAATTCAGAACTACTAATGGAGACACACCTACCATATTGTTTCATTCAAGGGTGCCGGAACAGGGGGGGCAATTGCCCCTCCTGCCCTTGTTCAAGGGGGCAAGGGTGCTCTTTAGATCATTAAGAAAAAAACATTATAAGGCCTTATTTTACTAGTTTAGGCACAAATTAGTAAGTATATTTTCAAAATTATAAGTGCCTCTCTATTAAAATTTTTGTCATGCGGAATTGGCACAAATATGATTTGCCCTTTTTTTATCTGACCGCCCCTGCCGCACGCGATTCCTTCCGGCACCCCTGGTTTCATTAGGCGCCCGGTGGGCAGATGTAATGATGACATGGGAGATTAATAATTTTTTGCATTAAAAACTTCGGATAAAGTCATATTTAGATGGAATTTTGATTAAAATTGGTTCTTTATGGAGGGGGTGTGCTTTTATTAAGGGTGTGCTTTTAATACAGAAAATACGGTATTCAAGACTGCCCTGTGAACCAACTGTACCTTCTTTCTTCTTCTTGTACCATCTGGTAATAGATAACAGAACTCACGGAGTTGATTTCTAATGCTGCTTTTATTTTTTTCAAAGGTTTTTTTTTTACGTTTTTTGAATGCTGGAAGGGATGGAGGCTACAACAAAATATAAATGCTAGGTTCAGGAAGTAATTTATATACATGTTTTTCTCGTATCGTAGTCGTTTTATCAATCGCGTCGGTCAGTTCATCAATCCGTTATATCCAATGTTAGTGTTTTGTGTATGCTGAAAAAGTGGAAGGTGTTAATTATTAATATCGTAATTATTATAATGTGAAGTTGTTTCAAATTATTTGTCATACTTGACTGACTTGTGAATTGATTTCTGCAACTGTATGTGGCTATTTCATTCCATGGTACTTGCACTATTTGAATTTAGACTTTAGATGTTTTAATTTATGTATAGTTTTTAAAAGTATTTTCGAATAACTTCCGAACATAATTTATTTTTAAAAGTATTTTCGAATAACTTCCGAACATAATTTATTTTTGACGAATATTAGACGAAGTATCCGTTAAATGGAAAAACTATTCGGTTTTCCTATTTGTATTTCACCAATTACCTGGTCTGTGGCATTTTGCTTGGCAAGCTGCTTTGGATGGGTAATTGTTTTTGTTGCCTAGACAGCCACCATAGATAAATTGTCTGCAGCTATAGCTGGACTTATCATAGTACCACCTTCTTATAAAAGCCCTGCATGGACCAGGGTCTTTGGGTGATGTGCAATCTGAAAAATGTAAGTTCATCCATATAGTTTCATAAAATTTATGTAGACAGTTACATTTGTATTTACTTCACAATTTTGATCGGCATTGGGAGATGAGTTGCAAGCTACTTAGCTACTGATGATGACACAAATTTTTCTTGACACCATATAATTTTTTTAGCATCATATATAGATTTTACAAATCTTATCAGGTCTCATTTTGCATGAAGTTCATCAGGAGTATACATCCAGTCTTAATTGGACAATTTATTTATTACATTAAAGAAAATTAGATAGAAAAACTTAATTGAGTACTAATTACCTGGTGGTGGTGCTGGTAGTGTGGGTGCATCTGTAAGATAGAAAACATGGATGATCAGAATGTGATTTCTTGATCATATGATTGAAACATTTAAATATTCCCAGCTTTGGGTTTTGTAGTCATTAGGGTGTTTCAGGTGCCCCCAATATTTTCCGATCCTGGTTGACCTTGGTATGGTATTGCGGTTTATATAGTAGAAGTCACATGTAAAATTTTGGCCCATTCTATAAATACTTACCTTTAACAGAATTCACTTGAAGTTTATAATGTAATTCCCCATTGGCAAACTTGCAAATCCTGAAGATATTGCAAAAATCAATGAAGGAATAGATATTTTTTCCTCAATTCATAGTTTCTGAGTAAGTTTTGGGAGGGCAATTCAAATCTGGCATCAGCTATTTTATAGCAGGTCTTCCTAGTGAGCTAGGAAGTGTCGAATTTCCTAAAATTCTGCTATTTTATGCAGATTTTCACAAATTTGAAATAATCTGGCAGCTTGGCAAATGGGGTTATGCAAAAAATAACATTATAAACTTAAAGTGAATTCTGGTAAAGGTAAGTATTTATAGAATGGGCCAAAATTTTACATGTGACTTCTACTATATAAACGGCAATACCAGACCAAGGTCAAGCAGGATCGGAAAATATTGGGGGCACCTGAAACACCCTAGTACTCATTCAAAATAGCTTTTAAAATTTTAGAAGTCAGTAACTTAGAAGTATACAGCTGTTAATGAAAGCTCGTTAATTTATAGTACATTTTGTGAAAAGTCACTCTCAAGGTACTTTTCAGGCCAAAGTAGCTGAATTATGCTCAGGCCAGAAGCCCATCACATGCCACTGAGTTGAGCCCCAAAGCATTTTTGGCTAGCGACAGGGAAATATAGTCAACGATTTTTGCGGCCTCAAAAACATACTTGTGGTAACCTTTCAGCAAAATGTATATATATACGTTACTTCAAAATAGTGAAAAATGTCTTACTTTTGCATTGCTGTGAAACACAAGAGCACCTCTTGTGATTTCTTATCTGTGCTGTCTTTCTGTATGTCTTTCCTCTGCATCTGAATTTCACTGTTATTAATTCTGTGTCTCCTGTGGCTCGACAGCAAGAACACGAGTCTCGTCTTTCCACAACCTTATTGTTAAATACAATATCGCCGAACTGAAAAGAAGTAATTATTCAGGGTTACGTACGTTAAAAACTGAGTTACATGTATAGTGTATACGTTTTGCCATTGATAAAACATTTCACTGTGAAATTTGAAATTTTTAGACACCTTAAATGATTGAGTGAGATGGATGCACAGTGCGTTTCAGCTAACATTACTTTTGTTAAAGTTATGATAATGGAGAGATAATCACAATTCATAACAAGCTATGTTAGCTCAAAGGAATTGTGCAACCATCTCACTCATTCACTAAAGCAGACTCAAATTTCAAATTTTACAGTGCTCTCTTCAAACACATCACCAGCAATGTCCAGCATCTTCGAAGCAACATCTGATTTTGAAGTTTTTATTTATTTTTATCAAATGCACTTCATATTGCCGAGATCAATAGGTGGTATCATGAGCATGAATTTGTCTGGCATATTTTGCAATAACATCAATGAATTAAATATCTTGTCACTTTTTATTTAAATAGCTCAAAGCAATAATAATCCAGATTTTCTAAAAATTACATAGCACGTGATACAATGAGTGAAAACATATCTTCATTCATACTAAAATAATCCGAATGAATGTTAATTCTACAATTTTAAGACTGATCAATTCTACTTTTATATAAATTTTTACCTCGAAGCTCTTGCAGTTTCCTGTGCAGTAGTTTATATCAACTTGTTTAACACTTGTCCATTTTTCACCATCACTGTCAGTGAATTTCACAAATTGCCTTGCTTTCTGTAGTCTACACGCTCCTGGGGCAGGTCCATCTGAAAAGTATTTTTCTTAAGTTAAATGAAAAGCGTTTGTCGGGAATAATTGTTGATTGCTTCTATTTCACTGAAAATTTAACAATTTTGAAACATTTTTATAGTGGTAAATTACCACTGGTAGTCAGTTTTGCATTTTTAACTTTCTCTGTGTGTCAAGATTGACTTTGGTTGGTTTCAGCATGTTTATTTTTTACTTCATGCTGGTCAAATCCTGTGAGCTAAGTAGTAAAACGTCATTCACCAATGACGTCGAACTAAAAACTGCCTGTACCTATGTCTCTAAAAGTATGTTTTAGAACTAAATTTCTCTATAAAATTTAATTCAGTGATTGATTTTCAAAATAACGTGATTAAGAAAGTAGTAATTACTTGGTTCACAGACGCAGCATTCTTTTTTGCTGTACACTTGGTGAGTTCCTCTCGGACATTTGCATTCGGCTGAGCAGTTCTTTGTCTTTATGAGGCCTCGGATGCATTCGTGGTAGAGACACTTGTTCTTCTCATCGTACCAACTGGCTGGGGTCTCCTGAAATTAGGTGAGATAGCATTGAGATAAATGAATAGGGAATGTCACTATAGCAGGCCTCCTAGTGCTCCTACTTTTCCTACTTTTTTAAATCATCCCACTTTTCCTACTATTTTTGGCCAGTTGTTTTTTTTAATCCAGAAAAGGTGAACTTCAGTGAACTGGACAATCTTGCCTAATCATCGGACAAGGTTCAAGCTTTGTGTCAGAAATTTCGAACATTTGACTGAAAAAATCTTGAAGATTCATTATACATTCTTTGAACAAGTTTTGGAACTTATCTTGAGGTTAAAATTGTCTAGTATGACGACAATATCTTGTCCCTTTGTCATGTTTTTGGGGTAAAATATGCCCGAAAATAGGCTCCTGCTTTCCCACATTTTATGATCCTACTTTTTCTTGGCCAAACTCCTGCTTTTTTCAGGAGGCCCGCTTGGAGGCCTGCTATAGTTAAAAAGCTGGGATATTTGGCATTCTGAAGAGCCATTTGTTGTTTAGAATCTGAGGTTCAGGTTCTGGGGGAGATACTAAAGTTTAGGGACTTGATTCATTGATGAAAGTCATTGTCAATTTACACAATTTTATATTAGTGTTAAATGTGTAAATTTTCTGCTCCCCTGTCCTAGCCACAATTTTTTATAATCATAATGTTCTTCAAAATTAATACGAAATGTAAAATTAGCTACTTGGCAATTTCCACAACCCAATTTTCATTGCGTAGTAACTAGGAGTACTTACTGTGCCATTAGGAAAGTGGCAATTGAAGCATTCTTCCAGTTTGACACATAAGTTGTCTTTTCTGTGGTAGCCTGGTTTACAGCCACATCCATTCTTGATCAGTCTTGTTGGACACTTGCTAATGCTTGGTGCCATTTGTGTGCAGGAGGCTTCGCAGTGTTCCTCATAGTGCTGCTCATTCTTGCCACAAACTGAAATTGTACAGTACTGTTGTTTAAGTTTACCAATCAATATAGCCCTTGCTGTATAAGGTACCGATGTCTGATGAGATGCAAAGCCTTGCGGTAATTATATTACAGTAAACACTACATTGTGTATATGGCTATCGACCTATCATTATTTAATTTTAGCTGTTCTTGCTGAAGTTACTGCTCAAGTTGAAAAGTTCTCTGTCATTGGCTGCTAATGTCAATGGCCAGCCAATTTACATTACTCCTAAAATGTTACTTTCTCATCGAAATCATAAAAAGGTAAAGGCGTCAGCATTGGCATCAGTGTTTTTATATTTTTCTTGAAGGTTTTTGCACTTCGTTACAGTATTATTTGAAGAAGCTCATTTATTAGAGGATTAAGGTGAGTGTCAAATGTGCTTTCGACAGACAGATAAAAAAGTTGATACAATGTCATGTCGATACTAGGTAGATTTCCAGAAGATAGGAAACTGACTGTGCTACTGACTGTGCTATACCACCATGAATTATTTTTGATTAGATACCCACCTATGCATTGATGATCATTGCATCTTCCAATTTCAAATGCCTTTCCTCTGCATGGGGCTCCCCCACATGACGGTTTGGGGTTTGTACATTTCCTCGTCCTGCTGCGATGTCCTCCTCCACATTTTTTGTCGCAGTTACCCCATGCACTCCAGGGACTGAATCCTCCATTGCCTTAAAAAAAACATGCATTGAAACTATGAGTCTATGAGAAGTGAGTACATTTATTTGCAGTATTATTATCTCTACTAGGGGAAGAGCTTTTGTTGTACTCAGATGATGTTTGGTGTCATAGTGCAACAGTGGTCCCAAACTTGTCCACTAGGTGGTAATGTAGAACATGTTGCAGGAAAAATCAAAAAGCTGAATGCCGTCTTATGCTTGTGGTTGTGGATATCTTAAATTCTGTCAGAATCATACTGAACTGGTTGACTTGTTTGACATTTATTTACTAATAATGTTGCTTGGACATCAATAATTATGCTTTCACATTGATGTCTTTCAATAATCAATAATATTCAGTAAAATATTCAACTAAATTGGTATTTTTGAGAAAGTTTATCTTGTTACACATATTTATCAATATTCAAATTGCAAAAGAGATATATGACAGCATATCTGAGACTGATATACTAAATACTTACGGATACTTCCCTTTATTGGTGTGCAGAGTATTTTACCATCAATCCAGCAGACACTGAAATATAGCAGTGAAGTTAACATGAGAATGATGTAGTGTCTTCGATTATTTTACATAGTGAATGTCTACATATATATATTACAAAAAACTTTTTGAGTTAATCAAGATTAAGTTTTTTAAATTTAAATAGCAGGGTCATTCCGTTTAAATAATAATTATAATCAGCCTATATTGTCAAAGCAATAATTAAAAATATAGTAAGTTTACACATTTTGAGTTCACAGAATAAATGTATTAGTAAGAAAAATTGATAAAATAAATGGGGATTGTAAATGATTTACGATAAGGGTTGTCAGTTGTAAACATGTACTAAAGAAAAGTTCAATAGAAAATCTGATGTAATGCAAATACATTTTTCTAAAATATTTGCACATGACAGACAGACAGACAAAGAAATTTATTCATAACAAAGAGACAAGATATACAATAAAACATATAGTTGGGTAGGAACGGGGGTCTCCCATGCACCCGAAAGATATATTTTTTTTACTTTGGTTTTCGGAATCCTCATAATGTGTAGAAAATATTTTTTTATGTTCCCATCGCCAATTATTGTCCCATGTCATCCATACGGCGGCCATCTTGGATTAACGTCGAAATTGCCTTAATTTTGATAAAAAATCACTAACTTCTACACTACTTGTCACAAATAGGCATATGATACCATTTTTTCAGGGAAAATCCACCTGGAGAGTTGATTAAAGAGGTCTATTTTGTGATTTGTTCAATTCTTAACATATAAAGGTGAATTAATAGGCAAAAATGGTGAATTTTTAACCAAAAAATCAAAGTTTTTTTAAATACAAGTAAAGCAAATCTCTTCAGACACATTCTGATGGACAGATAGGTAAGAAAAGACTAGCTGTGTATAGATCTATGCAAGACCTTTAAAATTACACCAAAATGAATAGTGTACTATGAGTAGAAGCAATTCTAGGTCAAGATAACTGAATGGAAGCGATTCAGTAGCGTCGCTGACGCCCATTTTTCAATCTCACCTGTACGCAACTTCTGAAGTACTTGTCATTTATTGGCATATGATACCACTTTTTCAGGGTAAATCAATCTGGGAAGTTGATTAATGAATCCCATTTTGTGATTTATTCAGTTCTAAGTACATCAATGTAAAAAAATTATACAAAAATGGTGATCTCTAACTTCACTCATGGCCCCAAAGCTTATTGTCATTCGACCAAAAGAGTGACAACGCTTACCTGTGCGTATATTTTCTCAAACAAGCTTTCACACTTCTTCACAGCCAAGATTTAAAATTTGCTGCCATTGCCAGACCTCCTAATACCCACAGTCCCTTGCGCTTAACCTTCCTCTTTCTTCTCGGCTGTCCAACGTGTCAGACGTGTGCTGGACAGTTGCTTGCTTACAGCCGATTGATTGAATTTTGACATTTGCGTGGGTTTTTGAGTAATTATAGACATTGTACTTGCTCTAATTCTTCAATATTGTGCTTATTGGTGCCAGTGCACCCTGCTTATTCACTGTACCCAACCGGAAGTCTATTGGGAGCGTAACTGCAGTTACGCTCCCAAAACGTCCACCATGTTTACTCTCGATTCAGGAGTTTGATTAGCTCTTATTCAATGGCTAAGCTCTCCAATAGCAAGGCAATTTGCGTGGAGGTTCTTTGGTTAGTTTAAGGCAGGATGGGGCTTTGATTTTGATTCACTAACTCCTCAAAAGTACAATAGATGCACAGAAAACTTTGCTCGGCTGGAGCGTAACTGCATTGTCTGTGAAATATTTAGGAGCGTAACTCAAAATTTTGAGAGCGTAACTGATCGTTTTAATACAGCAAACAATCACTCTATCAGGATTCTAAAGCAGAATTTATGTTGTCAGGCAGCATGGAGTAACTTTGTTTTATGTTATAAGTGTCAGGCAATCATTAATTGGCAATAATTGCATTTTAAGGCTTTATTAATTTAATTGCCCTTACAGCAAGAGGAACTTTCACAATAGCAATCAATGCCATCTTTAATAAACTACCTAATCCACTTAATTAGGCTAATCAAGATAATTGCAATGACAAATAATCACACATGTTACTCTTCAGTGAATGTCAAAATTAGATCATGCTGTGGTCCTACACTTCATGTATTTCATTGCATCAATATGCACGTATTTTGATGCCCAGGTTCTCTTTTGAGTTGTACTGATCAGTACTCTGAATTGATTTTCAAGACATAAACATGCTAAAGTTATACGACTACAGATTTTAAAGGAGACAGAGCCAGCAAGATGGCAGTCCGCACCAAAGAATGAACATGTCTCTCCTACTCTCACTTTTTCCTAATTTCTGAAGTCATAAAGCAACTTACAAGTATGAATGTTACACGTGTAGATAGATAATTGAATGCACAGAAAACGAAAATTCCATTTCTAGCACAAAATATGTTATATTGATATGAAAAGATATCAGATAAATTATGAAAAATATCGAAGTTTTCTATAAGATTTGATTGACAGCTCCTGATGACTTTTCTGCCATTATTCTCCATGGTTAATAACTATCACAGTTCACTCTTTTGCATACAATTTGGGGCTGGTAGTGGCCAGTGGTTCATTTTTGAGGGATCGAGTACATGTAATCTTATGCAGTTTATAGGCTATAGGGCTGATTTCATTACACGCAGTGTTGAGATTGGATATGTTGACTTGTTGTCCAGGAAATGTGGAGTTCTTCTTTAAGGAAAATTTTATTTTTATATGGAAAATGCACTGATAGGTGTCAGCATGCCGTTCTAATGACTATTTAATACAGAAGTGTGTATTGTGTGTAATTGAATATTTTGTGCTGTAGTAATGGTCCAATAGATAAAACATAACATATGTCGCATTTTTAATGCCATAAAAATAATAAATACAAATACAAAAGGATTTTAATCGGCATTTTCGCCTGGAATGCTTGATAATGCATGGAAATATAGGGAGCAACAATTATATTGGAAAATATATTAGTGGAAATATCGAGCTGCTTGCCCCTTGGCCTGGATAGGAGACTCATTTTGAATGTGCAGTCAGAGACGTCGGAACTTTTCATTTCAATTTAATTCAATTTTTTTATTGCTCGCCATATGTAGGGGAGAGCGGGGCACCATGAGCCACGGGGCACCATGAACCATGGCCCCTAAAAAAAAACGGTGAGATAGAACTGCTCGATAGGAAGACCATATATTCCTTTATTAGTGTACTACTGGCTAGGGTAGCAATCATAATCTTTCTTTTCAATGTAGGACCAAGAATTGGAAAAATACTTTTGACCAGTGAATTTGAGTAAAAAGTAAACACATTGGGCAGCTGAACTTTTACTTCTGGTACTTCAACTATTTCAGGCATCATCATAAAACTTAGTCTTCTTAGAGAAGGTCAGGCATGTGCTCGGATGATGTCATAACATTGATACTATGATAAACTGGAAAATGGTGATATGCACTAATAAATGAAATTTACAAGTGGGGCACCATGAGCCACATGGAGATAGGGCACCATGAGCCATTTTCTATAAAGTTTTAATGTACAATTAAAGCTGAATTGTAACAACAACTCTGCTGTTGCAAGTCCAGAACTATAGTGCAAGACATCAGCAGCTGTTTAGGACACATTTTTGCAATTTCATAGAAAAATATGTAAAATCCATCTGATCCATATTGCGGTGTATGCCAAGAGAAAATTTCAAGTAAAACATCTGGTTTATGAGGTATCAGTCCTTTACAGTTGAATGAGAAGGATAATACATGTATGTAAACAGCCCCCATGCCATGGCTCATGGAGCCCCAGGGTCGGGGCACGATGAGCCACCAGACTACATTTTTTAAAGACAATGTTTTGACTATTTAAGAAGTAAGAATATAATGAGACAACACTGGATATTGTAGCCAAGAGGTCTTTCTATGATTGTATAAAGCAACCAGCCATTTACCATTGAAATTTTAGGCTCAGGAGCTTAATTTCGGAAAAGCGGCTCATGGTGCCCCGCTCTCCCCTAATTGCCTGGAGCCACAAAAACAAATGATTGAAAATATATATATAAAGCCAGGGCAAATTGAGTTGAAGCCATCACCACATATATACTGTTGTTCCAGTGAATCCTCATAATCCCCCCCCCCCCCGCCCCCATAACACCATTGCTTTGGTCAAAAAGTGGTGGGGAAAATTCTCGGCAAGATTTGCACTAAGAGATAACTGTTGTTATCTCTGCATAATCCAAATCACACTTTTTAAAATGCATGAAAAATCAGTAAAGTAGTCTTATGATATTATAAGTTTAATACAGGCCTCTGTACACCAATTAGAAGACAACAAATGTCTTGCTAAAGCCATTGTGATGAGGTAGCATCTGTTCAAATGTGTTTTCCCGACTCAGTTACTCTCCTGATTCAGAAACAGACTTTACAGTTACGCTCCCAAAGATTTGAGTTACGCTCCCAACGGCCTTGGCTTCAAATGCAAATTCGTAGAATTACAGGCAAAATCTGAAGAGTTAATGATGGCAGGCCAACTTAAACATGTACACTGAACATCAGGAGACATACAAGCATCTCCAACTTGTACTACATGCTTAGAAAAGTGCTTGTACACTTCTGAATCGACAGTAAACATGGTGGACGTTTTGAGAGCGTAACTGCAGTTACGCTCCTAATTGATTTCCGGTTGGGTACAGTGTTATTGTTACATGGAACCTTCCTTCTGTGGATTCCTTGCTGCCCTGTTTGCTGGTTGTGGGGGACTCTGGCCTTGGGGCCGGTCTCTGCTAGACTCCGGGTCCCATGGCTTGCGAGCTTCTTTGTGGTCATCACTATTCTTCATCTCGAGTCCTGCCTAGCTAGCCAGGGCCCCATGCTGCTTTGGCTCTGTCTGCCGTCCAAGACATTGACTCACCTTGAGGGGGTTGGGGGAGATCCCTCTCCAGGGTTTTTCCCTGTCCTTGGCCCTGCTGTTTGAATCTGCTCTGGTTTGCCCCTGCCACTGTTCTGTCACTACTCATTGCGCAACTTTGCCTCCTGGATGGCTGGAACCCTCCTTCCCTCAGCAGGCTGGGAGTCCCCCCACCCTCATGGTCTCCCGTGGCTTTTGGGGACGTCCATTCAACCACGGCTCTGACTGTTTTGCTTGGCTCTTGACTTGGGCATCATTGCTCAGGGTGTCAAAGGGCCCTGGGTTACACCTCTGGAGGTGGGCTTCGGCAGCTGCAAGAGTTCTCAAGTTCAGGTCCTCTCTCCTGACAAGGCTCATCTTGTGGAGCCTCCCTTCTCTGGCTGGTCAGGTTCTCCCTTTGCCTGGCTGTTTGGCCTTTTTGCTCCTCCTTGATTTGTGGCTGCTCCACGCGTCTGGGCGGGCTCACGCCCTAGGCTCATTGTGGTCACCGCTGGGGACTTCGGTCTCCTTCCATGGAAGCTGGCCCTCGTCTGTGATTTTCTCTTGCTGCCCTCATATCCCTCCTTGTCTTGAGTCGAGGCTGTCCGAGCATTCTGGTGGGTCCTCAAATGTTCAATCTCTCCCTGGCATATCTTGTCCCTGTCCTAGTCTCCTCACATGACTAGGTTGCCAGTGGTGGCTTTACCCTGTGCATGGTCTTATGTGTGCCGCTGAGGCATTGAGCAAGGGCCCCCCCCCCAGCTGCCTGATTGTCTGGCTGCCTCTTCCTTGGCTGCTTTTTCATCTAGCTGCGGTTCCTGAGTCATTTTTTATGTCCTTTGGGTGTTGGGCTATTGTCTTCTGACTCGATTGCTTTTGTTGTTGGTTGTCAAGGCTCCTCCTTATGTGTCCCTGACTCAACTTCTTACTTTTCTGCTCTCTTTACTTGTTTACTGCATTGGGTGGGTTCTCCGACCCTCACAACCTTGGCCAGGTCTCCTGCCTGGGCAAGTACTCTCCCTCATGCCTGCTTGGGGGATGGCGTCTCACCCTTCAGCCCATTCTCCCCCAGCATTGGACCTGGGCTTCGTGCTTCTTCCGGCCTCCCACACCTCTGAGCTGCTCCGGGGCAGCCTTCCCTTGGCAAGTGGAGCCCTGGACCCAGCCTTCGCTCTGGCACTGCTCGCCTGGGTGATAGTTAGGGTGGCCTGGTGGCCTTTGTTTGTCTTGAGAGGGTCCCATGGCTTTAAATTGTGCAACTATCTATATGCCACCAATGTATTTTTTTATTTTAAGAGCAAATAAGTTATGTGTCATTGTCATTGTCACTTGGCCTTTCAGCCTTGTGACTTTGCCTCGAATTCCTCCCACCCCCTCCCCTATAATGTGAACTATCATGCAATACCTCTCCTTAATCCATTTAAGGCTCTCCTGTGGCCCAAGTCAGATTGTGCCCCTAGGTGCTGGCCCTCCTGGCAGCATGATCGGCTGGTCCATGTGTCTCACAGAGGCTCCCCGATGGCCTGCTAGGTGTTGGCCCTGATGGCTGGCGCGCTCAGCTGCCGGATGTCTTGTTTACTTAAGTCCTGTCTGTTTTTCCCTTGCCTGGGTCGGGGGATTTCTTCTGATGCTGTAGACTTGCCCTGGTCGGGGCTCTTTTGACCTGTTGTCTCTTGATCCACTCCTCTCCTTCTTGGGCTCTTTATTTCCCTGCTTGTCCATGGCCACTGTTGCTGCAAGTGCGACAGTGCCCTTTGTCTGGTGGGGCCTCACTGGCCGCAGGGATCTCCTGGAGTCTCCTTGGTGCACTTGAGTTTGTCTCGGACTGTCCTTCCAGGATGTCCTGCCTCTTCCTTTCTGGGGCTGGTCTCCCTGACGGGTGTTCTGAGGGTGGTCCTTCTGCTCTCCATGGTCAGTTGCCTCTTCGCCAACCATGGGACTAACACTGGTGGCCCTTGTGCCTCTCCTGGATGCCTTCTGTGATAGTCCTTGGTACCTCTGCTTCGTTGTGTCATCTCCTCTTCTTGAGTGTGGCACTTTCCCGGTGTGTGACCTTGATCCTCCTGGCCAGGACCTCCGCTAGGTCTGTTTGGCTCTCGGAATTTTCTTCCCAGAGGGACCAGAAAACATCCACTGATAAGGCACTCGGGTGGATTCCCAATGGCCGGCACATCATATCTCAGAGGAGGCACCAGGGTGGAATGGCCAAAGCCCCTCAGCCTGAAGTAGGACCAGCACCCCCTCGCCGCTACCAAGCCCGGAGGCCCCAGAATGGGAGGTGTACAGCAAGCATTTCTGGAGGCTGGTCCCCAGAGGAACCCTACCCCCCCCCCACTTCCAAGCCCAGGGCCCTGGTCTGCCACCTCTTGCTATCACTCAGAAGTGCCCAGGCATGGATTGGACCCCTAACTGAAGAGTGACTGACTACAGAGTATGCATAGGGCAGCAGGATACCGAAGACTGGAACCCGACCACTGGGAGGGGAGGAGAGCACCCAGGGTCCTATAGAGGCGCTGCAGAGGACGGACCTAGTGCAGGTTTGGCCATGGTCGTCCTTGCCCTGTCGTACGGGTCCAGGCCTCATCCTCAGTTTGTCTTCGGCCTTATTTCGGCAGATATGCCTTGACATACGTAGCAGTGGTTCCCTGTCTTGTTGTCAAGCTCACGTTGCTGCCCCTCCATGGTGCATTAATGGCGGCAACCTAGTGGCTCTGTTGATGGCAATTATTTGGCCTACCTTCTGAGTTCAGGCTCCCTACCTACAGGCTTAGTTGGTTCGTGCCTCATCCTGTTTCCAGCTCCTGTTAGCGTCACTGAAACAGGCCTATCACCGCCTCATGGTAATTTTAAGCAAAAGATTGATACCAAATCCAGGTATAGGTAACCAATACGGGTAAGTTGGCTGTTTCAAGATGTCTGACTCAAGGAATCTTATCCTGGGAGACGTTTTTCAGATTTAGTGACATCATCAGAAATCAACTAAATTTGTGTTGACTTCATAATTGACCTACTCTACAAAAAACAAGCCTTTACTGAAAGAGAAGTCATGAAAATTCAAATTTTGACTACGATTCGCGCTAAAATTTAACACATTTTGGGCTTATGGAATGTTGATCGGATGGCCGGACAGTGAACGATGGTCATCGCGTGAATTTGTTTCGTGGGTGAATCTCAACCTCAATGAGTAAGACACTAGTCATGGAAAATCCGAAAATTGGTCATGGAAAGTCATGGAAGAGTCATGGAATTCCCTTCGTAAGATTTTGTGGGAACCCTGCCCTGCAGAAATCAATGTTTCTTGAGTTGCACGGTTGGTTTTGACCAAAAACAAAAATTACCATTTTTGAATAATTTTTTACATTAATGCATTTAGAACTGAATAAATCACAAGATAGGCTTCATAAATCAACTTCCCAGATTAATTTACCCTGAAAAAGTGGTATCATGTGCTAATAAATGACAAGTACTTCAGAAGTTGCGTACAGGTGAGATTGAAAAATGTGCCGTCAGCGACGCTACTGAATCGCTTCCATTCAGTTATCTTGACCTAGAATTGCTTCTACTCGTCCGACACGTTGGACAGCCGAGAAGAAAGAGGAAGGTTAAGCGCAAGGGACTGTGGGTATTAGGAGGTCTGGCAATGGCAGCAAATTTTAAATCTTGGCTGTGAAGAAGTGTGAAAGCTTGTTTGAGAAAATATACGCACAGGTAAGCGTTGTCACTCTTTTGGTCGAATGACAATAAGCTTTGGGGCCATGAGTGAAGTTAGAGATCACCATTTTTGTATAATTTTTTTACATTGATGTACTTAGAACTGAATAAATCACAAAATGGGCTTCATTAATCAACTTCCCAGATTGATTTACCCTGAAAAAGTGGTATCATATGCCAATAGATGACAAGTACTTCAGAAGTTGCGTACAGGTGAGATTGAAAAATGGGCCGTCAGCGACGCCAATGAATCGCTTCCATTCAGTTATGTTGACCTAGAATTGCTTCTACTCATAGTACACTATTCATTTTGGTGTCATTTTAAAGGTCTTGCATAGATCTACACACAGCTAGTCTTTTCTTACCTATCTGTCCATCAGAATGTGTCTGAAGAGATTTGCTTTACTTGTATTTAAAAAAACTTTGATTTTTTGGTTAAAAATTCACCATTTTTGCCTATTTATTCACCTTTATACGTTTAGAATTGAACAAATCACAAAATAGACCTCTTTAATCAACTCTCCAGGTGAATTTTCCCTGAAAAAATGGTATCATATGCCTATTTGTGACAAGTAGTGTAGAAGTAAGTGATTTTTTGTCAAAATTAAGGCAATTTCGACGTTAATCCAAGATGGCCGCCGTACGGATGACATGGGACAATAATTGGCGATGGGAACATAAAAAAATATTTTCTACACATTATGAGGATTCCGAAAACCAAAGTTAAAAAAATATATCTTTCGGGTGCATGGGAGACCCCCGTTCCTACTAGACTAATAGCAGTGGCATGTTTTGTCTCTTCAGTAAGTTGAATTCGTGAAATTATATAATAGCTATGTCTGCATACCAAATGGAGCAGTCTGTTTCATTTATTGTCTGGTATTGTGGGTAGTAGTGAAGTCCTGTTCCATCTGCACTCGGTACGGCACATTCCTGGCATTTCTGTCGATTGCATTTTCTTGTTTCCACCAGAGGTTCAGTGCAATGTCTGCCACTGCCTTTCTGGGGAGGGTTATGAGCAGATCTATTGGAAAATAAAAATGGTTCAAAATGTTGACTTTGAGTGAAATGTAGATATCAGAGACTATAGTATTATAAGCAAAACTATTCTATTTCAAAAAGGACTATGTTGAAGTTATTATGACAATGTATTTCACTCAATGTTCCTGAGAAATTTTTAATGGAGTTAATACGATGTCACGTAGTAATGCAACATATATTTATACCAAGCATACAATATTGCAAAATCTGATGCCTTGGTCGATTATCAGGTAAAGGTTACTAGGCATGTACATAGAGTAATTGATTTTTATTTTCAGTTTCAATTGGACTACATCACAACATTTGCTGTCAGTTAAGTCAGAAATTTGTCATTATAATCTAGAAACTGGTTTTACAGTGATTAATCAATCAATAAATATATGCACTACCTGCTTCTTGACTGAATTCCACCCCCACATGTTACTGTACACGATTGCCAGGAACTCCATTGTGTATAGCCACAGTCTTGCTTGCATGGTTTTGTGCCACACTTGACCTGTCCTCGTACACATTTGCTGAAATTTAAACATTTGAGGATATATATGTCTTACATGAAAAATATCTATTCCGCAGTGTGCCTTCATATGGCTGTCTTGTGGAGACATTTAGAACCTTAAAAAAAATATTTTTTCTTACCATTAATTTGAGCATTATTTAGTGGTCTTCTCAGTGAGTTTATCTCAAGTAATGAGTGCCTATTGAAATTTCTATCGCTATCCAGATTGAAAGTTATGCATGGATAGCACCATCCCATAATTTAATATGTCTATCCTTTCGTTCAGCGACATTGTAAGTTTGTAACCGTAGCCTGAGCTTCTTTTATAATATATCTTTTTCATAAGACTCACCGTGATTTTGTTAGCATTTTATTTTTCAACAAATTTTCAGAATACTCACCAGTAATCGCATTCCTTGTCATAGATCACAGAATTACCAGAATATGCCTTTCCATTATAATAACATGGACAGTCCGTAGGTTTAACACATTTGCCTGAGTCATCCATTACTGTACCATATGGGCATCTGAAAAAATATCATTTAATAAATGTGAACCACATATGTCAAGAATCCATTGTAATGCTGATTTATGATAGTTTAGCAACATTTATCACAACTGCAGCATTTGTATTTTATTGCGGAAGCAGATTTTATTCACTGAAGATCAATTGGCAGATTGGGAAATTCTAATTACCGTTTTTAACTAAGAATAGAAGACTCCCACCTGGTGACGCCTTCGTACATGTTATACTCCTCGTGATTATTGAGTGATCATTGATTAATTGGGAAAATACATGTAGTTTGGAGGATAAATAGGTAATTTTTATTGAATAACGATTAAAGAGTGCTTATTCATATCTAGTAGCTTTTCGAGAAATAAGCAAGAACGGACATGTGCGAAGTTGAAAGGTTTAAAAAATATTTGTGCTATTTTAAAACTTCTAAGCATGTGTTGTTATTTAATACAGTAAGCCAGGAACAATTATAAAAAAGCTGAATTTTCAATCTTTTATTATGTTAATTGAATAAAAATTGTCTGTAATGTCAATTTTTTTTTAGGCAGAAAATCTGTTGTGTCCGTTGATCTGAGAAGCTAAAAATCAATTATATCTGGCCTAAATGTGACTGTGACTATCTCATACTAAAACCCACCTGCATATTTCTTGGCAGCTTTCGTCTTGGATGCAACTTGTCAGTTTGCTGATGTCTCGGCAAGTTCTTGGGCAGCCCGCTTTACAGGAATCAACCTTAACAAGTGGTGCTACACAATTCCTACATTCAACTGTGTTGCAGAGCTCAGATTCTGTGTTGGATCCGGGGCATTTCTTTCCTCCACTAGATGGCGCTGGGTTCGTGCATGCCCTTGTTCGGTATTTTACTCCTCCTCCGCAGGTCTTGGAGCAAGAGGACCAGCCTGACCAGCTTGTCCAAGAGCCGTCAACTACAACAGATGTTAGATTTCTCTTATCTTTTAAAAAGCATTATTCCATTCACATGTCATTATAAATGCAGTAGCCCAATGTGAATGCCTTGTCCCACACACTGACGGGGCGATCTTGTAACTGAGGGACTACTGTGGTTCATTTGTGAAAGCTGTTAGTCATCAACACAACAACTATGATTTTTGGGATATATTGCATGCAGCTGATTTATTTATTTTTGTCGAGTTCTTTGATATAATGCAGTTTAATTATCCCCATGCTATGCTATGGGGGATTTTACTTTTAGTTTCCATGTCATGGCGTCCATCAAATATCTCAAACAGCACACCATGCACAATGCTCGTCCTTTCCCAACATTCAAAGACCCCCCTTAACTTGTCAAATATGACCATAAATCAATAAATATCATAACCATTTCCACATCCCAACTACTTTTTGCTGTGCTTTTGGCCAGCAGCCATGTTATTTTTAAAAGCGAACTCCACCCCAGGTGTCTCCACATCCTTACATGTATGCACAATTGTGCCCCTGGTGGAAATATTTGGCATAACTAAAATGGGAATTCTGGTGGGTATTGGTAGATGTGTAGGGCATGGGGGATATGGCAGTATACCTGCTCTTGTTGATATGTCATCTGTATCAATGTTAAGTTTTCATTTTAAATATATGACATTGTGCATAGTGCACATTAATGACATGGTAAAAAACATATATATGAGAAAATCTAATTCAATACTTCTGCAGTTAGACAATGCAAGTAAATGCTATATCATTGAAATGGTCTCACCTTGGCAACTTTCTTTGTTGCAAATCTCAGTCTCTCTGGCCAATCCAGGGCAGTATACTCCAGGACTTCCAGGGTTGAACACACTGCGAGTTCTCTGCCGTACTCCTTGACCACATGATTTGGAGCAAGAGGACCATCTACCCCACGTTCCCCATGTGCAACCTGACAAGTAGTTTGAATAATGGTCAACTTCATTCTAAACCTGAACGCAGTGATGGAAATGGGTGGGGAGCTTTGGGGAGCTGAGCTCCCTTGTCCTGGTACAGCTCCAGTTCCCCCAATCATCGAGGAAGAAAGTACAGTTATAAATATCTTGCTCACTTCTTCAATCTTCTTGGTATAGTTAGCCAGAATTACACGAGGGTGGCAGAATGTTTTCCCTGTTTACAAATTTGGAATAGCGTGTTGATGCTGCACTACGCAAGAGCTCCCCAAGCAAAAATTTTCTATTTCCATCACTGCCTGAACGTACTGTACATTTGATTCTTGATTCTGAATTAATCCGACATATTAATGAGTATCGATTCAATTTATTAATATTCGCCTTTCATGCTCAAATGAAGTAAAATTTATCTAACTAGATCAAAGAAGTTTACAAATGTGTTATTACCTCCACAGGATTCCTTTGCTGTGCAGGTTATTTGACCAAGATTACACTCGCTGAAAGTAAGGAATATATTTGTACACTTGAAAGAATTATATATTATTTTCTTAAACAGCTGTTTCAGGCCCTTATGAAAACAGTAACTTGGTATAAAATGCACTGTCTGGTTTTTCCCAATTTACTGAAATGGCGCCCTCAAGATTGTTGTCAGGTATCTTTTTTAAGATCTTAATTTACAACAATTTATTACTCATCACAATCATTGATATAGCCTACAGTGTAAGCCCAATGCTTAGCCCATCTGGCGGGCAGTGTATTTTTTTTTTTTTCAACAAATTATCTTGTTTTGATTTACTCATTTGTTTCTAGAATTTCAGATTTCTCCTTTTCGCAGTAATAGATTTACCAAATGGAACAATTGCTGTAAGTTTTGACTCCTTGTCCGATCATGTCGCCAATCTTAATTGCAACGTCATTGCCGCTGAATCCTGGAACACCATCTCTCTCGATCCAGGGCAGCGTGCAGCCATCTCCACAGTAGGCTTTGCCGAACTGCATCAGGTATGAGGCAGCAGAGTAGATGCAACCTAAAAGGAGATAAGATGAAATATTGAATCCTTCATTGTGCGTCGATTAACTTTTAAAATCTACGGTAACTGTCATTAAAAGCATCTTGCTGTGGTAAAAACAGGCCGGAGTTTCTGTAGTATCTGTATAGCAATAAACCACTCATTCCGCCCAAGAGTTGTTCTCTGTTAGAACTGGCGGATGGTAATCACAGGATAAAATTGTTGGTATTTTACTCTCAATTTTCAAATTATCATAATATAGTGAATTTTAGATGATGAGCTGACCTGGTGCTGATGTAACTGGGAAAGTTCCAGTGGTGCATATGGTGATGGTTGTTCCTGTGGTTGGAGTAGTTGTCGCTGTAATAATAAAGTTGCAAAGTTATTTAGTGACAGTATGTGATCAAGTTTTTGCCCAATTTAACAATGTCCTCCTTGACTCTGGCACACAGTTTGGTCAATTTAGCTAGTACACTGTATCGAGGATGCTCAAGTGATGTGCTGTTCTTTTGATAGCAAAGTGCTTTGGGTGCCTGATATTTTGTAAATATTGACGCCATGTCTAAAGAAAATTACTGTTATTTAAACAAATTTGATATACTTACGAAACCCAGTTCATACATTCTACAATGTCATGTATAAGGTAAAAACATTGACATATTTCTTCGACAGAATATATATCTATGTACACTGTTTCATTGACGTTTACTCATCTTATAATAAGTTTTCAAACTGTTAACTTATTATAGCAAAAACATTTCACTGATGCTATGACAGAAGTAATGATCCCAAGTGCTTAGATAAAGTTCTGCTTAAGATGCATTGGCTGTACTTTTACATCTAGAATGTAATACTTCAATCATCTAAGTTTTTCTTTACTGAACTGCAAAATTGTTTGAGTCTTATGTTCAGTTCTTTGCTCACTGTTGCCTCTGCATTTAATAAAGTTGAAACACAACATTTGTACAACAGACACATTTTATCATTGATCATGGACCAATATGAAATTAATGCGATATTGTTTAACTTTTGCAACTGAGATTATTATAATGAAAACCTGATGCCAATCGTTTTCTTCAAAAACAGATCAACAACACAACATCACCTGTGGAAGTTCTGCTGGTAGTTGCAGTTGTAGTCTTGGTTGATGTTAAAGGAGTTGTAGTTGTGCCTGTAGTCGTGGTTGTTGGACTGGTTGTAGGAGTGGTTGTAATAGGAACGGTAGTAGTTGTAGGTGTGGTTGTAATAGGAGTGGTAGCAATTGCAGGTGTGGTTGTAGTTGTTGTTTGAGTAGGAGTGGTTGTATTCATGTTCATTTTCATATGCTCTGTTCATTATTGTGCATAAAATGTCCCATCAGACTTAAAGCATTCATAACTTATCTGGTCAGTTTCAACAATTTTTCAAAATTTAATGAACAAATCTTCAAAATGTTTCTTTTATTATTAAACGTTTCTCAATTGTTATTCATCTACTGATTAAGTAGGTTTGCCATATTTAAAAAGTCAAATTTGTATAGCGTGTGTAGATTATTAATTTCTAGATTTATATAAATTGTTAATTTACCCGAAGGAAAATACAATTGATAAATTGTAACCTTCACCTCCCAGATGCTGGCATGAAAATTACTTGTATGACTATTGAAGATATTCAGTTTTGTCCCTAGTTGTTTTTTCAATGTAATTGAATTTTTCTGCGTCTACCACTACTAAGTTCTGTACTGTATAAAATACTTTTTTTTAAATTTAGGCATCTTGTTTCAATAATACTGAATTACTTACTATTCCAATTGACGTGCATTGTTGTGGTAGGTGAAAGACCCGATGTGGTAGGAATTGCTGTTGTCATATGACCCTCTATTTTAAAGTCAATTATTATTTAGTTTATTAAATTACTTGATGACCACTTATACAAACTTAAAACTAACAATACCAAATTAGATCTTCAAATAAAGATGATGTCCTTCAGATAAAATTCCCCAAATGGGACAAGTTTGTTTTGGTATTGATAACCAAATTTGTCAATTTGTCATGTATCATTAATGTTCAGTATAATACTATTACTCACTATTCCAGTTCATGTGCATAGTTGTTGGTGAAAAACCAGATGTGGTGTTAGTTGTAGTTGTATTAGTAACTTCTGTTTGATTGAGAATAAAATAAAATAGTTTTAATATAACTTTAACTGCGAAAGAAATACAGATTTTGCTTCTATCAAATTGATGTATATCATGTTGTTCTGGATTTTTAATATATCTGTGATATTAGCAGATATATGCCTCATCGATTCTCTATAATTTTAATTTTTAACCATGGTGATAGATTTAATCTCATCGTTGCCTTAACTTACAATGGTGCGATTGATGACAGTGTTACTTACTGTTCCAATTCATATGCATAGTTGTTGTGGATGAGGGGCCATGTGTAGGAGTTGGTGTGGTGGTGACCACTGTTAGATGAGAATACTGATTAAAAACTATATATGTATTTTGGTTAAACAATATCTCACAAAACTTTTAAACTTCTTGTGAGAGCCGTCGTGTGATTACTTTGCTGGCTTTATGTTTAACAATGATATATTTTACCATTTTGAGATTTTACTATCCCTTGGTATCAAACATAGCAATATAAATATGCAGTTAAGGTCAGATGAAGACACACAGTTGGTAATTTTCCATAAGAATCCATGTAAAATAGACTTTATAAGAATATGACATTTGTTTTTCCATAAAATCAAGGTGCACATAAGTAAATTCATGATGTTAACTTTATTCAGTAAGAGTAACAACATGTTTCCATGGTTTTCCTTGAAATTGCATATTGAGTATAACAATTTTAAAGTAAATATACATCTACCTCCATTGAATAACATTGGTTAAGTTTTTGTTTACTTTAGAACTTTTATAACCAATATGCCCTTTGAAAATCATGAAAAAACTTGACTTTATGGGAAAAACAATTTGGAATGTTTTATACACATTTATTTGAAGTCTATTTTACGTGGATTCTCAAATGTGGGAAATCGCCAACTGTATATATTCATCTGACCTAAAGTTTAGGCTAAACTGTATATGCAACTTGAAAATCTGATTCATATTTGCAGTAATGATATTGATAACATATGTCCAGTGTGAATATGTGTTAGAAATGACTTACTGTTCCAGTTCATGTGTAAAGTTGTAAGGGCAACAAGAGTTGCTGAAGGTATAACTAAAGTAGGTGTGCTTGCTTGGGAGTGCGCAATATCTGTTAATTGACGAATATATTTATGATTTTTTGGTGACATTTATAAAAAAATTATGTCAAATATTCACTTCCACATTATTATGGTGTAGGAGTAGGTATACATGCACCCAGGAAGTGAACTTACTTTGTTGACCAGCATGGGCAGCCAAACCATAAGTTGTTGTTGCAATAGTAGTGATTGTAGGAGTGGTTGTTGTAGGAGTGGTTGTAGTTGAAGGAGTTGTTGTTGTTGAAGGAGTGGTTGTAGTTGTGGGAGTGGTTGTAGTTGAAGGAGTTGCTGTTGTTGTAGGAGTTGCTGTTGTTGTAGGAGTTGTTGTGGAAGGAGTTGTTGTGGAATCAGTAGGAGTAGTTGTTGTTTTGGGAGTTGTTGTAGTTGAAGGAGTTGTTGTAGTAGTAGGAGTTGTTGTAGTAGTAGGAATGGTTGTAGTAGTAGGAGTGGTTGTAGTAGTAGGATTGGTTGTGGTTTTGGATGTTGTAGTTTTGGGAGTTATTGTAGTAGAAGGAGTTTTTGTAGTGGTAGGAGTTGTAGTAGTAGGAGTTGTTGTAGTTGTGGGAGTGGTTGTAGTTGTAGTTTCGGGAGTGGTTGTTGTTGTAGGCGTGGTTGTTGTCGTTGGACTTGTTGTAGTCGTGGGGGTAGTTGTGGTGGTGGGAGTAGTTGTAGTTTTAGGAGTAGTTGTAGTTGTTGGAGTGGTTGTACTAGTAGGAGTGGTTGTAGTAGTAGGTGTGGTTGTAGTTTTGGAAGATGTAGTTTTGGGAGTTGTTGTAGTAGAAGGAGTTGTTGCAGTAGTAGGAGTTGTTGTAGTTGTTGTAGTTGTGGGAGTTGTTGTAGTTGTTGGAGTGATGGTAGTGGTTGTAGTAGTTGGAGTGGTTGTAGTAGTAGGTGTGGTTGTAGTTTTGGAAGTTGTTGTAGTTTTGGGAGTTGTTGTAGTTGAAGGAGTTGTTGTAGTAGTAGGAATGGTTGTAGTAGTAGGAGTGGTTGTAGTTTTGGAAGTTTTAGTTTTGGGAGTTGTTGTTGTTGGAGTGGTTGTAGTTGAAGGAGCTGTAGTAGTGGGAGTAGTTGTAGTAGTGGGAGTTGTCGTAGTTGCAGTTGTTGTAGTCGTGGGAGTTGTTGTAGTTATGGGAGTGGTTGTAGTAGCTGGAGTTGTTGTAGTTGCTGGAGTTGTTGTAGTCGTGGGAGTGGTTGTTTTAGGAGTGGTTGTAGTTGTGGGAGTGGTTGTAGTAGTGGAAGATGTTGTAGTAGTGGGAGTTGTTGTAGTAGTGGGTGTTGTTGTAGTAGTGGAAGTGGTTGTGGTTTTAGGAGTGGTTGTAGTTGTGGGAGTAGTTGTAGTTGTGGGAGTTGTTGTAGTTGCTGGAGTTGTTGTAGTTGTGGGAGTGGTTGTAGTTGTGGGAGTTGTTGTAGTTGTTGGAGTGGTTGTAGTTGAAGGAGTGGTTGTAGTTGTGGGAGTTGTTGTAGTTGTGGGAGTGGTTGTAGTCTTGGGAGTGGTTGTAGTCTTGGGAGTTGTTGTAGTCGTGGGAGTTGTTGAAGTTGCAGGAGTGGTTGTAGTTGCAGGAGTTGTGGGAGTGGTTGTTGTAGCTGGTGTTGTTGTAGTCGTGGGAGTGGTTGTAGTTGCTGGAGTTGTTGTAGTAGTGGGAGTCGTTGTAGTTGCTGGAGTTGTTGTAGTCATGGGAGTGGTTGTAGTTGCTGGAGTTGTTGTAGTAGTGGGAGTTGTTGTAGTTGCTGGAGTTGTTGAAGTTGTGGGAGTGGTTGTAGTTGTAAGGGCAACAAGAGTTGCTGAAGGTATAACTAAAGTAGGTGTGCTTGCTTGGGAGTGCGCAATATCTGTTAATTGACAAATATATTTTTTATGATTTTTTGATGACATTTATAAAACAATTATGTCAAATATTCACTTCCACATTATTATGGTGTAGGAGTAGGTATACATGCACCCAGGAAGTGAACTTACTTTGTTGACCAGCATGGGCAGCCAAACCATAAGTTGTTGGAATAGTAGTGATTGTAGGAGTGGTTGTTGTAGGAGTGGTTGTAGTTGAAGGAGTTGTTGTTGTTGAAGGAGTGGTTGTAGTTGAAGGTGTTGCTGTTGTTGTAGGAGTTGCTGTTGTTGTAGGAGTTGCTGTTGTTGTAGGAGTTGCTGTTGTTGTAGGAGTTGCTGTTGTTGTAGGAGTTGTTGTGGAAGCAGTAGAAGTAGTTGTTGTTTTGGGAGTTGTTGTAGTTGAAGGAGTTGTTGTAGTAGTAGGAGTTGTTGTAGTAGTAGGAATGGTTGTAGTAGTAGGTGTGGTTGTGGTTTTGGATGTTGTTGTAGTTTTGGGAGGTATTGTGGTAGAAGGAGTTTTTGTAGTGGTAGGAGTTGTTGTAGTAGTAGGAGTTTTTGTAGTTGTGGGAGTGGTTGTATTTGTAGTTTCAGGAGTGGTTGTAGTTTCGGGAGTGGTTGTTGTTGTAGACATGGTTGTTGTCGTTGGAGTTGTTGTAGTCATGGGGGTAGTTGTGGTGGTGGGAGTAGTTGTAGTTTTAGGAGTAGTTGTAGTTGTTGGAGTGGTTGTACTAGTAGGAGTGGTTGTAGTAGTAGGTGTGGTTGTAGTTTTGGAAGATGTAGTTTTTGGAGTTGTTGTAGTAGAAGGAGTTGTTGCAGTAGTAGGAGTTGTTGTAGTTGTGAGAGTTGTTGTAGTTTTGGGAGTTGTTGTAGTTGTTGGAGTGATTGTAGTGGTTGTAGTAGTTGGAGTGGTTGTAGTAGTAGGTGTGGTTGTAGTTTTGGAAGTTGTTGTAGTTTTGGGAGTTGTTGTAGTTGAAGGAGTTGTTGTAGTGGTAGGAATGGTTGTAGTAGTAGGAGTGGTTGTAGTTTTGGAAGTTGTAGTTTTGGGAGTTGTAGTCGAAGGAGTTGTTGTTGTTGGAGTGGTTGTAGTTGAAGGAGCTGTAGTAGTGGGAGTAGTTGTAGTAGTGGGAGTTGTCGTAGTTGCAGTTGTTGTAGTCATGGGAGTTGTTGTAGTTATGGGAGTGGTTGTAGTAGCTGGAGTTGATGTAGTTGATGGAGTTGTTGTAGTCATGGGAGAGGTTGTTGTTTTAGGAGTGGTTTGTTGTTGTGGTAGTGGTTGTAGAAGTGGGAGTTGTTGTAGTCGTGGGAGTTGTTGTAGTAGTGGGAGTTGTTGTAGTAGTGGAAGTGGTTGTTGTTTTAGGAGTGGTTGTAGTTGTGGGTGTAGTTGTAGTTGTGGGAGTTGTTGTAGTTGCAGGAGTTGTTGTAGTTGTGGGAGTGGTTGTAGTTGTGGGAGTGGTTGTAGTTGAAGGAGTGGTTGTAGTTGTGGGAGTTGTTGTAGTTGTGGGAGTGGTTGTAGTCTTGGGAGTTGTTGTAGTCGTGGGAGTTGTTGTAGTTGCAGGAGTTGTTGTAGTAGTGGGAGTTGTTGTAGTTGCTGGAGTTGTTGAAGTTGTGGGAGTGGTTGTAGTTGTGGGAGTGGTTGTAGTAGCTGGAGTTGTTGTAGTAGCTGGAGTTGTTGTAGTAGTGGGAGTTGTTGTAGTTGCTTGAGTTGTTGTAGTCGTGGGAGTGGTTGTAGTTGTTGGAGTGGGTGTTGTAGCTGGAGTTGTTGTAGTAGTGGGAGTTGTTGTAGTTGCTGGAGTTGTTGTAGTCGTAGGAGTGGTTGTAGTTGTTGGAGTGGTTGTTGTAGCTGGAGTTGTTGTAGGAGTGGGAGTTGTTGTAGTTGCTGGAGTTGTTGTAGTCGTGGGAGTGGTTGTAGTTGTGGGAGTGGTTGTAGTTGTGGGAGTGGTTGTAGTTGTGGGAGTGGTTGTTGTTGCAGGAGTTGTTGTAGTCCTGGGAGTGGTTGTAGTTATGGGAGTGGTTGTAGTAGCTGGAGCTGTTGTAGTAGTGGAAGTTGTTGTAGTAGTGGAAGTGGTTGTTGTTTTAGGAGTGGTTGTAGTTGTGCGAGTAGTTGTAGTTGAAGGAGTTGTTGTTGTGGGAGTGGTTGTTGTTGTAGGAGTGGTTGAAGTTGTTGGAGTGGTTGTGGTTGTGGGCGTTGTTGTAGTTGTGGGAGTGGTTGTAGTTGCAGGAGTTTGTGTAGTTGCAGGAGTTGTTGTAGTTGTGGGAGTGGTTGTAGTTGTGGGAGTGGTTGTTGTAGCTGGAGTTGTTGTAGTCGTGGGAGTGGTTGTAGTTGCTGGAGTGGTTGTAGTTGCTGGAGTGGTTGTAGTAGCTGGAGTGGTTGTAGTTGTGGTAGTAGCTGTAGTTGTGGGAGTGGTTGTAGTAGCTGTAGTTGTTGTAGTTGTTGTAGTTGTTGTAGTTGTGGGAGTGGTTGTAGTTGTGGGAGTGGTTGTTGTAGCTGGAGTTGTTGTAGTCGTGGGAGTGGTTGTAGTTGCTGGAGTGGTTGTAGTTGCTGGAGTTGTAGTAGTGGGAGTTGTTGTAGTTGCTTGAGTTGTTGTAGTTGTGGGAGTGGTTGTAGTTGTGGGAGTGGTTGTAGCTGTGGGAGTGGTTGTAGCTGTGGGAGTGGTTGTAGTAGCTGGAGTGGTTGTAGTTGTGGTAGCAGCTGTAGTTGCGGGAGTTGTTGTAGTTGCAGGAGTTGTTATAGGAGTGGTTGTAGTTGTGGGAGTGGTTGTAGTAGCTGTAGTTGTAGTAGTTGTCAGAGTTGTTGTAGTTATGGGAGTGGTTGTAGTTGTGGGAGTGGTTGTAGTTGCTGGAGTTGTTGTAGTAGTGGGAGTTGTTGTAGTTGCTGGTGTTGTTGTAGTCGTGGGAGTGGTTGTGGTTGTGGGAGTGGTTGTAGTAGCTCGAGTTGTAGTAGTGGGAGTTGTTGTAGTCGCTGGAGTTGTTGTAGTAGTGGGAGTGGTTGTAGTTGTTGGAGTGGTTGTTGTAAGTGGAGTTGTTGTAGTAGTGGGAGTTGTTGTAGTTGCTGGAGTTGTAGACGTGGGAGTGGTTGTAGTTGTGGGAGTGGTTGTAGTTTTGGGAGTTGTTGTAGTTGAAGGAGTTGTTGTAGTGGTAGGAATGGTTGTAGTAGTAGGAGTGGTTGTAGTTTTGGAAGTTGTAGTTTTGGGAGTTGTAGTCGAAGGAGTTGTTGTTGTTGGAGTGGTTGTAGTTGAAGGAGCTGTAGTAGTGGGAGTAGTTGTAGTAGTGGGAGTTGTCGTAGTTGCAGTTGTTGTAGTCATGGGAGTTGTTGTAGTTATGGGAGTGGTTGTAGTAGCTGGAGTTGTTGTAGTTGATGGAGTTGTTGTAGTCATGGGAGAGGTTGTTGTTTTAGGAGTGGTTGTTGTTGTGGTAGTGGTTGTAGAAGTGGGAGTTGTTGTAGTCGTGGGAGTTGTTGTAGTAGTGGGAGTTGTTGTAGTAGTGGAAGTGGTTGTTGTTTTAGGAGTGGTTGTAGTTGTGGGTGTAGTTGTAGTTGTGGGAGTTGTTGTAGTTGCAGGAGTTGTTGTAGTTGTGGGAGTGGTTGTAGTTGTGGGAGTGGTTGTAGTTGAAGGAGTGGTTGTAGTTGTGGGAGTTGTTGTAGTTGTGGGAGTGGTTGTAGTCTTGGGAGTTGTTGTAGTCGTGGGAGTTGTTGTAGTTGCAGGAGTTGTTGTAGTAGTGGGAGTTGTTGTAGTTGCTGGAGTTGTTGTAGTCGTGGGAGTGGTTGTAGTTGTTGGAGTGGGTGTTGTAGCTGGAGTTGTTGTAGTAGTGGGAGTTGTTGTAGTTGCTGGAGTTGTTGTAGTCGTAGGAGTGGTTGTAGTTGTTGGAGTGGTTGTTGTAGCTGGAGTTGTTGTAGTAGTGGGAGTTGTTGTAGTTGCTGGAGTTGGTGTAGTCGTGGGAGTGGTTGTAGTTGTGGGAGTGGTTGTAGTTGTGGGAGTGGTTGTTGTTGCAGGAGTTGTTGTAGTCCTGGGAGTGGTTGTAGTTATGGGAGTGGTTGTAGTAGCTGGAGCTGTTGTAGTAGTGGAAGTTGTTGTAGTAGTGGAAGTGGTTGTTGTTTTAGGAGTGGTTGTAGTTGTGCGAGTAGTTGTAGTTGAAGGAGTTGTTGTTGTGGGAGTGGTTGTTGTTGTAGGAGTGGTTGAAGTTGTTGGAGTGGTTGTGGTTGTGGGCGTTGTTGTAGTTGTGGGAGTGGTTGTAGTTGCAGGAGTTTGTGTAGTTGCAGGAGTTGTTGTAGTTGTGGGAGTGGTTGTAGTTGTGGGAGTGGTTGTTGTAGCTGGAGTTGTTGTAGTCGTGGGAGTGGTTGTAGTTGCTGGAGTGGTTGTAGTTGCTGGAGTGGTTGTAGTAGCTGGAGTGGTTGTAGTTGTGGTAGTAGCTGTAGTTGTGGGAGTGGTTGTAGTAGCTGTAGTTGTTGTAGTTGTTGTAGTTGTTGTAGTTGTGGGAGTGGTTGTAGTTGTGGGAGTGGTTGTTGTAGCTGGAGTTGTTGTAGTCGTGGGAGTGGTTGTAGTTGCTGGAGTGGTTGTAGTTGCTGGAGTTGTAGTAGTGGGA
The DNA here is from genome assembly GCA_026936325.1 of Platynereis dumerilii. Classification (NCBI taxonomy): domain Eukaryota; kingdom Metazoa; phylum Annelida; class Polychaeta; order Phyllodocida; family Nereididae; genus Platynereis; species Platynereis dumerilii. The sequence continues at coordinate 47,472,743 of JAPTHN010000007.1, read as the reverse complement.
GTTGTTGTAGTTGCTTGAGTTGTTGTAGTTGTGGGAGTGGTTGTAGTTGTGGGAGTGGTTGTAGCTGTGGGAGTGGTTGTAGCTGTGGGAGTGGTTGTAGTAGCTGGAGTGGTTGTAGTTGTGGTAGCAGCTGTAGTTGCGGGAGTTGTTGTAGTTGCAGGAGTTGTTATAGGAGTGGTTGTAGTTGTGGGAGTGGTTGTAGTAGCTGTAGTTGTAGTAGTTGTCAGAGTTGTTGTAGTTATGGGAGTGGTTGTAGTTGTGGGAGTGGTTGTAGTTGCTGGAGTTGTTGTAGTAGTGGGAGTTGTTGTAGTTGCTGGTGTTGTTGTAGTCGTGGGAGTGGTTGTGGTTGTGGGAGTGGTTGTAGTAGCTCGAGTTGTAGTAGTGGGAGTTGTTGTAGTCGCTGGAGTTGTTGTAGTAGTGGGAGTGGTTGTAGTTGTTGGAGTGGTTGTTGTAAGTGGAGTTGTTGTAGTAGTGGGAGTTGTTGTAGTTGCTGGAGTTGTAGACGTGGGAGTGGTTGTAGTTGTGGGAGTGGTTGTAGTTTTGGGAGTTGTTGTAGTTGAAGGAGTTGTTGTAGTGGTAGGAATGGTTGTAGTAGTAGGAGTGGTTGTAGTTTTGGAAGTTGTAGTTTTGGGAGTTGTAGTCGAAGGAGTTGTTGTTGTTGGAGTGGTTGTAGTTGAAGGAGCTGTAGTAGTGGGAGTAGTTGTAGTAGTGGGAGTTGTCGTAGTTGCAGGAGTTGTTATATTAGTGGTTGTAGTTGTGGGAGTGGTTGTAGTAGCTGTAGTTGTAGTAGTTGTCAGAGTTGTTGTAGTTATGGGAGTGGTTGTAGTTGTGGGAGTGGTTGTAGTTGCTGGGAGTTGTTGTAGTAGTGGGAGTTGTTGTAGTTGCTGGTGTTGTTGTAGTCGTGGGAGTGGTTGTGGTTGTGGGAGTGGTTGTAGTAGCTCGAGTTGTAGTAGTGGGAGTTGTTGTAGTCGCTGGAGTTGTTGTAGTAGTGGGAGTGGTTGTAGTTGTTGGAGTGGTTGTTGTAAGTGGAGTTGTTGTAGTTGCTGGAGTTGTAGACGTGGGAGTGGTTGTAGTTGTGGGAGTGGTTGAAGTTTTGGGAGTGGTTGAAGTTTTGGGAGTGGTTGTAGTAGCTGGAGTGGTTGTAGTTGTGGTAGTAGTTGTAGTTGCGGGAGTTGTTGTAGTTGCAGGAGTTGTTGTAGTTGTGGGAGTAGTTGTAGTAGTGGGAGTTGTTGTAGTTGTGGGAGTAGTTGTAGAAGTGGGAGTGGTTGTAGTCGTGGGAGTGGTTGTAGTAGTGGGAGTTGTTGTAGTTGTGGGAGTTGTTGTAGTTGCAGGAGTTGTTGTAGTCATGGGAGTGGTTGTAGTTGTGGGAGTGGTTGTTGTTGCAGGAGTTGTTGTAGTTTTGGGAGTTTTGGTAGTAGTTGGAGTTGTTGTAGTAGTGGAAGTGGTTGTTTTAGGAGTGGTTTTTGTTGTGGAAGGAGTTGTTATAGTTGAAGGAGTTGTTGTAGTTGAAGGAGTGGTTGTAGTTGTGGCAGTGGTTGTAGTTGCAGGAGTTGCTGTTAATGTAGGAGTTGTTGTGGAAGCAGTAGGAGTAGTTGTTGTTTTGGGAGTTGTTGTAGTTGAAGAGTTGTTGTTGTAGTAGTAGGAGTTGTTGTAGTAGTAGGTGTGGTTGTAGTAGTAGGTGTGGTTGTGGTTTTGGATGTTGTTGTAGTTTTGGGAGTTGTTGTAGTAGAAGGATTTTTTGTAGTAGTAGGAGTTGTTGTAGTAGTAGGAGTTGTTGTAGTTGTGGGAGTGGTTGTAGTTGTAGTTTCAGGAGTGGTTGTAGTTTCAGGAGTGATTGTTGTTGTAGTCGTGGTTGTTGTCGTTGGAGTTGTTTTGGAGTGGTTGTTGTTGTAGGAGTGGTTGTGGTTATGGGAGTGTTAGTTGTAGGAGTGGTTGTTGTCATTGAAGTGGTTTTAGTTGTGGAAGTGGTTGTTGTGGGAGTGGTTGTTTTTGCAGGAGTGGTTGTAGTTGTAGGAGTGGTTGTAGTTGTGGGAGTAGTTGTAGTTGTGGGAGTTGTTGTAGTTGCAGGAGTTGTTGTAGTTGTGGGAGTTGTTGTAGTCGTGGGGGTAGTTGTGGTGGTGGGAGTAGTTGTAGTTTTAGGAGTAGTTGTAGTTGTTGGAGTGGTTGTACTAGTAGGAGTGGTTGTAGTAGTAGGTGTGGCTGTAGTTTTGGAAGATGTAGTTTTGGGAGTTGTTGAAGTAGAAGGAGTTGTTGCAGTAGTAGGAGTTGTTGTAGTTCTTGAAGGAGTGGCTGTTGTTGATGGGGTTGTAGTTGTGGGTGTGGTTGTTGTTGTAGGAGTTGTTGTTGTGGGAATGGTTGTTGTTGTAGGAGTGGTTGTAGTTATGGGAGTGGTAGTTGTGGGAGTGGTAGTTGTGGGAGTGGTTGTTGTTGTTGGAGTGGTTGTAGTTGTGGGAGAGGTTGTTGTTGTAAGAGTTGTTGTTTTTGTAGGAGTTGTTGTTGTGGTAGTGGTTGTTGGTGTGGGAGTGGTTGTTGGTGTGGTAATGCTGGTTGTTGTGGCAGTGGTAGGAGTGGTTGTAGTAGGAGTGGTTGCAGTTGTTTGAGTGGTTGTAGATGATTTTGGTTGTGGAGTTGTAGTACCAGTTGTAGGAACATGTGCTGTTAAAGAAGTAGTCGCAATGATTTCACAGTGAATCGTGGTTGTAATACACACAACTGTTTTGATGATGTAAGTTTTTTTCGCAAGTTCCCCTGAGGAATATTTTTGTTAGTAACTGGATTGGCTGTTAGATCTAATGATTGTTTAAGCGAATTCAAAGGTATAATTTGTGATTTTCAAGATCAAAACTTGATGTACTGTAGCTTTGATCACTTTGCTTCAGTGCGTTTGTCATATGACATTGGCATGTTACTCAGATCCGGTTTGGCTTATTGGCGTCTTACCACCAAACTCAGTTTTTACACTGTTTTTACACATTTTATATTCCTAGATATACTCGTGTTTTTCAGTTGTAAAAGCCTAATGGCTTGTGTTCCCTGTTTCACGATGTACCAACGGTAAATAAAATTTTATTTTATTTTATTATTGATGACATTTGCATGAAACTATCATGAAAAGAATTAATGCTTTTGGGATTCTATTCTCACCTACATGATCTTTACCACTTTTGTTTTTTTTTTGTCGAGTTATATACCTTTTTTGCTACTTCAATCACTAGGTTGTTTCTACCTGCTAATATTTATCTATAATTAACAGATTACTTACTTGTTGTAGTGGGTGTGGATGCTGAAAAAGATTAAATGTTGTACATGAGTAGGACAATAAGGACATAGGCCATGTAATAGCAAAAGGTATTTTCGACAAGTCAGCCAGGCGGTATTATGAACATTTTCAATAAAATTGGTTGTTTGCGATGTTAAGGTATGACAATTTTGCCATCCCCTAAAAAGATGGAAGAACCTACGTTTGAGACATTCAATCAAAAAGAGATCCTTTGCGCAGACTGAGCTAGACTCAGGAGCATCCAAGATGATGAAGATGCTGGCTACATTTTGGGAGTTTGTGGCACCTGGTACGACGAATGTATATGTCCTGAATGACGAGGAGAATGCTACAGGAATCTGAAAGAAAGATTTGAAAATACAAAAACAGTACTTATTTTTTAAAACACTAGGAGGTTAGTTCAGTGAAACATTAATTTCATATATTTACTCTATAGCAATGATATGAGTGAAAGATTTGTAATATGAGTTTGTAATAAAATATCTTACTGTGTAAGGTGCAGATGTTTGTGATCCATATTTGTACAAAAAGGTGACTGATCTTGCACCCTTGGCTGTGATGGAGACAAACATATCTGCTGATCTTGGTCCGGGAACTGATGTAATTATCAGATTCATTGGTCCGTATCGGCAAAGTCCTTGGCCTCCAGTTGATTTGAGAACAGTTGGACCCACGTTTGTAGTTGTGTTGTCAGGTGCTACAGCATCTATCTTGTAATCGATGTTTCTGTCACTGCTTCCAGATTTGTCAAAGACGTTTGGCATTGATCCCGCTGGACACATGAATGGTGTAGTAGCTGAAATTATAGAAAAGTGCATTGTTGTAACACAAACAAAATTACTTAAATATTAAAATTATCGTGTATCTATTTTGTTATCAATGTAATATCTTACTTGGAGTAGTGGCTATCGGTGTCGTAGTTGTTGGTGCTGAAATGAGAAACATGATTTTTGGCTATGTTTGGTTGGTTATGATTAAGAATCCTCTTGAATGTAATACTGATGTAAATTGGTAAGAAGCTGGTGTTAAAAGAAAATTACACGTATCATATTTCAAAGTATTGATGCTTCCGGTCGTTGGAGTGGAGGTCTTACAGCAGAAGATTACAAGTGCTTACATTCAGGTCAATAATGTCTACGCTCTAGTCTACAGACCATCCCCTTCACAAAGAAATGAACTTTCAATTTGTCATTTGGCAACTTGTGGCCTCAGTGGTGACAAGGATAGGCCGATAGGGATATGACAACAGAAGGAACATTTGAGCGCATGCCTTCAAGCACTTGCAATTCATCGGTTGTAAGTTAACTTTAGTGCCAGAGTTCATAAACTCCAAATGCAAGTGCACTTAAATTATGTAAACATCATGTAAGAAATATCAATCTCTAACCTTGAGCACATCCTCTTATCATGGCTTCCACGTTGTCACAGAATTTTCCTTCATCACATGTGAATCGTATCCTGATTTTGAAAACTGCTCCAATTGTTGTTGGTACAGCAATTTCACTCACTTCAGGCCTTGTAAAGTCAATTTCTTCCTGAAATGTTAGAAATCCCATAGTTGTATCAATCTGATATTACGATGTCATGAATTATCATGATTATCCTGAAGGTATTTTTTACTTACTGTCTTATAGTTGCCTTTCTGGCCAAAGTAGAACACTTTCGCAATGAGGGTTCCACCTTCTGAACAAATCTCATTGATTCTAAGTGTGAACTTGGTCAACAGTGCGGGTGTATTTGTTCTTAGGACGATGTTTCCACTCTTTGGAACTGAGATACGACTAAAGCCATCAGGACCAGAGGCAGCAACAGTAGCTCCTTGTGTCGGCTTGAAGACGCCACTTGGTCCATCGAGCATTAGGTCGTAGCAAACCGGTGTGGTTGTAGGTACGGTGGTGCTTGGTGTTACTGTTGTAGTTATTGCTGCAAATATATGAATATATGTTGTCAGATGGATTTCAACCTTATGCTTAAATGTCTCTTAATAATATATTTCCTTAACAATTTATTACGTTATGATTGATTCCATGTCTCATAGTTCCCACATTACAGATGCTACCCGAAAAGAGGCCACATCTCCTACTGCATCTTGACCACATAGGGTCTGGTTTAAAAAGTGTCACTCTTATTTCCATTTCAATTCTCGATTCAGTTGTCAAAAGTTTCACTTACGGTTAGTGCATTCAATGATGAACAGGTCCTTAGCACAAATAGCATCGGACTCGGCAGCATCTAATACAATCACAATACTCTGTATTGTTTGGGAGTTTGTGGCACCAGGCACTGAGAATGTGTAAGTCCTGAATGATGCGGAGTATGATATGGGGATCTGAAATATAAAATAAATAAATAGTATGCAGATGTCATACTTTCTTGATACAATTAAGGTTATGTGATATCATAACTTTTATTGCTTACAGTGTATGGTGATGTTGTGGCTGATCCATATTTGTATAAGAAGGAGACCGATCGTGCGCCCTTGACGGTGATGGAGACAAACATATCAGCTGATTTTGGTCCGGGAACTGATGTAATTATCAGATTCATTGGTCCATATCGGCAAAGTCCTTGACCTCCAGATGGTTTGAGAACAGTTGGACCCACGTTTGTAGTTGTGTTGCCGGGAGTCACAGCCTCAATTCTGTAATCAATATTTTTGTCACTGCTTCCAGATCTATCAAACACGTTAGGCATTGATCCAGCTGGACACAAGAATGGTGTGGTACCTGAAATTACAAACATTGACATTTTAATGATTGAGAAAATTCCTGGGGGCCAGGTTTTTCACTGACTACTACTGAGCGACTAGATGCATCAAGTATTATACTAATAATTAACTGAAGAAAGCTAAGGTGCTTCTATCGTTTCGCGGAGAGGGGAGCAGTAGGTGACTGACCAAAGCCTTTTAAAAGATTGTTTGAGAAGACTTTTATGAAAAATTTTAAGCATTTTTAAAAGCTCTTCACCAATATAATGCAGGTCCCGGAGACCCAATTTTTCTTAATTCTCTGGACAGCGTCTCTATGTACTAATAAATGGTTTTTTAAATCCTTGTACCAATATTTGAATGTTGCAGAGAGCAGATTATAGTTATCAACTTATCAGTACTCATACATACTTGGTGTTGTTGGAACAGGCGTTGTTGTTGTAGTTGTCGCTTCTGAAGGGAGAAATTTTTTCAAAATGATTGTTGCATTTATACATTAGGTACATAGTGTGTATAACAGTTCAAAATTCAATATTAGATTATTTTTGTGTCAAGCAGCTCTAAATATATGTCATAATTATAGTACGCCAGTCATGGTTATTCTTCATTTGTTTCATCTCACCTCCTGCACATCCTCTTATCAAGACATCCACATTGTCGCAGAATTTTCCTTCGTCACATGTGAATCGAATCCTGATCTTGAATATTGCTCCAATTGTATTTGGTATCTCAATATCTGCAACCTCAGGTCTTGTGAAATATATTTCTTCCTGAAATTACAAAACCTGCAATTATTTCACTAATTTTAAATTTGGACTAAGACTAAGATATATCCATTATAAGAAGTATTTTACTAACACTCTTGTAATTGCCCTTCTGGCCGAAGTAGAACACTTTAGCAATGAGTGTTCCTCCCTCTGAGCAGATTTCATTGACTCTCAGTGTAAACTTGGTCAACTGTGCTGGAGTATTCGTTTGCAGAACAATATTGCCACTCTTCGGAACTGAGATTCGGCTAAAGCCATCAGGACCAGAGGCAGCAACAGTAGCTCCTTGTGTCGGCTTGAAGACGCCATTTGGCCCATCAAGCATTAAGTCATAGCACACAGGGGTGGTTGTAGTTGGTATTGTTGTTGTGGTTGTTGTGGTGGTTGGTGCTAAAATAGAAACAAAAAGGTGATGTGCTATTTTTTAGTCAGTAAAGAGTTGTTTTGTTCTTGGAGTTTTTACCTTATATTTAGTATGCCCTTTACACATTTTATGCAGGGCTTGTTTGGATATAAAACAGTTTAAATTCGACCGATAGCAAACTGCTCTGATTATTTGTCGTTCAAAGACCTGTATGATGATTATCTTGTTATCTGGAAGATATTTGTTTAGTCGGACCAAGATGTAATTTTTTGATAAATTGTTGAAAGCAACGTTATTATTTTTGAGGATATGCATGACAACATTAAAATTAAGTATAAGTCACTCGGTTTAAGCTCCACATACTGTGATACATAAAATTTACCTTGTCACATTCAATTGTAAATAATAACTTACGAGTCATGCATTCTATGATGAAGAGATCTTTGATGTTAATTTGTCTTCTTTTTGGAGCATTAATATGAAGTGCTATGTTACTTATTTCCCATCCATTTGTGAATCCTGGCAGAATGTAAGTGTAATCACAGAACTTGGACCTTCCACATGATGTTGGGACCTGTAAATTGACATAGAATAATAAAATTACAGATGGCAAGGGGCTAGAAAAATGTGGATTACTTAGGCAATGAAAATAAGTAATGTAAATATTTCCAACAATTGGAAGCGGCCTTTTTCACTTTCAGAATCCATGTGATGATGGTGTCACAAGCCGATTTTTAAAATTGTTTCTGCAATTTTTCTAAATTTGAATTTGTGAAAGTATGTTAATAAATTTACACTCCGTAACTTACTGTGGCAGATCCTCCTTTCTTGTTGAAGAATGTGATTGAGTTTGCACCCTTCACTTTGAGAGAGATCAGGAGATTGACTGCTCTTGGTGGGCGGAGAGTGATTACGATATCTGTTGACCCATCTGCATAGACTGGGAAGGGGCTTGGCCGCAATATTTGGCTTGTTACAGTTTCGGGGGCGTTGTTCTTCAGCAAACTGACAGAATACCGTGGGTTTGTCTCATCGAGGTCATCACGATCAAATTCCAATGGGAATGAGCCACTCGGACACTGGTATGGCGTTGTGGTGGTTGGAGTTTGAGTCGTTGTGGTTGTGGTTGTAGTTGGAGCTCTAGTAGTAGTGGTGACTACTGTAATTCAACATAATAAAAATAAATCATCTGCCCTGCACAGCTGTTTTATTCTTATTTATTAGTGTAGCTACTGAATAACTTCTGCAGGGCCTCATTGTTTACGGACAGCATTACGTTTTGATATATTATCTTAATGTGCAATAGGCTAATGATCTCTGGCAGGGAGAAGCACTGTTTTAATTTTTAAAAAAGGCTTGCCTGTCATTAAAAGTGATTATAAACTTACCAGGTCGGCATTCAGTTATAAGCAAGTCTTTAGCGCAGAAAGAGCTTCGAGATGATATTGTGATTATGATTGTTTTCACAGTTTGCTGGAGTGTGGCAGCAGGCACTTGGAAACTGTAGGTGGTGAAATGATAGCCGTTGGGTGAGATTATCTGAAAATAACATAAGTCACTGAAGTTGGATTTTTTTGCATAAAAGTTTGAGTATTCTTGGTATTTAGATTTATTGATCGGATTTGGATTTTCGTTTTTGTTTGACCAGTGACACTGTTCAATTTTCAGGAATGAGTTTTGCATTGGCCTAACCACTTTTTATTTAATTAATAGTTATTATGTTAGTTATTATGTACAGCAGAAGTCCAAAACATGGACTCAGAAGTGGTAGAGTACATCACCATGCTATACACAGGTGAAAACATCCTTAGTCTGAACAATTAAACTCTAGAAAGTCTACATACCTGGTAGGGATTTGAAGCGATATCCCCATAAACATATGAGAATGTAACTGTAGAGGCTCCTTTCACTCTTAGTGATACCAGCATATTTGAAGATCTTGGTTTTGGCGCCAAAGTGATTAAGATATTTGTACTTCCTGCTTGGCAAAGTCCGTCATTTGGAGTTGGTTGCAATAATATCGACGAAGCGTCAAAGAGGGTTTTGTCCGGTGCAACTGCCTTGATCTGGTATGACACTGAAGGTAGTCCATTTCCAGTTCGATCGAATTCCATGGGTATGGTTCCAGGAGGACAAGCAAATGCACTTGTTGTGGTGGCCGTTGTTGAAACTGAAAAGTATCAAAGCAATTATTCCAATTAATCCATAAAGCTTCTTTCATAATCATTCCAGTTCCTTCATGTTTAGCCCTGCCTTGAGGATTTAAATTGGTAATCGAAAAAGTGTAATGCAAGCGTAAAAATAAATTGTTCTAAATCTTACCTGTTGTTGTAGTGGTTTGCGTGGTGGTAACTTCTGAAAGAATAAGATAACAATAAAGATTAAGTGGGGAGCCAAACATCGTGCAACAAAACTGTCCATGAAATATACATAATTAAACAGTAGCCTTGCAATGATCTTTTGCTAATTTATGATGAATAGATTGATTCCAAACTTGGAACAACAACTCTTATTTAATACTTTAATAGCCTTTTTGAGTCATTGATCATAGAGACATTTAGTGACGACATAGCAGGCGTAAAAATAATTACTTGGGAATGTCTGCCTCAGTGACGCTGGATCAAAGAAACATGGAGAATTTATGTATGATATTCATCAGAATGCGTGTCTGATCAGAGAAAGGTGGCTATATGTCAGTTTTTATTGGGACACTTACCAACATTTTGACGATCTGCCTGTTAGTGTTTATATGTTACTTGTTTTATTGTCAAGGAATAGCGTTTTATGAAAAATTATGCTTACTTTCGACACATCCTCTGATGTTAGCATCCAAGTTATCGCATAGATCTCCGTCATCACACTCCAGCCTTATCTTGATCTTGGTAATCTTTCCGACAGATGCTGGTATTGCAATATCTTTCACTGAAGGTTTGCTGAATTCTATTTCCTCCTAAAAAAAATTATCAGATTAAGATGTATGAACATGACAAATTTGATGATGCAAACTTTTTTTGAAATTATTATAAACACTTATTTTTTATTGCTTCCGGAAATTGTCAAACAAGCTATCATTTTACATATCTTGTACAAAAGAGTGAGGTGCATCAATGATCACTAGTATTTTACTTACTGTCTCTTCTTTGCCCTTTTGGCCAAAGTAGAACACCTTAACAAGAAGTGTTCCATCCTCAGAACAGATTTCATTGACTCGCAGGGTAAACTTGGTTAACTGTGCAGGTGTGGCACTCGTCAAAACAACCTTGCCACTCTTTGGAACTGAAAGACGACTGAAGCCATCTGGTCGAAGGGAACCGTTTGATCCACTTTTCGGCTTAAACACACTCCTTGGTCCATTGATCATGGGTTCATAACAAACAGGTGTGGTGGTGCTAGGCCTTGTTGTTGCTGAAATAAAAACAAAAAACAACAACAATGATTTATAATTTATTACACATCCCTTTCATATTCCCTTCATTTCTATTTAGATATATATAGACACAAATAATTTGATTATTAACATCAGCACGGTTCCATGTAAATGCTTACTTATGATCTGTCTTTTTCCTTTTATTTTCCTTTAGTGTCGTTCATGTTTTAATTGTGTTCAAAACTTCCAATTGTTTAACTTATCATTTGCTTCTTAAATGACCTGATTTGAATGAAAGACATAGCCCTAATAAAAATGTATTATCACTGTATAACAGTATGATAGGTATCACTCCGCAGAATCTGACAAATATGTATTCAGTTGACGGAAGGAGGATTTAAATTAGTGTCTTACTCGTTGTTGTTGTAGTTGTTGTTGTTGAAGTGGTAGTTGTGCCTGAAATGATAAAAAATATTTAAGTTATTTAATAGAGTAGATATTTGGTTTTAAAATGTAATTCCTTAGTATGAAACGAAATTGAATTTCTTAATGTAATTTGATGTAAATGCAGGCATTTTTGTTTAATTAATTAAGAAGATGGTCAAAGGCAGCTCTTTCCTAAATTTGATTCTGGTATATGGTTGATGATTTATTTTATAAATTTCCGTCATTGTTGTTTTTTGTTTTAAAATTTTGAAATCAGTTGGTCAAATGTTAATTAAGTGGTATTAGTGTCCTTTTAAGAAATTATGGTGGAAAAAACTTTAAAAAAAATTAAGCACCTTGTGCACATCCTCTTATCATTGCATCCACATTGTCACAGAATTTTCCTTCATCACACGTAAACCGGATCTTGATTTTCAGGACTGCTCCAATGTTTGTTGGTACAGCAATATCTCTCACTTCAGGTCTTGTGAAGTCAATGTTGTCCTGAAATACCCATGAAGTTAATCATTTCATACATATGTCTTATTTTACAGAATCATTCAGCGTTCTCCAGATGAGGTACTTACTGTCTTGTAAATGCCATTTTGACCAAAGTAGAAAACTTTAGCTGTGAGTGTTCCTCCTTCTGAGCAGATCTCATTGACCCTCAGTGTGAACTTGGTCAACTGTGCAGGTGTATTTGCTCTCAGGACGATATTTCCACTCTTTGGAACTGAGATTCGACTGAACCCATCAGGTCCAGGGGCAGCAACAGTAGCTCCTTTTACTGGCCGTAACACACCATTGTTTCCGTTGATCATGGAGTCGTAACAGACTGGAGTAGTGGTGATTGGTGTTGTGACAGTTGTGGTAGGTGTTGTTCTTCGGGTGGTGGATGCTATGTTAACAGGATAAATATGGTGATTTATGTATTTATATTTAAATACATGACAGTTTGACATTGAGGTATTTGCATCATAATGGCTTGAGAAATACCTTAAATTGAAAATCGGGGAACACAAAGGAGTCTTTACATAAAATCCATCAGATGTCTGAAATGTAGATATGAGACTATTTATCCAAAGAGTGAAATAATTATCTTACGGTTTATGCATTCTATGATGAAGAGATCCTTTGCACAGATTGCCTCGGTTTCAGGGGTGTCCAGTATTATCACAATGCTCTGTATGGTCTGGGAATTAGCAGCTCCTGGCACTGGGTAAGTGTAGGTTCTGAATGATGAGGAGTACGCAACTGGAATCTGCATAAATGAAAAAAAAAGTTTGGAGATTACTTATTGTCACAAATACAGAGGTCCATGTTTGATAAATGCTCATAAGATTAATCTGTCTTACAGTGTATGGTGCAGATGTTGCTGATCCATATTTGTACAAGAAGGTGACTGATCGTGCACCCTTGACGGTGATGGAGACAAACATATCAGCTGATCTTGGAGTTGGAACTGAAGTGATTATCAGATTCATTGGTCCATATCTGCAAAGTCCTTGGCCTCCGGATGGTTTGAGAACAGTTGGACCCACACTTGTAGTTGTGTTGTCTGGACTTACAGCATCTATCTTGTAATTGATATTTTCGTCACTGCTTCCAGATCTGTCAAACACATTTGGCATATAACCCGCTGGACACAAAAAGGGTGTTGTTGCTGAAATTACAGTAACAAAACCAACATGTTTATCAATGATAATAAATCCTGAAGTTTAGGTGGTCAGACATAATTTAATATTACAGTATACAGTATACACTGAAAGACAGAAGTTATGTGTATGTTGTGCATGTGCAGCCAAGATGCTTAAGTGGTATGGTAAATATGATAGTTCCGTTTCCATGGATAAGACACCTGAAAACAGGGTCTCAAACAATAAGTCACTGAACTGAGACTAATTTTTTTTAAATGGCTGACAAAGGGCTTTCTTTATAAAATATATTTTTGCTGCTCAACAATACCAATTTAATTCAACATGCCCCAAATTCCACAATGGTGCAGGTGAGAAAATCTGGCTTTAATTAAAGATAGCTGCCTGTTGCAGGGAGGCAGGGTTGACCAGGAATAAACAAAGAGATGTTAGACCCAGAAAAACAACCAGAGCTCTTCACTGTAATGAAAGCACGTTTCTTTATGTTGTAGGATGCTTCAGATGGCAAGACCCTAAGACCATTATCTTTAGACTTTATAGTTTATTTATGTGAAGCTTGTGTTTGGTTAAACCTTATATCGCGTACACAGATGAGGTTCTTAACTACACAACATGTGCATGACTTTTTTCTTTCAGTGTAAGCATGTGGTCATTGGTATACTCACTCGGAGTCGTTGGTGCAGGAGTTGTTGTTGTTACCTCTGCAATGAGCAATGGAATGTTTACAGTAATCATTAGTCGGCTGCATGCTAGGTCTTATATTGAATTTAATATTAAATCAGGAGATTTAATATGATGTCAGTCATAATTAAGATGCGCCTGGAAAGCTGTGGCAACATAAATGCAATTAATCTCTTATCATAACAAATGCATGGTATATGTTTGCCACTGAATTAACAAAGTATCAAATAAGTGAACTGTTAAATGCCAGTAGTAACAACGATAGTTTACAACCGTAAAACTTCATACCATAATCAATATTTTTAATGCCTCTTGAAAATTGTAACTTTTTCCTTATATGTTGCTTTTGAAAAGCAAAATCATATTTTTATTGTATGTTAAATATTACCTTGTGCACATCCTCTTATCTTGGCTTCTACATTATCACAGAATTTCCCTTCATCACAAGTGAATCTTATCCTGATTTTGAAAACTGCTCCAATTGTTGTTGGGATTGGAATATCTGTCACTTCAGGCATTGTGAAGTCAATTTCGTCCTGTAATACACAAAAGCAAAATAGAAATTTGTGTTTGCTTGCAGGTTGGGTTCCTAACTACCCTTAGTTCTTGAAAACAAGCAAATGTAGGTCTTCATTCGCATGAATTATGTAATCCAGGAATTATGTAATCAACTCAAGAAAACCCCATGAATTTGATAACTGACCCAATGAAACATGAACAATTTATTTTAAAAATCTTAATTCATATGACAATGCCCCTGAGAACCTCATGAATTTGTTATTTTTTGTAATGTGTTGGAACCTGTATTGTAAAATTGTTCTGCAAGTTTTCTGTTGGCTGACGCTTACCGTCTTATAATTTCCTCTTTGGCCGAAGTAGAATACTCTAGCAATGAGGGTGCCTTCTTCTGAGCAGATTTCATTGATTTTAAGTGTGAACTTTGTCAATTGTGCAGGCGTACTAGTTTGCAGAACAATATTTCCACTCCTAGGAACTGAGATTTGACTGAAGCCATCAGGACCAGAGGCAGCAACAGTAGCTCCTGGTGTTGGCTTGAAGACGCCATTTGGACCATCAAGCATTAGATCATAGCAGACTGGAGTAGTTGTTGTTGGGCTTGTCACAGTTGTGGTAGTTGTTGTAGATGCTAAAAATAAGGATGATTGCATTATTTGTTAAGTTTTTGCAAAAGATCCTATAAGAAAATATTCAAATAATGCTCCATGGATTTTTGCCTTTGTGTCTATTAGAACTTTATATGCTTCTTGAGCATTTAAAATAAAAATTTTGTATTGGCTGTTGCTGTTGAAAACAAAGCAATATCTTTATAGTATGTTAGTTATTACAAAATTGTAATATTCTTGTGGAAATCTACTTCTAGAATCCTACATATCTATTGAAGGATGTTCTTCCTTGCAGATTTAAGCCATCATGAATTTTGAACAACTTACGATTTGTGCATTCAATAATGAAGAGGTCCTTGGCACAAATTACATTGGCCTCAGGAGCATCCAGTATAATCACAATACTCTGTATGGTTTGAGAGTTTGTTGCTCCAGGTACTGCAAATGTGTAGGTTCTAAATGATGAGGAATGTGATACAGGGATCTGAAATGGATGCATACATATCAGGAACGCATGAACTTTTTTTCGTAGAACTACTATATTTATGCATCATAGTACAGCCAACTGTTTTATATCATAATATGATGATAGTATACAAACTTTTGCGAAATAACATTCCTCTCGCTCTCTACCCTGGCTACCATTTTGAGCAATATCAGATTATATTCAGATTTATCAATAATTGCTCACATTATAATCTAATGCCCCATATCTCCGTATGTAATATCAAAATCAAGGAAACTGCTGGAAGCCATAGATATCAAAGAGTAAATGTGTCCAATAAAGGGCAATGGCTCAGAATCAAACTCCTTGGGAATGTGAAAATGCTGAACCCATTCTACAGTGCCGCCTGTAAGTATGACATTGTGCCATTGCATCAATGCTAAACATCCTCAGCCTAACTGCTTGTGGAGGCTTGAATTTTCATCGGATGAAAGGGAAACAAAGTGGGTCATAAAGGCAGATGTGTGAGGCAAGTGGGATAAAAGTAGCAGCCCATTTTCTTCGCTGTAGTCGGAGTTAGGTAAGGGTCAAAGTCTTTGATAAGTAAGTGAACCACCCGTCCCTATCTTTTAACATTGGGCCTGCGTTTCACTTACTTATCAAAGACTTTGACCCATACCTAACTCCAACTACAGCGAAGAGAATTGGCTGATATTTTTATCCCACTTGCCTCACATATCGGCCTTTATGACCCAAAATGTTTTCCTCTCATCGGATGAGAATTCGTCCTTCCAGAAGCATTTTGATTAAGGATGTTTAACATTGATGCAATGGCACAATATCATGCGTTTCACTTACTTACAGGCGGCACTGTACAATAGTTACTGATATGTGTCAAACTTACAGTGTATGGTGATGATGTTGCTGAGCCATATTTGTATAAGAAAGAGACTGATCGTGCACCCTTGACTGTGATGGAGACAAACATGTCAGCTGATCTTGGTCCTGGAACTGATGTAATTATCAGATTCATTGGTCCATATCTGCAGAGTCCTTGGCCTCCAGATGGTCTGAGAACAGTTGGACCTACATTTGCAGTTGTGTTGTCTGGTGCTACTGCATCTATCCTGTAATTGATGTTTGTGTCACTGCTGCCGGATTTGTCAAAGACATTAGGCATGGATCCAGCTGGACAAATGAATGGCGTTGTTGCTGGAACCACAAAAATGATGATTAGATTGGCATTCTGAGTGTCTTTTTTTAAAAATCCATCAATAGGTGTTTATACCGAAAGGAAAGGTTTAACGCTTACTTGGGACAGTAGTTGTGGAAGTAGTGGTGCGAGTTGTGGCTTCTGCAAAAAATGTTGTCAATATAATTTTAGAAGTAGAAATAAAGTACAAAGTTCACATTGCAGGACTGTTAAAAATGGTTTAAACATTATTTCACAACTTGGCTCAAAGCTATGGAATGAGCTGAAGGAATTTTCAAAAGCATTGCTGACCTGCTGGCTTTTCAGTGAAAAATTTCAAAGTGGGAGCCAAGTAAATGTAAATGTGTATCACATGACTCATAATTTGTTTTTACTACTACTTTATTACCTACATAGTCATTAGATATCCAATGTATGTTTTTGTTGTGTCTTTATTTATTATACGTGTTATTTGGTAGAAAGTCGGTAAAATTTGCTTTCGTTGCTAGTTTTTCCTTGTAGCAATAAAAGTTTTGAGTTTGAAAATATTAGTCAACCAAAAAACGTGTTGAATATGAAAAACAAGTAAGAAAGCTGTACCTTGGGCACATCCTCTTATCATGGCATCCACATTGTCACAGAATTTCCCTTCATCGCATGTGAACCGAATCCTGATTTTGAAAATTGCTCCAATTGTTGTAGGTACCAGAATTTCTCTCACTTCTGGCCTTGTGAAGTCAATTTCACCCTGGAATTGTAAATAAATTTGATTTACTCATCTGTTTGATTTAATTTGTGCTCATCTTGTTTTCTGAATTTTTTACTTACTGTCTTATATTTTCCACTTTGGCCAAAGTAGAACACTTTAGCAATGAGTGTTCCTCCTTCTGAACAGATCTCATTGACCCTCAGAGTGAACTTGGTCAACTGTGCAGGTGTATTTGTTCTTAGGACGATATTTCCACTCTTTGGAACTGAGATTTGACTGAAGCCATCAGGACCAGAGGCAGCAACAGTAGCTCCTTGTGTTGGCTTGAAGACGCCATTAGGCCCATCTAGCATTTGGTCATAGCAAACTGGGGTAGTGGTGGTTGGGCTTGTCACAGTTGTAGTAGTTGTTGTGGAAGCTGGTTTAAAGTAAAATGGTCATTGATTAAGATACAACTGTGCTTTTCGCAACATATTTTAGAATATTTATGTGAATTTTCTCGTTTTGTTCCAGAGACCCCCAAGCCTTATGTATTAATATCTAACTGGTACAACTAATAAGAATCTTGATTCCAAACCCTCATGGCAACATCAAATGCGCATCCTTTTTCACTCTTAGGTTCAAGCTTTCACACTAAAGCTCACACTCAAATTCCCAAGATATGACTTTGTGTTAAAGTTTCTATCAATCAATAGTCATATTGAACCAAAATTCTTATAAATATAATATGATAATGCCGCAGCATAGAAGACGGGACTTGTAAATACTCGATTGGTTGACAATATCAAAGCATTATTTTTTTGCTAATTTTTTTTTTTGGAAAATTTAATTTTCTTTTGGAAAATTTTTTTTTTTTTGGATGATTTTTTTTTTTTTCGGAAAATAATTTGTTTTTGGAAATTTTTTTTTTTGGAAAATTTTTCTTTTTCGTAAAAATTTTTTTTTTTTTCGTAAAAATTTTTTTTTTTTCGGAAAAATTTTTTTTTTGGGAAAATTTTTTTTTTCGGAATTTTTTTTTTTTTCGGAAAAATTTTTTTTTTCGGACATTTTTTTGGGGGGGAATATCAAACAGAAGAAGAAGAAGAAGGTAGTCACGTTGTAGTCACGCGTGAAGAGAAGCAAGTGCCAGGATCATATTATGGGATGTCTGAATCACTTTTTTTGATTGAACCATCTGGAGCACTCCACTCGTCTGATAGCCATAAGGGACGAGACACCTCGCTTCGCTCGGTGAGCCGGTGGCTCTGTCCCGTCTATTAGTAATTAGTTTATTATGTATGCATTTGTCATATGAATGAAGTGCAAGAAAGTGTTATTATACAGATTGCTGAGGAATGTCTGGGCATGCAGACATCTTCTAACAAATTTTATGAATTATGAGCTTTGTTGTAGTTGTACTTCTTATTATGAAAGCTGGTAAGTTGAAGAAACCTTCGCCATCATAAAAGGTCTACAAAATGATTGGACTGGTGTCATTTGCAATTTCTTGAGCAGAACTCAGGTAATGTGTTCTTATGAATGCTGATACAAAACTTTTATCTTTCAGGAGAATAAATTACTTACGGTTTGTGCATTCAATAATAAAGAGGTCCTTGGCACAAATTACGTTGGTCTCAGGACCATCCAATATGATCACAATACTTTGAACAGTTTGGGAGTTGGTGGCACCTGGCACTGCATAAGTGTAGGTTCTAAATGATGAGGAATATGCAACTGGTACCTGTGAAAAAAAACGCTCTTGTAAGTCATGTGTGTTACATTATTGCACATTATTATGGAGTGTTAATGTCATTTTCCAATAGGTTCAGAGATATGACTCAAGAGATATGAAATATCTTACTGTGTAAGGTGCCGATGTTGTTGATCCATATTTGTACAAGAAGGTCACTGATCGTGCACCCTTGACTGTAATGGAGACAAACATGTCAGCTGATCTTGGACCTGGAAGTGATGTGATTATCAGATTCATTGGTCCGTATCTACAAAGTCCTTGACCTCCAGATGGTTTGAGAACAGTTGGAGCGACATTTGCAGTTGTGTTGTCTGGTGATACAGCATCAATCCTGTAGTTAATGTTTTGGTCACTGCTGCCGGATTTGTCAAAGACATTAGGCATGGATCCAGCTGGGCAGATGAATGGTGTGGTTGCTGGAAGTAAAGTAAATGTTTGCTTGAAGATGCCAGTTTTTTTCTTTTGACAGTAAACAATGTCTATGCTGTATCTTAATATTTGCAGGCTAACCTCCCTGACTTACTTGGAACGGTGGTTGTGGGAGTTGTGGTACGAGTTGTCGCTGCTGAAAGTAGAGAGTTTACCTCATGAATTGTAATTGATGTACAACAGGCCTACTTATTTGCCATGCATTATTATGAAACAATTAAGTGCCATCATTCAGTTCAATAGCTGAAATTATGTGATATGTAGGGAGGTAGCAGAGGTTGGTATGAGGGGCAACTAGACCCGTTTAGCAGAAACCTTTGCAGCTTACACAACTTCTGTTTGACACACAAAGAATGTCAAAGATTATATAGAAATTAAATGAAGCAAGATTTTTTAACCTATCTAAAATGCAGTTGGAGATGCAGAGAATACCCTTAAACCAAAACACCCATAGTTATATGATTTATAATATATGGCTGTACCTTGGGCACATCCTCTTATCATGGCATCAACATTGTCACAGAATTTTCCTTCATCACAAGTGAATCTTATCCTGATTTTGAAAACTGCTCCAATTGTTGTTGGTACTGCAATTTCACTAACTTCAGGCATTGTGAAGTAGAGTTTTTCCTGAAATATCAAATCATTGTGTTACTTGATATTTATCTGAAAATATTGTTGGGACATGCCGTGTTTGGATTTTAATAATATCTGCCACCTCAGGTCTTGTGAAATACATTTCTTCCTGAAATGACAAAACCTGCAATCATTTTCCAAATCTTCTATTTAGACTAAAATGTATCCGCGGTGACAAGTATTTTACTTACACTCTTGTAATTGCCATTCTGGCCAGAGTAGAACACTTTAGCAATGAGTGTTCCTCCCTCTGAGCAGATTTCATTCACTCTCAGTGTGAACTTGGTCAATTCTGCAGGTGTACTTGTTTGCAGGACGATATTGCCACTCTCTGGAACTGAAATTCGACTGAAGCCATCAGGTGCAGGGGCAGCAACAGTAGCTCCTTGTGTTGGCTTGAAGACGCTTTTGACACCATCGAGCATTTGGTCATAGCAGACTGGAGTAGTTGTAGTTGGGCTTGTCACAGTTGTGGTAGGTGTCGTTGAGGCTGGCAGGAAATGAAATGCACAAGGTTATTGTTAGTAAATACCATTTGAAAAAGTGATCAATGGATGAATTTTTGTTTTCAAATTAAAAAATTAAAATTTTGTTTAATGTTTCATGCTTGGTGAAAAATCCTGTTATGCTGGCACATTTAAAAAAAAGTGGGTAAGGCTTATATGATATGCCTAGTACGACTATCACTGCACTGGAATAACCTTTTCTGCCCAGAACCTTGTTTTCATTTGTCCAAAAGAAGTTCTGGTTATTGATTGATAGTGGTGTTTTTCCTGCATTGAAACCATTGTATGAATCGCTTGAACAAGTTTTTCGTTACGACTTGTATTGTTAGGGCCTCCCATAATGCTTTCAATTCATATCACATCGTACTCAGCAAAACAATGGCCTGTTCATGGAACTTGTCACTGGTTGTATGGCAAGTACTTTGTATATAAGTGTTCAAGTTTTTTATTTACTTGTATTTTTACTTATAATTAAGCATTCATGAAACTTACGATTTGTGCATTCAATGATGAAGAGGTTCTTGGCACAAATTGCGTTAGCTTCTGGAGCATCCAGTATAATCACAATACTTTGTATGATTTGAGAGTTTGTTGCTCCAGGCACTGCAAATGTGTAGGTTCTGAAGGATGATGAGTGCAATACGGGAATCTGAAATCAATTATAACATCCATATAAACATGCTTTGTAACATTTTGATGTAAATGTTACAGTTTGAAATAGTTCAAGACGTGTTACTCAACATAAAACAATCTTACAGTGTAGGGTGATGATGTTGCTGTTCCATATTTGTATAAGAAGGAGACCGATCGTGCGCCCTTGACGGTGATGGAGACAAACATATCAGCTGATTTTGGTCCGGGAACTGATGTAATTATCAGATTCATTGGTCCATATCGGCAAAGTCCTTGACCTCCAGATGGTTTGAGAACAGTTGGACCCACATTGGAAGTTCTGTTGTTTGGAGATACAGCTTCTATCCTGTAATCTATGTTTCTGTCACTACTGCCGGATTTGTCAAACACATTTGGCATGGATCCTGCTGGACAGATGAATGGTGTGGTTGCTGGAATCATGAATTATTGATAATTAGGCTAGCGTTCTGAATTCTTGCTTTTTGACATTTCGTGAAAATATACTTTTTTATGCACGGAAAAGAATGGTTTAACACTTACTTGGGACGGTAGTTGTGGGAGTTGTTGGCGGAGTCGTTGTCGCTGAAAATTAGGTTTATACGAAAATTACAACAGTTATTAATAATGACAAATTAGCACAGAACAACAACTTGAGGGTTCCAAATTGGTAAAAGAACTTACAGTCTGTCTCAATTCTAGAACACATGGTCGCCGTCAAAAATCTGACCAAAAAAAGCACCAAAACATCACCAAAATGTGATAAATAAATTGCAAATTGGCTCTTCTATCTGTCAGTATGCGTATTTCTACTGTGTGACCCTTAGATGAGGTGGAATCAGACCAAACACCAGTTCGCATGTTGTGAGACAAACTGTAGTTGAAAATCACATATTTAACTTTCCCAAAATAAGAGACCTGTATTTTAAAGTTATGATGAACACTTGTTTTTTGAAAATGAATTGCTTAGGGTTATTTTAATTAACCTATAAAATAAAATAAATGAGCAACAAATAATGCTGTACCTTGAGCACATCCTCTTATCATGGTTTCTACATTGTCACAGAATTTTCCTTCATCACAGGTGAATCGAATTCTGATTTTAAAAACTGCTCCAATTGTTGTAGGTACCAGAATATCTCTCACTTCCGGCCTTGTGAAGTCAATTTCGCCCTGTAATTTAAAAAAGGGAGCCTTTGAGCTATTTAACTTTGTGGTCCAAGTATGTAAAGCTGTGTTGTGTGAGATGAGACTATATAATGTTATAACAAACACAGGTGCCCCCAGGTATTATCCAGGTATTATCAACTTCGTAAATAAAGATACAGGGTCATTGTGAATATTTACATCTTATTATTTTTATCATTTATCAGTATTATTACCATGATTGTTTGAATATTTTACACTTCTTGACTGGCATTTTAATGAACCACAAAGAGTTTCTCTGGATATAAAGTTTATCATTATTATTATCGTTACCCATGTGTTTGAGCTGATTTGTGTTTGTCACATTTTCTGAATTTTTAACTTACTGTCTTGTATTTTCCACTTTGGCCAAAGAAGAACACTTTGGCAATGAGTGTTCCTCCTTCAGAGCAGATTTCATTAACTCTCAGTGTGAACTTAGTCAACTGTGCTGGAGTATTCGTTCGCAGAACAATATTGCCACTCTTTGGAATGGAGATTTGACTGAAGCCATCAGGACCAGAGGCAGCAACAGTTGCTCCTTGTGTTGGCTTGAAGACACCATTTGGTCCATCGAGCATTGGGTCATAGCAGACTGGAGTAGTGGTGGTTGGGCTTGTCACAGTTGTGGTAGTTGTTGTGAAGGCTGTTTAATGTAAACAGACAATGGTCAAAATAATTCAATTTTTGTATCAGGCCTTGCTTGTGGCACTGTATATAAGCAGCCTTTTTTCAAATGTAATTCATTCTGATAACTGATCGGTCAACTTACGATTTGTACATTCTATAATGAAAAGATCCTTAGCACAAATTACGTTGGCCTCAGGACCATCCAGTATGATCACGATGCTTTGAATAGTTTGGGAGTTTGTGGCACCGGGCACTGCGTAAGTGTAGGTTCTAAATGATGAGGAATATGCTACAGGAACCTGGAAAATAATGAAGATATAAATGTTATGTTAAGATTGAGTTATAAACTTATAATGCATTATTTCATATAGATTGAGAGATATAAGCAAAGATGCGATATATATATATGGACCTCCTAGTATAAATGGTCTATTATGATAAATTCTCACTGTATAAGGTGCAGATGTTGCTGATCCATATTTGTACAAAAAGGTGACTGATCGGGACCCCTTGACTGTGATGGAGACAAACATATCAGCTGATCTTGGTCGTGGAACTAAAGTGATTATCAGATTCATTGGTCCGTATCGGCAAAGTCCTTGGCCTCCGGATGGTCTAAGAACAGTTGGACCCACATTTGCAGTTGTGTTGTCTGGTGCTACAGCATCTATCTTGTAATTGATGTTTCTGTCACTGCTTCCAGATTTGTCAAACACATTAGGCATGGATCCTGCTGGACAGATGAATGGTGTGGTTGCTGGAAGTAAAAAGGAAAAACTATTTACATGTGCATGCTTTTTTTCTTTGTTTGATTTGAACGGAACTGAACTAGTTCCATAATATTGTTTTGAAAGTAACTCGAAAAACTTACTTTGGACAGTTGTTGAAGGAGTTGTGGGAGTAGTTGTAGCTGCTGGAAATAAAGAGTGGTATTTTTTGATATTCAGTTCAAGTTTTGACATTTTTGGGAGCAATGCAGATTATGCTTGTGCAGCCCTAATAGTCAAGAAATATTTTTCACTGTCACTCAAGGGGTTAATTGATGACACATAGAAAATGACAAGCTTAAGATCATATATAGTGTGCAGTTGTTTACTAGCAGAAGTGTGAAAAAGTTCTTGATGCTACTGAAGTGTTGCAAAACTTCTAAATTATGTTTAGAATTTTCAGTGGCATATTTTCATACATTAACAATTGACAATCTTTTTGGTAGATGTCTAGGGTTTGTGATAATTTTAGATATCATGACATTCCCTATAGGGCGGTAACGGTTCGCTACCTCACAGTACCCAGTATTGGTTTGCTACCTCACGGTACAGTACAGCTGAATAAAGTAATTTTACAGAGAGAAAATAATATAATTACATCATTTAGCATGAATGTTGTCTATTTTAAAGAACAGTTATATAGAAATGCAGTAAATTAATTGCAATCTGTTTCATACCGAATGCTCTGCTGCTTACTTTTGCTGAGATAGCTGATCAAAATATTGCGATGGGCCAAACGGGGCAACCCTAACAAAAGAAATCGGAAAAGAACTGGTATACCTAATTTTATTTATCGCTATGATGATAAGGTGTATCGTGAGGCCTGGTACCGCAGTTTATTCATGCCACAATAAACTGTTGCAGCCCTAATTCCTGATGGCGTTATACTCAAAATGGCACCTTGTTTCAATATTTTGCAAAAATACTGATTGCCATTCAGATGGAGTTTTGGACAATAGTCAAGTGACGACACCAACAATTTCTAGAGATGGAGTTCTCATTTAATAATTTTTTCTTTATGTTAACTGTTAAAGGGCTCTGTATCATGATACATTAACTTCATACTCGATAAGGCACGCTAGGGTGAAATAATTACAACGATTCTAACCTTACTCCAACACAAAATTTGCCAGGAATACATCATGTTGTTGTTAACCAAATTAAAATTAAGCTTTTTTTTTTCACAGTGATAAATAAAATATAATGATTGTATATCAAGCAGTAATGAGAAAAATTTCTTGAACCACAACTTCCCAAAATAACAGGTTTGTTATTTTGGGCATCATTTCAGTACCTCCTGCACATCCTCTCATCAAGACATCCACATTGTCACAGAATTTTCCCTCATCACATGTGAATCGAATCCTGATCTTGAATATTGCTCCAATTGTATTTGGTATCTCAATATCTGCAACCTCGGGTCTTGTGAAATACATTTCTTCCTGAAATAACAAAACCTGCAATTATTTCCCAAATCTTTCATTTAGACTAAAGTGTATCCTTGGTGATAGGTATTTTACTTACACTCTTGTAATTTCCCTTCTGGCCGAAGTAGAACACTTTAGAAATGAGTGTTCCTCCCTCTGAGCAAATTTCATTGACTCTCAGTGTGAACTTAGTCAACTGTGCAGGTGTATTTGTTTGAAGAATGATATTGCCACTCTTTGGAACTGAGATTCGACTGAAGCCTTCAGGACCAGAGGCAGCAATTGTAGCTCCTTGCGTTGGCTTAAAGACGCCATTAGGCCCATCGAGCATTAGGTCATAGCAGACTGGAGTAGTTGTGGTTGGGCTTGTCACAGTTGTGGTTGGCGTTGTTGAGGCTGATAATTAAATAAAATGCTAACTAATCATGAATGGTTAATTCATTGTTTTATAGCATTTTGACAAGTTTTTTTTTTTTCAAAGTTTAATGAATAAAGTCAGTAACAGTGCTGTGCAAAGCTATTTTCTTATAGCCTGTTTCATAATATGATATGCCTGTGTCTTCCAGCTAGAGAACTGCAATACATCGCAATTTAACTTGCCCACAAGTTTATGTTCATACGTCTTGATGAAAGTTTTGTCTTCGATAGTGATTTTTATAATTTATGCATGTGGCCTCATTACTTTTATTGTACATGCCAATGAGAGAAAAAGCTTTATGTTACTGTTACTGCTTTCAGCAAAAAGGCATGAGAGTGATTAACTTCTATATTTTTTCTAATTATGTAGCTTTGAGGAAACTTACGATTTGTGCATTCAATAATGAAGAGGTTCTTGGCACAAATTGCGTTAGATTCTGGAGCATCCAGTATAATCACTATACTCTGTATGGTTTGAGAGTTTGTTGCTCCTGGCACTGCAAATGTGTAGGTTCTGAAAGATGATGAGTGCAATACGGGGATCTGGAAACAATTAAAACATCCATATGTATACTTATTCTTTGTACTTTTTGATATTTTACATTTTGAAATAGTCATGAGCATTGCTCAACAAAAAATTATCGTACAGTGTATGGTGATGATGTTGCTGAACCATATTTGTATAAGAAGGAGACTGATCGTGCACCCTTGACCGTGATGGATACAAACATATCAGCTGATCTTGGTCCAGGAACTAACGTAATTATCAAATTCATTGGTCCATATCTGCAAAGTCCTTGGCCTCCAGATGGTTTTAGAACAGTTGGGCCCACATTTGCAGTTGTGTTGTCTGGTGCTACAGCGTCTATCTTGTAATCTATATTTCTGTCACTACTGCCGGATTTGTCAAAGACATTTGGCATGGATCCTGCTGGACAGATGAATGGTGTGGTTGCTGGAATCACAAAAACAAGATTGATTTTAGCATTCTTAGAGTTTCCCCTTTGTGACATTTATTTGAATAATTTTCTGAGCTGTCAATAGCAGGAAGACCTAATTGCTTACTTGGGACGGTAGTGGTCGGAGTTGTTGGTCGAGTTGTGGTTTCTGTGAATAAAGTTAATGATGAATACTTTAGTAAACAAGAAGAACATGCATTTAATACACTGAATCCTAAACGATTGTTCCCTCATACTATTTATTCTTTATTTATTATTTTATAGATCGTTGAGGATGGCGGTCCACTGGAGAAATTAGTTTTCTTATTTTCAATTTGCAAACAGGCTTTGTCAAATCATCGACAGTTTTCTGTTGGTTTCCTAATCTTCTTATTTGATCAAGTAGTACCTCAGGTCATTTAATCAGTTTATTTATTGTCACCTATAATGCCAAATATGATAAGTACTAAATCAACTGATGAACCATAACTGACACATACAGAACATTTTTAAGCCATGCAGTGACATCACACGACCAAGTTGAAAGTTAATTTTGAAACTGTTAGGGCCGCTAATCCACAAACAGCTCTAAGGCAAACGTTTTTTTTCCATTTCAAGAATTTTACAGTGGTTTCCTTTGGACCTACCCTGATTCTCTCTTTTTTTTATGCCTCCAATTGTTATTAAATAGGAAAGTTCACATTGGGTTACAAAATGTTTTCCCATTTTAAAACGGTTGAATGAGAGTTACAGTCATCCCAAACGTTTCAAAATACTTTTATCTGGTAGACAGAAGTTCAACAATACACCCGCACTTGTATATCCCACAGAGACCACCAGTTTTGATGATATAAACAAGATTATAAGAGGTTATCACTAGTTAGGAGAAGCATTTTTTGAGACACTTTGTAAAAGAAATGAAAAACAAGTATGAAGCTGAACCTTGGGCACATCCTCTTATCATGGCATCCACATTGTCACAGAATTTCCCTTCATCACACGTGAACCGAATCCTGATTTTGAAAATTGCTCCAATTGTTGTAGGTACCAAAATTTCTCTCACTTCTGGCCTTGTGAAGTCAATTTCACCCTGGAATTGTAAATAAATTCGACTTACTCTTCTGTTTGATTTAATTTGTGCTCATCATGTTTTCTAATTTTTTTTACTTACTGTCTTATAATTTCCATTTTGGCCAAAGTAGAACACTTTAGCAATGAGTGTTCCTCTTTCAGAGCAGATTTCATTGACTCTCAGTGTGAACTTGGTCAACTGTGCTGGAGTATTCGTTCGCAGAACAATATTTCCACTCTTTGGAACTGAGATTCGACTGAAGCCATCAGGACCAGAGGCAGCAACGGTAGCTCCTTGTGTTGGCTTGAAGACCCCATTTGATCCATCAAGCATTGGGTCATAGCAAACTGGGGTAGTGGTGGTTGGGCTTGTCACAGTTGTGGTAGTTGTTGTGGAAGCTGGTTCGAAATAAAATGGTCAATGGTCAGAAATAGCCAATATTTTTGGTGCATGCCACGGCAGTGTATAACAGTATCATTGTAAAATGTAATTTGACCAACTTACGATTTACACATTCTATAATGAAGAGGTCCTTGGCGCAAATTACGTTGGCCTCAGGGCCATCCAATATTATCACGATGCTTTGAATAGTTTGGGAATTTGTGGCACCTGGCACTGCATAAGTGTAGGTTCTAAATGATGAGGAATATGCTACAGGAACCTGAAAAAAATATATTATGTTAAGTTTTGTTTTATAAGTGAGTGTTTCCGTAATGTGCAAAAATAGGTTCTGAGATGCGACTCCGAGACTTGCTGCACATCTGATATAAATATAAATCTTACTGTATATGGTGCAGATGTTGCTGATCCATATTTGTACAAAAAGGTCACTGATCGTGCACCCTTGACTGTGATGGAGACAAACATGTCAGCTGATCTTGGCCCAGGAAGTGATGTGATAATCAGATTCATTGGTCCATATCGGCATAGTCCTTGGCCTCCAGAAGGTCTAAGAACAGTTGGACCCACATTTGCAGTTGTGTTGTCTGGTGCTACAGCATCTATCTTGTAATTGATGTTTCTGTCACTGCTGCCGGATTTGTCAAAGACATTAGGCATGAATCCTGCAGGACATGTGAATGCAGTCGTAGCTGGAAATATACAAAGTCTTTTTTTTTGTACTGTGATTTAATAACGGCGTTTCCTCAAATAAGAGCCTCAGGTCTTGCGCTTCCCCATCTGCTTGGCCCTCCGTTATACTGTGCCCTTAGGTGCTTGAGTATTAAAAACATTTTAAATCTGTTTTTATTAATGTAAACTACAAAGGGGGTGGGGTTTTTTTCTAATCAGGTTTGCTGCTGATTCTGACTTGGCCCTTATTTTATGAAATACTGCATTATATACAATCAATGACAATTTTTACAATGTATGTTAAGAATTTCAGATATGTTTACTTTCGAACTTACTAGGCACAGTTGTTAAAGGAGTTGTAGTGGTTGTGGCTGCTGAAAGGAAAAGCAGTGTTCTCTGTCATTTGGTGCATTGGTATTATGATAGAGTTATACAGCAAATAGTTGCAGGTTTGTATGTTGTATATTAATGGATTTATTTGAAGGGTTTGGGATATACAGTGTAGCTTATCAGACTAGTCGTATTGTCATTACATAAGAGAAAAGATATTTGTCTGATAGATTTGATAACTTTTACCTCAAAAAATCATAAATGTGTCTAGAATTATGAGTACAACAGTAAATGGAATAAGAGAAGCCTTGGGTTTTTACCTTGTGCACATCCTCTTATCATGGCATCCACATTGTCACAGAATTTTCCTTCATCACATGTAAATCGAATTCTGATTTTGAAAACTGCTCCAATTGTTGTTGGAACTTCAATATCGCTCACTTCAGGCTGGGAGAAGTAAATTTCTTCCTGAAAATGTTGAAAAGTTCAGATATTTTACAATCTTCATGTTTGACTTGGAAAGCTGTTTGAAGTGGACTTAGACCTTTCTGAAATTTCGTTTTTTTTGGTGCTTGATTGCTTCAAAGTGGGGAATGTCATCTTCGGTAGGTTGTCACTGTGATATTAGAAATGTTCATAACATAAACTTTCTGCATTATAATAGATAATTTACTGTGCCAAACAATTTTGAAAGAATAGAGCTATTTGAACCATTCACATGGCCGAAGGAGGTGGATTAGATTTTATGTAAATACTTCATGGTTTAAAGTCAAGTGATTTAGGAAAACAGCTTGCTTAAAGAAGGCATTGTTGCTTGTAATGAAGTTTCATAACACCTTTAATCTCACTTTCTGAATTGTGACAATTCAATAGTCAAGAAATATAAGTCAGGCAACTGAATATCACAGGGTACTCAAATAGCTGGAATGGTGATTAAGTTGAACTGGTTGTTTGCTCTTTTTCTATTGACAGACTTAATTGACTATTTCTCTTGGCTTGAAATGTCTCGAAATTTATGTTCATCTAATTTTATTTGAATTTAACTCACTGTCTTGTAATTTCCACTTTGGCCAAAGTAGAACACTTTAGCAATGAGTGTTCCTCCCTCTGAACAGATCTCATTGACCCTCAGAGTGAACTTGGTCAACTGTGCTGGAGTATTCGTTCGCAGGACAATATTTCCACTCTTTGGAACTGAGATTCGACTGAAGCCATCAGGACCAGAGGCAGAAACAGTAGCACCTTGTGTTGGCTGGAAGACGCCATTTGGTCCATCGAGCATTGGGTCATGGCAAACTGGAGTAGTGGTAGTTGGGATTGTAACGGTTGTGGTTGGTGTTGTTGATGCTGGTATAGAATGAATATTGATTGATATAACAATTTTATAGCATATTACAGGCCAGAGTATAGGCTATTATAAAATGACTCTTGGAAGAAAATATTTTGCTTGAGAATACCGCAAACACATCCTGTTTAGAAATGACTGATGAAGTGGCAGTACATTAGTTATGGTTTAAGTAAAAGACACACATCGCACATTATTATTATTGATAATTCAAAGAAAGTTCTAAGATAATGTTAACAGAAGATTCCCATTTCTGATGTTATCCTTCTCATGTTGCAATTGAGATAGAGTGGGAACGATAATATTGCAGTTTCTACTGCCATTTTTGTTATCATTGAAACAAGAGTCAGTACAACTTTCTAGGTGCCTTATTAACACTTACGGTTTGTGCATTCAATAATGAAGAGATTCTTAGCACAAATCACATTAGCTTCTGGAGCATCCAGTATAATCACAATACTCTGTATGGTTTGAGAGTTGGTTGCTCCTGGCACTGCAAAGGTGTAGGTTCTAAACGATGAGGAGTATGATACTGGGATCTGAAACAAATAGGTACATAGATCAGTTTTATTGTCTGTAGTACAAAGATGCCTGATGAGTTTAGTACCCCAAAACCAACATACAGGATTGCATTCCCAATCTAGCGTTTAAGCCCTTCGACAGAGTGAGGACAGCAATGAAAATTTGGACGCTTGCACAAATTATGTTAATTTTAATTTGTGGAGTTTACCCACTCTTTTAGGCTGTTTAAGTAATTTGGCAATCTTGTCTAAGTGGGATATTATGTAAGATTTAGCAGGAGACAAAAAGTCTTGGTTGTTGCCAGTAAGCAGCTGTTCGGCTCATGCGCCAGGTCAGCATCCAAATTGTTTTAGTCGGCGTCCAAAATATTTCAGTTAGTATTTATTGGCAAACATCCATAGGTTGTTGGCTAAGTGACTCTCACTATGTTGATGTTCACCATTGTTCAGTCAGGAAGTATATTCTTCTTTTGGCTGGTCATTTACTGCAAATTCATGATTATTTATCCAGATTATCGGACTATCGTAAGGTGGAGAACAAGATTAGGAATGAGATCTTACTTTCTTATCAGGACATAACTGTGTTACAAAATTATGTGATTATCTGCTATGAAGGCTTTACTCAATCTTACAGTGTATGGTGATGATGTTGCTGATCCATATTTGTATAAGAAGGAGACTGATCGTGCACCCTTGACTGTGATGGAGACAAACATATCAGCTGATCTTGGTCCGGGAAGTGATGTGATAATCAGATTCATTGGTCCGTATCTGCAGAGTCCTCGGCCTCCAGTTGGTTTGAGAACAGTTGGACCTACGTTTGCAGTTGTGTTGTCTGGTGCCACTGCTTCAATCTTGTAATCAATATTTCTATCACTGCTTCCAGATTTGTCAAAGACGTTTGGCATAGATCCCGCTGGACACATGAATGGTGTGGTTGCTGGAATGATAAAACAAAATAACTAATTTGTACATTAGACTTGGCAGTTTTCAAGTATTTGATTGAACGTTTCATTTCACAAGTTGTCTTTTCCTTTGAATACTTACTGGGAACAGTTGTTGTGGGAGTTGTCTGAGTAGTTGGTGCTCCTGGAAAGAAAAGCAGTGAGTTTATGTGCAAGAAATGCTGTGTAATTATATAAATTATGATGTGCTGTGTCGATGCGTTATAAGTAATTTTAAAAGCATGTACATTGTACATTTTCTTCCGGCTCACTGTACAACTGTTTTGTACAACATGATTTTGTTTGGTTCTGGTCTTATCACCACTTTGTCGATAGTTCATGTGAAAACATAGTATATAGGTGTACATTGGGCTCTTTAGTGATAAAGCATATTGTGCAGCTTTTACAAAAACTGGGTTGGATGCTAAAAGATAACATGTAAGTTTGTCAGGGTTTATTGTTTCAGTTAGAATTAATACCCTGTAATGAAATAGAGAGATAGATCTATTATAGTTATTCTTGCAAAGCAAACCCATGTTTTTTAAATGGAGAGCATTCTAAGAGACATTTATGACTGTATAGTGTATACACTTACTTGTTGTTGTGGTTGTACCTCCTATAAAAGCAATAAATTAAATCAAGTTTAGATACTAGGAGACAGCAGGTTAAGTATACGCAAAGATTAGTTGAAGGAAACATTTAAAAACTAACTTAGTTTTGAAAAATGCACATTTTGGATTATCTATCTCTCATTAATGTGCTTTAATCCATGGCCATAGCATAATGTTGAGAAGGATCTCCTGGCAACTAGTCTAGGATTATTAATTAGCTTTTCAACATTTTTGATCAGTTTTTCACTCTACATCATTTGTTATAAATTAGCTTTTTAACATTTTTGATCAGTTATTTGGTAACTCACCTGTCAGGCACTCAATGATGAAGAGATCTTTCACACAAACTGGGCTAGATTCTGGGGCATCTACTACGATCACAATACTTTGAATTGCTTGTGAGTTGGTAGCTCCTGGCACAGCAAATGTATATGTTGAGAAATGCAAAGCATTTGATGCGGGAATCTAAAAAGGAAAACAAATTATACAATCTTCTTTGATAATCACATGCGCAGCACCAAGGTTTCAAATATTCGTAAAAAGTGGTAGTTTAATTGCATATTTCTTACAGTGTATGCCGATGATGTTGCTGAGCCATATTTGTATATGAAAGAGACTGAGGTGGCTCCTCTCACTTTGACAGAGACAAACATATCTGCGGCCCTTGGTCGAGGGATCGGCACAACAATCAAGTTCACAGGTCCATATCTGCACAGTCCTGGTCCACCAGATGGTTTGAGAACGGTTGGACCGGCTATTGATGTGGTGTTGTCTGGCTCAACAGCAAATATCTTGTAATTGATGTTTTGGTCAGTACTGCCGGATCTGTCAAACACATTAGGCATGGATCCTGCTGGACAATTGAACTGTGTCGTAGTTGTTGGTGTGGTTCCTAGAGGGGAGTCAAGAATTTTAAAGTGAGATGAGATGTCATTTTGTACAATATGGCTATACTTGCGTTCTTTACAAAATTACAGTACAGCACTTAAATGTCCACAAATTTGCAATACTTTTTTCTTACTATACCTTGAGTTGTTGTGGTCTGTGTTGTGGTTGTTGGTGTTGTTGTCACTTCTAAAATGCAGAATAGTTTAGTTTGACAATGGTCGTGCAATTTGTCAAAGAACAACAATTTATGATTGTGTAATATCCTTGCCTTTTTTACACCTTTTATTTTTTTGCCAAGAGTATCAGTAACTGTTATTGATGACAAATATAATGTCTCTCCAGAAAAAGAATTTAGGGCCATAGAGTAATAGAAATTTTTTTTTAAAAAAAGGAAAATCTCACCTTTTACA
Source organism: Platynereis dumerilii (assembly GCA_026936325.1). NCBI lineage: Eukaryota > Metazoa > Annelida > Polychaeta > Phyllodocida > Nereididae > Platynereis > Platynereis dumerilii. The sequence goes on along the minus strand of JAPTHN010000007.1, from coordinate 47,439,537 downwards.
CATTCAGTTATCAAAAGGTCCTTGACACAAACAGGAATTTGTGCATTTGGTACTTCTATATTCAGCAGGATAAGTTTGACCTTACGCGCAAGTGTTGCAGCAGGGATAACAAATTTGTAGGTCACAAAATTCATTGTATTTGGAGATTTGATCTGAAATTTGAATGAAAGAAAACTTTATTTTTAATTGGCCTTATGGAATATCCTACATTGTCCAACTTTCATTGTATATCATATAGAGTTTATATGAATTACCATGAGCCAATTTCTGCATTTGCACTGTTGATAAATTTGGCATCGGAGATCAGTAAGAAAGACCAACTGGTAAAGGCAGGAGTTTTAAACATATTCTTACTGAGGTAGATGTTGCACAGTCTGGCCTTGAGATTCTATCAATCCCCTCAAGGCACATTTATAACCTTCATGTACTGTATAGTGTATATATGCATGAGTTACTTTTAAAATATTTTGGCAATAACTTACCCTTCCAGCTTTGTCTGTAGTGCGAGTAGACACATATGCTAGATTCACATATGCAGCTCCTTTCACCCGTACCGAAACTAACATATTTGATGACCTTGGTCTAGGCTGAGGGGTGATAAAGATATTCAAAACTTTGGTGTTTATGTCTGCCTTGAGACAAGTCCCGAATCCTTTAGTTGGCAACAGAACAGTCCGTGAAATGTCGAATGGAGCTGAATCCGGACCCAAAGCCTGTATCTTGAATTTTGGAGCATCTCTTCCATTAGCGGATCTGTCATACTCCATGGGGAATGTACCAGCCGGACATTGAAATGGAGGAGCTGTGGGAGGTGCTACTGTTGCTGAAATCGAATATATTAAAGCATGTGTAATTATCATAGCTTTGATGAAACATAGTATAAACCACCAATATATATGCATTTCACAGTATCGTGCACAGAATGCCGACTGAAACTAAGTTAGGAGTTGCGAAGCAGTGTATTTTTTGATGTTACAACATTCACGTTTCAATCGAGCTTGAGTCAAAAATCAACAGCACACAAGAGCGTCTGCCACTACAGAAAATGAGCAAAAAACGCCCTGAAACATTGCAAATGTATGACTTGACTTTTTACAAAACCACTCATGTACACGAGGGAATTTTCGTTTTTACTGTATGACCTATGGATGCTCAGAAATACTAATAAATTGTATGTTCACATGTGTGTAATAGGATAAATGCAATTGTTGTCTCCTTACTTGTAGTAGTTGTGGTTGCAGTAGTTGAACCTGCAACATTACAGAAAACCAAATATAAGATGATGCTATTAAGGACGAGATATGCTTGTGTTTCTCACATTGAGAATTTAATGATTTGTTAAACAAATAAGTGGAAGTGTTTTACCTTCAACGCAGCCTCTGATAATGGCATCTGCGTTGTCACAAAGTTTTCCATCATCACATTCAAATCGTATTTTTATTTTTGTGATCTTTCCAATAGTGGAGGATATTGCAATGTCTTTAACCTCTGGCATTGTAAATTCAATTTCATCCTGGAAGAAAACATGAGCAATTTAACTTAATAATAAATTGTGTATTGTAGTTTGCAAAGTGACATGCAGTAATTCAATAGATGTTCACTGGGACCAAATTTGACTTTTTATCACCTTTAAAAAAAAAATCCTGATAACATTCTTATTACCTAAATTTTTTCAGATGATCAGGTATCATAAATGACACTAAGTTTGTATACAGTACAAATTTCTAAAGGTGGCTCAACTTAGCTGTCCATAGCTATTCATTACTAGTCTTATCCATATCTATCCATAACTATCCATTTCCATTCTTTTGAATACACTGGGATCTCTTTACCCAATGTTTAAACAATAGTAATTGTGGATAGATATGGCTAGCTATGGATAAGTGTAGCTAAGTTTAGCTTGGAATGGCTATGGATAGATAGCTAAGGCTAGATTTTAAATGACGAGCCACTTTTAGAAATTTGTACTGTATAAACACTCAAAACGGTCATTATAGATTTCTCTTTTTTTTTTCACTTACGGACTCGTCTCTGCCTCTTTGTCCAAAGTAGAATACTTTCACTAAGAGAGTTCCATCTTCTGAACAAACTTCATTGATTCTGAGTGTGAACTTGGTTAACCTGGCTGGTGTTGTACTTTCCAATATGACAAAACCATTGTCTGGAACTGAGATGCGACTGAAACCGTCTGGACCTGGCGATCCAGTTGCTCCAGTTGTTGCTCGGAATACACTATTTTCTCCAGTTAGCATGTGGTCGTAGCATACTGGAGTCGTGGTTGTCGGCACTGTGCCGGGTGTTGTTCCTAGAAAGTGAGAGATATCTGCATTTAAATATCGCAAACTTTTTAAAATCTTTTTCCACAATTGTGATGCTTACAGTTTGTCTCACAACATTCGAACTGGTGTTTGGCCTGATTGCTCCTCATCTACAGTTCACACAGCAGAAATATACATACACTTTGGGTCGATTAGCAAATTTGAAATTTTTCTGTCACATTTTTGCATGTTTTGCTGCTGTATTTGTCAGATTTTTGACAACGGACACTTAATTCCAGAAATGAGACAGACTGTGAGTTGTGTTTGAGAGTGCCGTTCCGAGTAAACATAATAAAAGTGTATGTATGGGAAAATCATAGCATTGAATTTTAGTATTTATTAAAAACTCACCCATGGATGGATTGATGGATGCAAACTCTGTGGGAAAGAAAGCATCTGATGTTATGGTTTAACCTGAAGGAATTGAAAAAAGGAAGAAGGCATTTATAAGCCGTAGATAACTTTAATAACAGTAAAATAAAGCTTACCATTGATGCATTCAATGATGAACAGATCTTTTGTGCACACTGGCTTGTATGCATGAGCATCAATCACAACCAGGATACTCTCTATTAGACGAGCATATTTTCCACCAGGGACTGCGAAGGAGTAAGTGACAAATGATGAAGAACTTGATGAAGTAATCTGAAATCATGAATTTTTTTACATGCAAGTTTATCATGTATAGGAAGTTGTAGACAAGTGATATCAAATGATTGATTATTTCATTTGCTCATTGTATAAAAGAATATTCATGAATAGGGTACATATGGAGCATGGAGATCCCTAAAGGCAAATTATTGCTGCTATAACGGGGAACAATTTTGTATTTTGAATATTTTGAAGGGTATAGGAAAAACTGTTTTAAAAATTAAAATTACATGCCTATAATTGAGCAATGAGCATGGAACTTATGAGCTTTACTTTTAATAGAACACAACAAAGCATACAAATGTACTGAAAAGATCATTGTGGTAAATATATATTTTAATTTTTTTTTGTCTAGAAAATCACTTACAGTGTATGGAGTTGATGTTGTCGATCCATATTTGTACAGGAATGTCACAGAAGATGCGCCTTTCACTTTGAGGGAGACAAACATATCACTTTGTCTTGCACCAGGTACCAAGGTAATCATGAGATTCTGTGGTCCATATTTACATAGTCCATCACCTCCAGATGGTTTCAACACTGTCGGTGCAACATTTGCAGTAGTGTTGTCTGGCTCCACAGCATCAATCTTGTAATTGATGCCATCGTAATCACTGCCATATTTGTCATACTCCATTGGCATGGCTCCAGCAGGACAGGTGAATCGTGGAGTGGACTCTGAAAATTTTAAAAATTTTGCATCAATGCATCAATGTATCATACAACAAGTCAGTTGAGAATAGAAGATGCAATGAGGATTGAGGAGATGACTTACTTGTAGTTGGCCTCACTGTCGTTGGAATGGTTGGTTTGCCTGAAGTTGAAAAAGAGATTAAAGTTTTTACTTATATCATAAATATAATTCCTCTTCAAATGTTGCACAAATTACAAATATTCTCTTTCTGATCGAAATTTGTGTGACAATGTATGCATTTACGAATGTTTTAATTCGAAAAAACCCGGAACGTTAAAGATAAAGTCATTCATTTGATTATTTTCATTACCACGTAAGCATCCTCTCATGTTTAGGTCAACGTTGTCACATAGGTGTCCTCCTGCACATTTGAAGTCTATTCCAACACTGTGCACATAACCCAAAGCTGTTGGAAGTGGGGCTGACTGAACTCCAGGTTGTGTGAAGTACAGCTTTTTGTCCTCCTGCAAGGGAATCATTGGTATCATGAAACTTTTTTAATGCTCTACAGCTTGATAAAGATTTCTTGGAGCCCTTTGAAGGTTGGCAGTTCTATCGGAGTCATTTTCAAAATAAGTTAATTTTGTAAAGTTTCGATATCTGATGCTGATGAATGTGACATCAATGCTGCATAGTAATTAAACCATGAAGTAAACAGACAAATGGATAAATTATCTGTAAAAAGTTTTGCAAAATGAGTCACATCAAACAGTGAGTTGACATCAAACATAAAGGGTTGGTTTTTTTGTTTCACAATATCCTGTATTCATTAGCACTTAGAAATTCAATAAACAATATTTCTATTTATTTATCACCCAAAAACACATTCCAACTTACCAATACATAGCCCATATCATCCACAAAATATGATATCGTGACAATGAGTGTGCCTCCTTCCGAGCAGAGTTCATTCGCTCTGATGTCAAATCGGGTCACCTCTGCCGGTGCCTTGCTGGTCAGGAGTAGAGTTCCGCTCTTAGGGATGGTTACTGGACTGTAGCCAGCTGCGTCAGATACTCCAACCTGTCCATTTCCGGTTGTGGTGAATATGCCGTTTCGTCCATCGAGCATAGGTTCATTGCAAACTGTTAGAACAGAATCATTATTACTTGGCAAAAATAAACCATATATGTATGCAAACTGACATCATCCAGAAATCCAAGCCACAAGGTCCCACATTCGTAAACTTGTCCTCGATTTTGTGTATCCAATAGGTGGCTCTTTGTCATTTGTAGTGTTGTTGAGAAGCTACTAGACTGTTATATTCTATTCCATACGATCTTTCAAAAATTTCTTTTGAATAAAGAATATGTCCTTAAATTTGATATGGCTTTATTTACAGATGATTTCATAATTGTTGACACTGAGACTGAATGTGATTTTTTTTTTCTGGGATATGTATTCTATAGAGAAAATTGACGTCAAAAAATGTATTGCGTCACTTTTCCCTATAGAATAACATGTCCTGAAAAAAAAAAATTTTATGTGAAAAATTCACATACAGTCTCAATGTCTACATTTATGAAATCATCTGTAAACACAGTCAGCTGCAGTAGATTATTGTTGGATTTATTGAAAACAATGTACTTACTTAGTATTGGGTTTGGAGCTGCAGGTGCTGAAATGTACAGGACATGGTATTTAGTTTCAAATAATATTTAAGTGAAAATCCAATAAGTTAATTCAAGTTAAATATATACAATTCCTTACTTGTAGTTGTAATGACTGATGAAAACTCTGTAAAAGAATATGTGATGTTATATGAATTGCTTGAAAAATGTTTACCTTTTGTATAAAGGGGAAATTCTTTTTAAATGACTGAATTTGCTTACCATTAACACATTCAATGATGAACAAATCCTTTGCACAAACTGCACTAGATTCAGCTGCATCTACCACGATCAAGATAGATTGAATGACTTGAGAGAATTTTCCTCCAGGTACTGCAAAATTGTACGTCTTGAAATATCTAGATCCAGGTACCTAAAATAGCAAAATGATGTGAGTTAGTACAATAATTGGACAATTTCTCTTCGTAAAAGTGCACTTATTTCTTTAAAGTCTTACAGTGTAGGGGGACGATGTAGAAGATCCATATTTGTACAAGAATGACACTGATCTTGCTCCTTTCACTCTTACGGAGACAAACATGTCACTGGGTCTTCCTCCCGGAATCAAAGTGATCACAAAGTTCTGGGGTCCGTATTTGCAATATCCTTGGCCTCCGGATGGTTTCAGAATTGTTGGACCAACATTAGAGGTTCTGTTGTTTGGCTGCACAGCATCAATCTTGTAGTCGATGCCATCGTGGTCACTGCCATATCTGTCATACTCCATTGGCATTGATCCTGCGGGACAGTTGAATCTACTTGTCGTTGGCTCTGGAAGATGAAAATGAATATTGTTGAACATTTCCCAGAGCATAATGCGTCAATACCATGATTTCATTTTCAATAATGAAAGTGTCTTACGTGTTGGTCTTGGAGTTGGGGCAGGTGTGGCTGTTAAAAAATGCAATGATATTTTTATTATGAACTAAAGCTTCAAATGAAATATATATTTGTGGAATAACAAGTAATAGGAAATTGCAATGCATGTACAATCATCTTTCTCCTTAACCATTATTTCTCATTTTTTCCAATTTGAGTGTGTAACAATAGCTTGAAAATGGTTTTAAAAATGTTCTCACTTCTTGTTGGAGCATTTGTGGTCCTTTCTGGAAAGAAAGAAAAATTAAATGTCATTTATATTAATTGTAGTTTAATAATCATCAGCATAGTTAATACTGAAAATGCTTAGCATTACGAGGGGTGTCCCAAAAGTTCTGACCAATTTTTTTGACAGACCTTTCTATTTGAAGCAGCTGTATTAAATTTTCAGAGAAACAATTTCAGGTATATCACTATACATTTTGAAAATATGGTACCTGTTCGAACATATTAAATAACTTTTCTGTTGCCATGGAAATTGAAGGTCAGTGCACCCAGCGCAGCTCGATTTTTTAGGCCAAATCCAAGTGTCGAGGCTTGTAAATAACCAAGGAAAATATGCAATGGATGATCATGAAAAATATTATTAGGAAACCTAACAGTATCTCAAAGTTTTTCATTTACATTTAAAGTCACTGTCAATCAGTTTAACCCATGTGCTGAGGCGATCACCTGGGTCCTCCAAACTGGGCTGTTCCTAAATTGTGGAATTTCAGTGTATGTGGAGACTGCTTCATTTCTCGTTATGACTATTATTTCTTTAATTTTTGAATTGTTATATAAATTTTAGTATCACGCAAAGTAACAGAAGGCCAAATCTGGTAATTAAAGCTGATAAGATGGGGTTTTGAACCTGAGGTTCTTGAGCGCTGCCTCTCGACAGCAGATTGTTTCAGCCAAACCGTCTCAAGCACTGTTAGGCAACTGCTGGAAAACGCCTTTGGTAATTGCCTCGGCTGATCAGGTTGAAATATAAATAAATGTTTATAATCTAATGGAAAATATCTTGAAAGACTGCAAGCCTATCAGGAAATACATTTTCTTGCAATCATTTGCTTTTTTACTGTAAGTTCTCTGACTTTTAACACAGCTAATTTGCTGAATTTCGTTTGAGAAATTGAGCTGCGCTGGGTGCACTGACCTCTCGTAACCATGGCAACAGAACAGTAACTTAAACACTTCTTACAGTCTTGATTTTTTCAAAATAGATGGTCAAATACCTAAAATTTATTCTGTGAAAATTTCATTTAGCTATTTGAAATAGAAAGGTCTGCCAAAAAAATTGGTCAGAACTTTTGGGACACCCCTCGTATTATTCAGTGACTTACCTTTGACACATTCAATGATGAACAGATCTTTAGTGCAGATCAGTGAGGTTGGAGAAGCATTTAGAGTGATCAGAATGCTATTTAAAGTCTCTGAGTTTGATCCAGCTGGTATGGCATAGGTGAAAAAGTATGGTGGAATATTTGAAGCAGGAATCTGTAAAGAAAAGTAAGGTCATTATCTTTTGTAATATATTTAGGCTGGTAAGCATAGGTGAATATGTGAGGTGGAATATTTGTAGCAGGAATCTGTCAAGAAAAGTAAATCAGTCTCTTTTGTTATTTATTGTGGATATATATAATAAGGAATTGTTTTCAAATAGACAGACAGACAGACATTTATTTTCATAACTACTGAGGTATATATTCTCACATCCATATATACAATTAATGGCGTGATGATACTTATGATGAATGCAGTTATGAAGGAGGCCCTCAGAGTCAATTAAACTGATGCTTGCAATACATATAAGAACATATTTAGCGTCATTTGTGCCAAAAATTTAATGGTTTTAACAATCTCCCTTTCGCAGTAATGTAACTCTGAGAAACTTACAGTGTAGGGTGAAGAAGTTGTTGTTCCGGTATACATGAATGTCACTGAAGTAACTGCCTTGGCTTTGATGGAGATGAACAGATCTGCTGACCTTGGTATTGGCTTAGGGGTGATGACAAGACTCATAGGACCATATCTGCAGAGCCCACCACCAACAACTGGTTTCAGTATGGATGTGGAGACATCGACTGGGCTACCTGAGTCAATCAGTTCAACGCTGTAATCAGCTGCTGCAGCGTCACTTCTCCATCGGTCAAACACCGTGGGCATGGATCCAGCAGGACATTGGAATGCACTTGTTGTCCTAGGAACTGAAGATGTAAAATGGGTATAAGATTTTGGAAAGGATAAAAAAGATGGTGTTTTAACATGTCTAATAGTCTATCCTTTGGCTGATGCTTCCTTAACTTTAACCTACCTGGTGTAGTTGTTGGTGTTGTTATTGGAGGAGGTAGTATGGTGACTCGGACTCCTACAAATAAGTAAATGCATTTTATAGTTTATAACAACTTTACAATCATTCAGATATGCAGTTATGGTAAAGGTAAAGGTAGACGTTATTTAACGTGGGTAACCAGACTAAATCAGAGACTTATTTACAGCTGGGCCCACGGCACCTCCAATTAATGTCTGATGCGAACGACAATGCCGTGGAATGACATGATGGCCAGCCTGGGGATTGAACCCTGGTCCCTCGCTTGTGAGGCGAGTGCTCTTCTGACTGAGCTAACTGGGCTGACAATAGTTAGAAATTATAAATTCCTCACCTCCTGTGCATTCTAGAATGTGTAGATCTCTGGCACAAATGAGGTCATTTTTGGGTGCTTCAATAGCAATAAGGACATTTCCAACTGTCTGTAGTTTAGTCCGGGCTGATAAAGCAAAGCTGTACTCTGCGTAGTTATAGCCGCCGGGGGATGGAATCTGACAAAAAGAAATGAAATGATGCCTTAAGAACAGTGCAATAATAAATTCAAAACTTGATTGGAATTTCCAATTTGCTTATTTTTGTACTGCTATAAATGAACAAGAAAATTTTTTCAAAAAAAAATAGAGGCGATTTTTAAAACAAATTCAGGTTGTTTAGCAAATTAGACCACATCTGCATGCTTTTTTACGCCGATCCCGCAAAAAGCGTCCCGTTCCGCACCTGCCAATCCGCGTTTTACTATTCGGCCCGCCGGTCCGCAAATTTGCCCGGTCCGCATTTTACGACGACGCTATCCCGCAATCTGATGACGATTCTTCACAGCCTGATTTTCCAGATTTGGCCTCTGGCCTCCTGTCGGGAGTCCTGTGGCCATCTATACAGAGGCGAGTGGCTCCATATAGAGTCACTAAGTATAGATCAGCGAGAGGCTGATGCATCGCCTCTAAAAATATTTAACATACTGTATGAGCCTGAGATGTCCTTGATCCATAAGTATAGACAAAGGTAACTGTCTTAGCTCCCTGGGCTTTCAGAGAGATCAACATGTTAGATGACCTTGCTCCTGGAGTTAGTGTAAGCAGGATGTTGATCACTCCTGATGCGCATAGTCGCCTTCCTCTGCCTGGGCGTAGAATGGTTTCTTTGGCATCCATGGTTGTGTTGTCAGGATTGATGGAGTGTATTAAGTATCCATTACTGACTCTGTCCTTGGTATATCGATCATACACTGTTGGCACTGTACCAGATGGGCACTGGAATTCACTAGTTGTTGTGGCTGAATGCAAAAAAAAACAACTTCTATAAAGTAATACTATTTTGAAGTATGTTGAGTGTTAGTTGTACGCCTGGGTTGCGAGTATGAAAGAAAAACTTTCTTGAAAGGATCTAATAATATTTGTTATAGTCTGTTATCTAATGAAGGGCATCTAAATGATTCTGGAAAAAGGCTTTATAGATAATTCTGACTACTCATTATTTTTAAAATATTAAAATTTGACTGATTTAACTCTTTTACATGGAGTACAGGGAATATGATATGGTTGCAACCATGATTTTTTTCTTCACCTGTTGTTGTGCTTGGGGTCGTGGTTGTTGGAGCTCCACATTTGGCTTCACACTCTTGCTTACTGGCGTATCGGTTGCGGTTGCCTTGGCATCCACCGTAAATGAACTGTCGGCAGCGTCCTTGGGCAACGTCAAAGAACCACATCCTAATGGCAGCTTCACACGGTCCAGGATCAGAATTGGATGTACAATCTGAAAAAACGTTACAGGAAACAGTAACTTAAAAACATCATGACGCTTTTTATTTTGATTAAAAAAAATTGTTAATTTGTAGGCTTACCTGGTGTTGAGGGTGTAGTTATTCCTGAAAAAAAAATTGAATTTTAATCACTTGAATCTGTCTTCCAGAATTAGGCCTATTTTCAAGTTGAAATTGACTTGCAAGTAACATTGAATTGAAAATTTGTTTTTGGTATAATGGTGGATGTTCTCTGTAAAAAAACTCTTGCTTGAACAGATGGAGTGTTTCATAAATGGCCTCACCTTGGACACATCCCTTGATGTTAACTTCTACTTCATCGCACACATCTCCGGTGCTGCAAGAAATTTTAATTCCGATTGTGCTAACTAATCCCAGTTTAGATGGTAATGCTATTTGTTGTGTGCCAGGTTGAGAGAAGTAGATTGGTGTCTGGAATAAAATGTATGAACGCAATTATCCATAGAGCAATAATCAACAATATTGGAAATTCAGAACACTAGAATGACTGTTATGATTGTTCCAAATTATTTGTAGTGCATTCTCAATGAACAGCAATTACCGTTGCCTCAGGAATGTCCAAATAGTAGTAGGTCACGTAGACTTTCAGAGAGCTACCGTCTGAGCAAGTCTTTCCAATTCTGATATTGAATGAAGTCAGCCTGGCAGGTGCAGCACTGTTCAAGATGGCAGATCCACTGGTTGGGAAGCTCAGTGTACTGTAACCGTCTGGTCCTGAAACGCTGACTGTTGCACCTCCAGAAGGTTTGAATGTGCTAGATGGACCATCAACCATGGGATCAGTGCAGACTGAAGTCAGAATAGAACATACTGTTATTCATCCATTCATAATCATACAAAAGTGCAATTGAAAAAAAACACTGTCATGCACAGTGGAGCTGCCATGGTCAGATATTTGTCAGCTGCCCTAGAAAATGACATTGAATTGAATAATTTTGACATTCATGTTAAATTTTTACTGAATTCTATATGTACGTATTTACCTAAAATTATATTTTACATTGTTCTTGTAACTATGAACGAATAAATGCTATTTATTACATGACCACTATGCTAGAGCGATGCTGATTGGCCAAAATCAGTCACATGATGCCATCATAAAAACTCGTATTGCATGAATTTTGCGGAAGTATTTATATATCATTCTGTACAAGTAAGAGTGAAGCTGTATAATGCACCTGCTGGAGTGGTTGTGATTGGTGGACCTTTGACACATCCCTTGATGTTCACCTCGACTTCATTACAGATGTCACCAGAACTGCATGAGAGTTTGATTCTAATAGCGGTCACCAGACTGAGTTTGGTCGGCAGAGGCATTTGCTGTGTGCCTGCCCGAGAGAAGTATATTGGTGCCTATCAGAAATAAAAGATAACATAATTATGTATGTATGCATATTTATTGAGGCAAGGGAGATCCATCGCTTATCAAGCTGCCTTGTCATTATTAAAGCCTTTGGATAGCACTTTTAAACAAGAGTCATAATTCATTTTACAGTGAACACAATCAGGTCTTTATATTCACACTTTATGAAGTAAAAATATATTACCGTAGCTTCGGCCATATCCAGATAGAAGTAGCTCACTTCAACTTTGAGAGAACTACCATCTGAGCAAGTCTTGCCAATTCTGAGGTTGAACAATGTCAGTTGTGCTGGTCTAGGACTTCTCAAAGTCACTGCTCCATTATTTGGGAAATTGACTGTACTGTAGCCGTCAGGTCCTGTAATGCTGACAGAGCCACCACCAGATGGCTTGAAAGTGCCGGCTGGGCCGTCCACCATGGGCTCTGTACATACTAAGAGAAAAAAAAAGGTATGCTTCAGATGCATTTTCATGTGTTCTGTAACCATTTCAAGTTTATCCAGCGAATGCCAACTATGAAACTCTAAAGATGCATGAATTTCTTGTTATACTGGTATCTTCCAAATATCTTGTCATTGCAATTTAACTGTTGCATCTGTACTTACCACCTGGTGTAGTTATTGGCAATGGTATTGTAGTGATTTCTGGACCCTTGATACATCCCTTAATGTCTACTTCAACCTCGTCACACACATCTCCAGTGCTGCATGAGAGATTGATGCGGACTTTGTTGATCACTCCAAGCCTAGATGGCAGAGCCATTTGCTGTGTGCCAGGCCGAGAGAAGTACACCGGTGCCTATCAAAATATATATGCAATATATTATTATAATTTATCTTTTAAAGATTGTTCTTGAATTTCAAGTTCAGAAAGGTTAAATCTGATAGAAAAATATTAATTGTTTGTGATCATTTATGTAACTTTAGGTACTTACCGTTGCTTCTGCTACATCCAGATAGAAGTAGCTCACTCTGACTTTTAGGGAACTGCCATCAGAGCAAGTCTTGCCAATTCGTAGGTTGAAGAGCGTAAGTTGCACAGGTCTAGTACTCGTGAGTAAGGCATTTCCATTATCAGGGAAGTTCAATGTGCTGTAGCCGTCAGGTCCTGATACGCTGACAGTTGCACCTCGGGATGGTTTCAAAATGCTGGATGGACCATCAACCATGGGTTCAGTGCAGACTGAAATTTTACAGATTTTTTTCGTGCTGCTATTTGAATGATAATGGATTTGTAATCATTCTTTCACACAATAATCAAGTTTGAGGGTCCCTGCCATTTTTGGGCTGGAAGTTCTGCATGTGTATGTGGTATATTTGACAACTTTAATGTCTATGCCTTCTATGGAAACTGTCATCAATTTATTTAAACTTTCTTTTTTTTTTTGGTTATCTCAATTAAAGGTTGATCATATATTGCACTTAAGAAACATAACATTGAGGACTAAAATCATTTACATGATTCTGCATTTTGTTCTGTTTTGTGAATGACTTGATGTGCCTGTCTCATTGTCAGATTTGATTCCAAGGGCTTTGAGTATTCTCAGTGACTATTCTCAGTCAATGTATCTCGATAGGATTTTATATGTATTATGTACAGACAGTTAGAAATCTATATTGAAAAGTGAATGAACTTCTTTACTGTCTATCTGTGACATACATCATGCTATACTTACTGCCAGGTGTAGTTGGGCTAGGTGTGGTTGGAGCTGGAGTTGTGATTTCAGGTCCCTTGATGCATCCCTTGATGTCAACTTCAACTTCATCACATACGTCTCCAGTGTTGCATGAGAGTCTGATACTGATTCTGTTGATCACTCCAAGCCTAGATGGCAGAGCCATTTGTTGTGTGCCAGGCTGAGAGAAGTATACTGGTGCCTATGTAAAAAAATATATCACATTTTATTATAACGTTCACTGTTCCCGCAGTGTTCTGATATTTTGTTATATTATTATCAACCTACAAAATAGCTTATTAAAAATGTATATCCTCACCGTTGCTTCTGCTACATCCAGATAGAAGTAGCTCACTCTGACTTTTAGGGAACTGCCATCAGAGCAAGTCTTGCCAATTCGTAGGTTGAAGAGCGTAAGTTGCACAGGTCTAGTACTCGTGAGTAAGGCATTTCCATTATCAGGGAAGTTCAATGTGCTGTAGCCGTCAGGTCCTGATACGCTGACAGTTGCACCACCAGATGGTTTCAAAATGCTGGATGGGCCATCAACCAATGGTTCAGTGCAGACTGTAATGATAAATGATTTCTCTCAGGTCAGGCTTGGATTAAACACAACGTATACTTGAACTTATTTTAACTTTTAAGTTTATTTAGCAGAATGTGGCCCTTTAAACTGCATTACAATCAGAACCTGGTCACATGTTGGATGTATAACTAAACTGTTTTATTGGTGTGGAAAAAGTTAGTAAATTGTGTGACCCATTGTGATGTTAGTGTACTTACTACTAGGTGTTGTGGGGAAAGGAGTTGTTGTGAGTGGAGGACCCTTAACACATCCCTTAATGTTAACTTCAACTTCATTGCAAACATCCCCAGTGCTGCAGGACAATCTGATGTAGATTCGGCTGACTCTTTGGAGCAATGTCGGTAGAGCAACTTGTTGGGTGCTTGGTCCTGAGAAGTACTCGGGTGCCTGCCAAAGTAAATGAATTGATGTGTCACTTTATCAAGTAACAATTCCTACAAATAACTTTAAACATCACTTTGAAAGTCAAGTAGATATAGAATATGTATTTCTGCAGAGCTCATCACATTTCATTTGCTGGTTAGGTCACAAGTGAAATAGCTGGACATCAGACGAAAATAGGAAAAATATGTCATCGAAACAACATGAAAGTGTGATAAATAGCTATATGAGGCCACAAGAAGCCTATAGGTGAAATTTGGAGCAAAACGAGTGTCTCGTTTGATGTGAAGAGCACTGTGAAATGTAATCATATATCTGTTCTACTTACTGTTGCTTCAGCCTGGTCTCCCAGGTAGTAGCTAACATCTGCTTTCAGAGGGCTTCCATCTGAGCAGGTCTTTCCAACCCTGAGATAAAACACTGTCAGTTGGGCAGGCGTATTTGTCTTCAGTGTAACTCCTCCATTACTTGGGAAACTGACTGTGCTATAACCATCAGGTCCTGATACACTAACTGTGCCATCCCGGTTGGTTTGAAAACACTGTTTGGGCCATCAACCATAGGATCAGTGCAGACTGTAAATAGAACAAGGATATTGTGTTTTTTATTTAAATTTGGGTCAGATCCTTTTCTATTAAATTAATTTTTTCATCGGAGAAGTTCAAGACGGTGGTTAGGATCATTAAAACAAGAAGAATACTTATATTACATTAATCGCTGTAACATGCATCATTACATCGCAGTATAAAATTCTACCACTTTCCCTCTGATATAAAAACATTCAGTTGATTCCTGTTTGAAAGGATATTTGCAAATTTAGCGGACATTCAGTATTCTTCTTTTATATAATAATTGGCTTAGTAAAAGTTCTTTACGTACCTCCTTTAGTGGTAGTCCTTGGTGTGGTTGGGGCTTTTGTGGTAGTTGTTGTAGTAGGTGCTGAAATCAATGATAGTTAGTATCTCATTCTGTTATAATTAAGTGACTCCTGAAATTGGAAGCATGAACTTGTGAAATGACATTTTCATTTTCTTAATGGGGATAGAGAAATTATGGTTATTTACTTGTTACTCCACAGGCTGATTCACAGGCTCTCATAGTTTTGTAATTGTTTCGATTTCCACCACAGCCACCGTAGGTGAACTGGCGACATGTTTTGCTTCTTACATCAAAGTAATAGCGTC
Source organism: Platynereis dumerilii (assembly GCA_026936325.1). Lineage (NCBI taxonomy): Eukaryota > Metazoa > Annelida > Polychaeta > Phyllodocida > Nereididae > Platynereis > Platynereis dumerilii. The sequence continues at coordinate 47,424,100 of JAPTHN010000007.1, read as the reverse complement.
TAAAAACAGCATCACATGGACCAACCTCACTTGACGATTTACAATCTGTGGTTGAGAGTAATGAAACTCGACATTAAAAATGCACATGTCTTTATACAGCTCAAAAGCTAATTCACAATTTTGCATCATAAGCTTTGATGATTATCCCGATTGAGACAGAATCCTGAGATAAAATCTTGAAATCATTAATCATATGGTATACTCTTCCTACCTCATTGTCATTGCTGATTTACATTTTTACAGGGTCTAATTTATATATAAAAACATGTCTGGCTCTGTGAAAAATCAATCGAATCTCTTTAGACATTCAATCTCCAGTTGCATAGTTTATTCACGTATTTGTAAAGTTACAGTCATTTGAATCCAGTAATTTAAAAGTTCCGACACTCTGAACAAGTGTGCCTTTTTAATGTGGCTGAGTTTATATGATCAAAATGTTGGATGAGCTCTATTCAATTTTTCAATTCAATTCAATTTGTTACCTTACAAGTGAAATGGCTCGACTAGATTTATACATGTAGCATTTGTAATTGCAGAGGATCAAAGGTCAATTTACATAAGAATGTGTGATAATTTCAGTACCTGCACCACAATTTGCTTCACATTCTGCCTTGGTTTCATAGTTGTTTCTGTTTCCACCGCATCCTCCGTATACAAACATTGTGCATTGTTTTGATACTATGTCAAAGTACCAGCGTTCAAAGTATGCCAAACAACGTCCTGGCTCTTTAGGAGATGTGCAATCTGTCAAATTAAAACAAGTCATATTTCACAATGTTCATATGGCCAACACTTACTAAACTGAACAGTAAACATGTGAGAACATTCAAATGAGCATACCTTTCTTTGGTTTGCCACACGTGGCTTCGCAGGCTTCCTTCGTCTTGTAATTATTTCCATTTCCTCTGCATCCGCCATAAATAAACTGCTTACACAGACCAGAGCTGATGTCAAAGAACCACCGCCTGAATGCAGCCCTGCATGGACCTGTCTCACTGGGGGAGATACAATCTGGAAACATTTTTTACATTTTAAATTAATTTGTCTCTAGTCATCCTTTCTAATAATTCATCTGTATGTTGTGCTTGCAGAATAGACTGGCGGGATTTTTGAAATATGTGAATGGTACGAGCATTTTGGGGTAAAAGTGGGGAACCCATCATTTTAGCGTATTTCAGGTATGCTGAATCCAAAAAAACCAGTTCCCAAGCGATATTCCGAGTCCTTCACCTCCTAATTTGCATAACAAAATGGCCGCCAAATTAGCAAGTTTTTGATCGTTTTAAAGCAGTAACCTTCAATATACTACTGTTTAGGAAAGCAAAAAAAGCAAACTTAGTGGCTCAATCCATGTTATGAAGACTAGGGAATAACACACACCATTTTAGAATTAATTATACTAGTTTGATGGTCATTGATATGCTAATTAGTAGCCTCCATTATACAGTAATGCCTTTTCTTCAATAACTTTCTTACTAATCAACCAAATTTAACAAATTAAAGTTCTATACCAATGGTTTGAGGGTCAATGAAGGTGATGAAACCATCTATTAAATCATAACACTCATCCAATATTAATTATGCAAGAATAACGGTCATTAGAATGGTAATTGGCGATGAAATATTTTAAAAAATAACAATCTTCTTTGTATCTTCTCTGTTAATCCAGCTAACTTTACAAATTCAAGTTCTGTACTAATATTGTAAAAGTCAATGAAGATAATGAACTTATTTAAAAAGTGATAACACTAATGAAATATTTATTATGAAAAAATAATAGTCATTAGTATGCTTAATAGTGATGAAATATTACAGAAAAAAAGGAAGTTTTTTCATATCCTCTCTGCTAATCCAGCCTACTTTACAAATAGAGGTTCAGTACCAAAGCTTAAAGAGTCAAAGGATATTGAATTTATTGATAAAGTAATGAAATTCATCAAATACTAATTATGCAAGAATAATCAACATTTGTTCTAATATATAATATATATACTAATTAGCAATGCTTTATTACAGAAAAATATGTTTTTCTTAATATCTGCCCTACTAACCAACAAATCTTGCAAATAAAACTTCTATACCACTGACTTAAGGGTAAAAAAACCCATTCATAAAGCCATAAAACTCATAATATATTAATAATGCAAGAACAATAGTATTTGTATGATTATAAGCGATGCCATATTTGCAGAAAAGGTGTTTCTTCAGAATTTTCAGGGACTCAATGCATGATGGCACACGCCACTCTTGAATTTCAGCAAAGTTCCCATTGATCATATAATAATCCTGACTAGGTGCATCAAGATGATATATGCATTATTGGAAGATCCCTCAACTCAGAAATGAAGTCACCTTGCCACTCCCGTTATACTCAAAAATATTCTGAGGCAACACTGACACTCCTACTATAATAAAACTGCTACTTTCCCTAATTAGCATACTAATGACAATAATTTTTCCATAATTAATATTTGATGAGAGTTATGACTTTATGAATAAGTTCATTATCTTCATAGACTTCAAAACATTGGTATAGACCTTTATCCTTTAATATGTAAAGATTCCTGGATTAGCAGAAAAGACACTGAGAAGATTGGTATTTTTTGTAATATTTCATCGTCAATTACCATACTAATGACCATTATTCTTGCATAATTAATATTGGATGAGTTTTATGACTTAATAGATGGTTTCATCATCTTCATTGACCCTTAAAACATTGGTATAGAACTTTAATTTGTTAAATTTGGTTGATTAGTAAGGAAGTTATTGAAGAAAAGGCATTATTGTATGATGGCGGCTACTAATTAGCATATTAATGACCATCAAAATTGTATAATTAATTCTAAAATGGTGTGTGTTATTCCCTAGTCTTCATAACATGGATTGAGCCACTAAGTTTGCCTTTTTTGCTTTCCTAAACAGTAGTATATTGAAGGTTACTGCTTTAAAACGATCAAAAACTTGCTAATTTGGCGGCCATTTTGTTATGCAAATTAGGAGGTGAAGGACCCAGAATATCGCTTGGGAACCGGTTTTTTCGGAATCGGCATACCTGAAATATGCTAAAAAGATGGGTTCCCGACTTTTACCCCAAAATGCTCGTACCTCTCTAAATAAAGCCATTTTTCAAAAATCCCGCCAGTCTAGAAGGTCTTTCAAGTTAAAAAACAGGATGAATGTTGCTATTAATTATTACCTTTGAGTGGTTCTGATGGTTTTCCGCATTTTGCTTCACATGCTGCCTTTGTCCTATAATTATTACCATTGCCCTGACATCCACCATAGATGAAGTTTTGGCATTTACCACTTACAGTGTTAAAATACCAGCGCCTAATCAAAGCCTCGCATGGACCCTTCTTTTTCGGTGAAAAGCAATCTGAAAGTACGAGTGAATTAAACATTACCGGGTCTTACTATTTCCACTCAAATATGTGTTTAATAATGTCATGGTAAGCTCACCTCTTGGTGGCTCAGTTGTTGGCCTTGTTGTTGTTGTAGTGGCAGTGGCTGTAAAAGAAGTGAAATGTGAAATCGTTGTTCTTGTCAATGTACCATTATATTGTCATTTGATTACATGTGAGATGCTGTGTTTAATTATCTCCTTTTGTAGTGTTACTTGGTGTTGTTGTGCTGGGGTACCTATGGAATATAAACATTTGTAAAATATTGTTATACTAAATTTGAATTTCTTATTTCTCTAGCTAAAGATATTTACTGAGTATGTTGCTCTACTGTCTTGTTTATTTGAAATTGCAGCGGTATTTAAGTTATTTAACATACTTAGCTTTCCGCAGAATGCTTCACACTCTTGCTTGGACCTGTAATTGTTGCCATTGCCTCTACATCCTCCATAGATAAACATCTTGCATGTTCCTGTAACAATGTCATAGAACCAACGCCTGAAGGAACCACGACATGGACCTGGCTCTTTTGGTGAGAGGCAGTCTGAAATCAGAAACAGTGAAAGATAATTTTATGGTCACAGTCTCCATCTTGAGAATTTCCAATCATAATTCCTTGAAGAGAAAGTACCTTTGCATGGTTGTACATAGAAATCTGATTTTATGGCCGTCATGACTCAGATTAATTTAACATATAGCTTTATATTGGAGGCAAAGCTTTCTGTGATTAAGCCATAAATTTGTCATTGGCTTAGTTTTCTTAGCAAGTTTTCTGGACACGAAAGGAATTTTGACTAAACAGTGATATAACATCAGCCTTACCTTTGGCTGGTGGCGTTGTTGGTACTCTTGTTACGGTAGGAACATCTGTAAAAAAAATTAAGTAACTAAGTTCTTTATATTTTTCAATGATGTGAAAGATATTATTCAAATGACAAGAAATAGATGGTTATAAAATTAATATGAAGATTATCATTTTTACTTTGCACGCATCCCTTGATGTTGACTTCTACTTCATCACACACATCTCCTGTGCTGCATGAAAGTGTAATGCGAATGGTGCGAACAGCTCGCAGTCTGGTTGGCAGGGCTACTGCTTGAGTGCCAGCTTGAAGGAAGTGTAGAGGTTTCTATAAAATACAATATGCAAAACCTTACCAATATTGTGATAAAGGACAGTGCCAGAGTAAGCCAATATGGAATACAAGAACTAGTGTATGATCATGATGTGTAATTACCGTTGCTAGAGCTATGTCAAGATAGAAGTATCTCACGCTGACTTTCAGTGAACTACCATCTGAGCAAGTCTTTCCAATTCTGATATAAAAGGCGGTCAATTTTGCTGGTGTCTTAGTTCTTAAGACTGCTGACCCACTCGCAGGGAAATTGAGAGTGTTATAGCCATCAGGTCCTGAAGTACTGACTGTCGCATCTCCAGATGGATTGAATACGCCAGATGGGCCATCCACCAATGGCTCAGTGCAAACTGAAAATATGAAAGTTAGAAATTTATTAAACTCTTCAAAAGCTGGCTGCATAATTGCATAATTCAGCTATGTGAGACACTGAAATTGTAAGAGATGGAAATATGACTATGAATTGCATGAGCTTGCTCCACAATACTTTCTATGTCCCAGATCAATGAAGTACATCTTATATCATCTTATCTTATCTTAAATGTCTAAGATATGTGTATTTAAAAGCATTCAGTGATTCAGTAAACATTCCTGATGAGACAACATCAAATGCAAATTTACCTCCACGAGTAGTGGGTCTTGGGGTGGTGGGAGGGGGAGTTGGAATTGTCCTTGGAGTGATTGGCGGACCTTTCACACATCCCTTGATGTTCACTTCTACCTCATCACAAACATCTCCAGTGTTGCACGACAGTCTGATAGAAATGCCACTTATAACCTTGAGCAGTGTTGGTAGTGGCATTTGCTGTGTACCGGCTTGCGAGAAGTAGAGAGGTTTCTGCAAGAAGTTAACACATTAATTGTTTTGATGCTGGATAAAAAGTCTAAAAAATGACCACGCTTAGAAATCAAACTTTACTATTACGTACCTTTCCTTCAGCCATATCATCAAAGAAGTAACTGATTGAGACTTTCAAAGCACTGCCATCAGAGCAAGTCTTGCCAACTCGGAGGTAAAAGACAGTTAATTGAGCAGGTCTTGTACTCCTCAAAGAGATTCCTCCGTTAGCTGGGAAACTAAGAGTGCTGAAGCCATCAGGTCCTGATACACTGACCGTCCCATCGCCAGTTGGCTTGAAGACACTCTTTGGACCATCAACCATTGGTTCACGGCAGACTGAAAAACAGAATTTCACGATAACAACAGCCTGAATAATGCTTTGTTTTTGTGGCAGTATTGACCCTCATCTGATCACTTCCTCAAGCTCTGCTTTCATGCGTAGATTGCTCACGGCAACTGTGTATTAATAATTCAAGCGATCCAAGTAATATATTATTTCAACTTCCTGAACAGGTAAATGTACATTGTAAACCAACCCAGCGCATAAGACCAGCATTGATCTAGGAATGGCCTGAGTGGGCATAACATGGAGTAAATATGCAGTGCTCTGCTGCACTTCTTACCTCTTTCAGGCTAATTTTGTGGAATACGCCATTACATAAGACAAGGCAACAACACTAATATACTGTGTAATGCCACAGTAAAATGATAAAAAAAATTAAAATCATTCAACATTTTTTTAGGAAGGATTTGGTTAATGTGTACTTACTGCCAGGTGTAGTTGGGCTTGGGGTGGTTGGAGCTGGAGTTGTGATTTCAGGTCCCTTAATACATCCCTTGATGTCCACTTCAACTTCATCACATACATCTCCAGTGTCGCAGGAGAGTCGGATGCTGATTCGGTTGATCACTCCAAGCCTAGAAGGCAGTGCCATTTGTTGTGTACCAGGCTGAGAGAAGTACACTGGTGCCTGTAAAAATATTCAGATCATAGTATTATGCTTATATACAGTCTACTGTTGTTTTGATTTCATTTTGAGATGTCCTTCGGATATCAATTAACTTACCGTTGCTTCTGCCACATCCAGGTAGAAGTAGCTGATCCTGACTTTGAGGAAACTGCCATCAGAGCAAGTCTTGCCAATTCTGAGGTTAAAGAGTGTAAGTTGCACAGGTCTAGTGCTCCTTAACAATGCAGCTCCACTCTCAGGGAAGTTCAATGTGCTGAAGCCATCAGGTCCTGACACACTGACAGTTGCTCCGCCAGATGGTTTGAGGACACTGGATGGTCCATCTACCATAGGTTCAACACACACTGAAACATTTATTACAGAAATTAGTGCTTATTGAATGTTCTGAGATTGTTCTCACTTCTCAAGCATGTTATAGCATAAGATATGAGAACATTATATAATTGCTTATTTTATGTATGCTATGTTTAATTACCTCCTTTCGTGGTGGTACTGGGTGTTGTTGGTGCTGGGGTACCTGTAAAATACAAGCATTTGTAAGGTATTGTGATGCTAAATTTGAATTTCATATTTTTCTAGCTGATGACATTTACTGAGCGTGTTAAGACAGCTGTCTGGTATATTTAAAATTGCAGCGAAAGTTAACATACTTGGCTTTCCGCAGAATGCTTCACATTCTTGCTTGGATCGGTAATTGTTACCATTGCCTTTACATCCACCATAGATGAACCTCTTGCATTTTCCTGTAACAATGTCATAGAACCAACGCCTGATGAAAGCACGGCATGGACCTGGTTTTTTTGGTGAAACACAGTCTGTAATCAGAAATGGAAAAAAATTATTATATTTTAAATTATTGCAATTTTTGTCATACGATGTTCCTATCATAATTTTTGAAGAGGGCATACCTTTGGATGGTTGTGTGGTTGGCCCTCTGGTGGTGGTTGTAGTGGTACCTGTAAAAAGCATGTGTATTTTTATTTTTTAAATATTATGCACTTTTGAATAGATTTAGATTTCCGAGGTCAAATGTAATTTGTTGGCACTAGGCCTTTTTTGGTAAGCAAAAAAAGTTAAAATTGACACACCCCTATATGATACCGCCAACTTTTTCATGAGCACTTTAAATGACCTATATGCCATTTACAGCTTGGTGTTGGGGTTCTTTGTAAGGAAATACGAAGACTTATAATAACATATAATGACTTATAAGTTATTACTTCAATACAGTGTAGTTGCAGTAAGAAATATCTAGATTTTGTAATGATTACATACTCGGTTTTCCACATTTGGCTTCACATGCTCGCTTTGTTCGGTAATTGTTGCCATTGCCCTGGCATCCTCCATAGATGAACCTCTTGCACAGTCCACTGGATATGTCAAAATACCAGCGTCTGAACGCAGCTCTGCAGGGACCAGTCTTTTTTGGTGAAGTACAGTCTACAGGGTACATAATCATCAGATAATTTGTGTGTAAATTTGATATGTTTTCATCTGTATTTACATATTACTATTTTAGTATTCTTCAAATCAATATTATACTTACTCGTTCTTTTGCAAATTATGCATACTGTTTTATTTGTGGTCACTGCACATGTGAGAATATTATTTTTTGATGCCTGAAGTGTCAAAACTTAAATAACAACATCTTATTGCATGTAGACTCTTGGCTCTTATAAGTATAATGAAAAAAAAAGACTTGTTATCTTTTAAATTTTATAATAGCAAAGCCTCACCTCTAGGTAGTTGTGTGGTTGGTCTTCTTGTTGTTGTCGTAGTAACTACAAAAAAGTATATATATATTTATAGTAGCCAATCCTGAGATTTACTCAAACAGTGCAGCCTCCCGATATCCAGCTTCTCCATGTGGCTCATATCAAATAATTTTTATGCCCATAATGTCCTCCAAATTATTTGCATGCTCTTAAAAGAGCTTGGATAGCATCATAAATGTGTTCATTTGCCTTGCTTGACTGACTAATTCTCCAAAGCAGTTATTGAAAAATGAGCAAGTTAATAATTCATTAGATGACAATGTTAAGTACCTTAACTCACTATAAATCAATGAGCAAATATAGGCACTACTTGAATAAACGATAACTGACACGGTTTCATTGAAAAACTTTAGGGCATGGCGGTCGCCACACATAGTGATGACTTCTGGTATATCTCGTTCTGCAATGCCTCAAGAGAAGAATTTTTTACTTACTTGGCTTTCCGCAGAATGCTTCACACTCTTGCTTGGATCTGTAATTGTTGCCATTGCCTCTACATCCTCCATAGATGAATCTTGCGCATTTTCCTGTTACAATGTCATAGAACCAACGCCTGATGAAGGCACGACATGGACCTGTCTTCTTTGGTGAAATGCAGTCTGGAATCATAAACATCGAGACATCTTCTTTGATTATATTTATCTACAATTTGGATTAGCCTCAGTTCAAATTTTATGGTAAGTTCACCTTTGGATGGTTGTGTTGTTGGCCTTCTTGTTGTGGTAGTAGTAGTAGCTGTAATAATAGTAAGAATTCTCTGGATAAAAAATGCATTTATGTACTGTGCGATGGCATGTTAGTAATGAATAATCTAAAAGTACTACAGATAAATATCAAGGTATTCAGACCAACAAACTGGTAGTTTCTGAAAATTGTTTCTGTCATTGACATTTTCCACAATAAAATATATATTTCAATTGATATTTCATCAATTACATACTTGGTCTTCCACAATTCGCTTCACATGCTCTCTTTGTTCTGTAATTGTTGCCATTGCCCTTGCATCCTCCGTAGATGAACCTCTTGCAAAGACCACTAGATGTGTCAAAATACCAACGTCTGAATGCAGCTCTGCATGGACCAGTCTTTTTAGGTGAAGTGCAGTCTGGAATAGTATGTCATTTACACTTGATAAGCGAATTTGTCTTTCTGTATCACATTATAGTTCCTCAAGGATTTTGTTGCTGAAAAATTTTAAATTTGTATTTTCATACTTCGGCCTCACCTTTGGGTGGTTGAGTCGTTGGCCTTCTCGTTGTTGTAGGAACAGCTTGAAAGGATAATTCCATGCTAGTCAGATTATTCATAAAACCATATTTTTTACAAATGTATATCATTTAAATAGTAATTATACCTAATTATAAAAACTCCAAAATTCAACAAGTTCTTTCCTTTGTCAAAAAATTACAATAACTCAAATAACAGCATGTTATTGTTTACCTTGGACACAACCTTTGATGTTTACTTCAACTTCATCACACACATCACCTGTCCTGCATGAAAGTCTAATACTAATTCTGGTGACTACTTGTAGTTTGGAAGGAAGAGCCGCCGATTCAGTCCCAGCTTTGGAAAAGAACAATGTTCTCTACAAAAAATTATGTATTGCTTTTAGTCTCAGGAAGAAATACATCACAAAAATTGCTCTCGATCTCCTTAGTGGATGTATGCACCCATTCTCTTTTTTTTGTGTAATTGATGAACCTCATCATGTTTTATACAGGTCTTTTGCGAAGTAATGAATATGCATTGTGGTTCATTTTTTAGAATATTTGTAATCTTTTTTTTTAATTGGGGACAGAGATGTGTATATATTACAAAGTGAGCATATAATAGGGCTTCTACAATATTCATTTTGAAAAAAGTTCATAATTACCGTTGCTTCAACTTTGTTGGAATAAAAGTAGCTCACAGCAACCCTCAAAGGACTACCATCTGAACAAGTCTTGCCAATTCTGATGTAAAATACTGTCAATTTTGCAGGTTGGCTACTTTTAAGAGTCACTAATCCACTATCAGGGAAATTGACTGTGCTGAAACCATCTGGTCCTGACACGCTAACAGTTGCGTCTCCGGTTGGTTTGAATATGCTTGATGGGCCATCCACCATAGGATCTGTACAAACTGTAATGAACCATACCTTATAATTATTTCTGATTCGTAAATATCATGATTTTAGAATTCTGAATTTTCATTAGATTGCAACTAATACAACTTTATTAATACTATGCCTAGTAGTATTCATTTTTTGCAATGAATCATTTGATAATGAAATTATTATTTTGCAAGAATACAGCAGTTTCTGACCATTTGACAATGTGATATTTGATCTATAAAGTCATTCGAACATACCTCCACGTGTAGTGGGTCTTGGGGTTGTGGGAGGGGGAGTTGGAATTGTCCTGGGTGTGATTGGTGGACCTTTCACACATCCCTTGATGTTCACTTCTACCTCATCACAAACATCTCCAGTATCACATGAAAGTCTGATAAAGATGCTGCTGATTACTTTCAGCAGTGTCGGTAGTGGCATTTGCTGTGTACCGGCTTGTGAGAAGTAGAGAGGTTTCTGCAAGAAGTTAAAACATTAATTGTTTTGATGGGTAAAAAATCAAAAATCACAATTCCTAAAAATCAACCATTACTATTACATACCTTTCCTTCTGCCATATCATCAAAGAAGTAACTAATTGAGACTTTCAAAGCACTGCCGTCAGAGCAAGTCTTGCCAACTCGTAGGTAAAAGACAGTTAATTGAGCAGGTCTTGTACTCCTCAAAGAGATTCCACCGTTAGTTGGGAAACTAAGTTTGCTGAAGCCATCAGGTCCAGATACACTGACAGTCCCATCGCCAGTTGGTTTGAAGACACTGTTTGGACCATCAACCATTGGTTCACGGCATACTGAAAAAATAAAATGCAGTTACTATGGCCTCAATAGTATTCTCCCATTTCTTCATGTGGCACTCAGGGCTTTATTAATAGGTACTTTTCAAAGTGCTTAAGTACTAAAACAGTACTTTCAAGAACCTCCAGTATCCACTACTCAGTACAGTACCCAGGACTTTTTTTTTGACAAGGTACGTAAGTACAGTGCTTAGCGCACTGGCTGTTAAGTTTAAAAGTACTTATTAATGATTATGTTTAATAAATTTCTAACCGCCCTTGTTAAAACCTTAGCCTTAGGTGAGTAAAATGAATGCTTACTGCCAGGTGTAGTTGGGATTGCTGTGGTTGGAGATGGGGTTGTTGGGATTACTGGACCCTTGATACATCCCTTAATGTCAACTTCGACTTCGTCACATATGTCTCCAGTGCTGCATGAGAGTCTGATACTGATTCTGTTGATCACTCCAAGCCTAGACGGCAGAGCCATTTGTTGTGTACCAGGCTGAGAGAAGTATACTGGTGCCTGTTGAAACAACCATAACGTTATATTTTTACTTTCAGCAAACAAAGTTTGAAGAAGGTATTGCAATCACCTTGGTCAAATGTTGTCCCTTCCGCGGGGCGGATAGCAGGGAATAAAATAAGAAAATTTGATCACTGCACGTATTGTCTTGCGTCAGCTATCGCCATTGATATGAACAACCAATTGGTGTTCTGAAGGGCTGGCGCTGTGATATCAAGCATCACACATTTCCAAAAGATGACCAATTGACCATCACCAGGGCAGTTTTACAGTATTTGCACTCAGCCGATTTTTCATGTTTATGCAATTATTACAAGAAAAGTATGATAGGTATATCAAAATTTCGGGCATTGGCAATCTTGTCCTACACTGACATATAAATGCACCATATTTTACCCTTCTGCAATGCTTTGTTTTGAAGCTGTAAGGAATTTAGGACAAATTTTGACACATTTTTATGTCTCACAGACTTTTTTGCCAGTGTCATGAATGAACAGAAAAAACTTTTCAATCAGTTGTGATTCATGTTAATGATACCTTTCTGGACCTATGGCTTGGGTATAAAATACAACAGGTTTCACATGAATAAGTTATGTACAACATGACTTGGGTCCTAAAATGTAAAAAATGGCAGATGTCAAAAATTTTGTTTTCGATGGACCATCAGTTGCTTTATATGCTGTTATGAGTAGGTATCAAAGAATGTGTATACTGTTTGTGTTAATATTGAAGCTCTAGACATATCTCAAGGTAAAACAGAAACATTTGTTTCACTAACCATAATTGGTTTTCAGAATTTGAGGCTTGAAGGTGATGTCAAAAAAAGCATGTCCTCTCCAACCCATAGAAAAAACGTTTTTTTGTAGGAAAAACAAGCTATTTGTGTATCTTTTGCTCGATCATGTGCCTTTACAAGTATGTGACAAATACAAGTTAAAAAGATATCCTGACAATGTTCATACATTTTCTTAGAAATAAAAATTCATGATGTCAAAAAATGTCCTCTCCAACCCATCAGAAATTTTGCACTGATTCGTGCGTTTTAACACTGGATTCAGCGAAGGAACGGCCATGGTTATACAAACTAACTAAACCTGGATGCCTAAAAAGGGTTTTTATAAGTATTGAAAATGTCAAATATATTATCTTTCATTATCTATTACACTATTTTGAGAAAATCAAAATTGAGAAAAATGTTGATTTATTTGTGTCATATATCAATATAATTGTAATTTTTCGCTATTAACTGAATGACTTTAAAGGATAATAGCCAAATATCTTGTTAATGGAGCCATCAAAGATGATTTTTCCAAAGGCGCCTGATTTTTGGTCATTTTTGGCGGTTTTTTGCTCCAAAACACTATGTTTGACACAGCCGAACACCATGAGTTTCAATCGTACAGTAACAAAACTTGACATGGGGTTAATAGGATACCTAGGGATTATTAACCATGGAAATCATGTGTCTTTTGAGACTAATACCCCACTCAACAGAAACTTTCAGGGTAATGGCAAGCCAGATTTCTGTAATTTCGTAATAAAAACTGTTTTTAAAAAAATTGCGGCATTTTTAATCAAAATTTAAGTTTTGTATGGGTTTTGATGTTCCTATGCAACAATGTGGCTTGATTTCCAAGAATAAGAATGGGTGAAAATTGCTTTTGGAAGGATATTTTTCCTGATAAACAATTTTTTCAAGAATCAACCCTTGCCTACTTTAAGTAATGGTATTTTAGTAGTAAACCACCAAATCACTTCAGTCCTCTTTGATTATGGAAACAGTAATATGTTAATTTTATGATAGAATGATGGAAATTCTCAAATTTCAAACTTAATTTTGTCCCCCCATGAGACACTTTGAGTGCAAATACTGTAAAACTGCCCATCAGGCAGACAAAAGTATCAAATTGGCAGAAATACAAAATAAATTGTGGGGATTTTACAGGTCACCATAATTTAGCACAAAAAGGGTGAATTTGATCACTGCACAAATTCAGATTGATCACTGCACATTTAAGATTGATCACTGCACATTTTGGGATCGTTGCACGCTTATTTTATACCCTGGCGGATAGATCGTTTCCGGGCCAGGACTCAGCCCCTATTGCACGTACATGGATGAAATTTGGTACACATATAGCCTATACAGTCTAGCTGTGCTTTTTGTTGGTCTGATCGATGGATATTCTATACTTTTTTTAAATATTAGTGTAATATATATATTTTTTTTAAATTTCCGGACCAAGAATCGGCCCCAATTATACATGGATGATATTGCCTATATGCTCTAGTTGTGCCTTTTGCTGGTCGAGGAATTGTATAAAAGACAGGGTTCCCACTCAACCTGGAAAACCTTGAAAACCAGGAATTTTGGGTTGTGCTTTTCCCAGCCTGGAAAAACCTGGAAAATGTGATATTTCCACCTAAAACCTGGAAAATGTCTGGAATTTGGGGTTCTCTTGCCAAAATTGAAACAGTCCAACAAATTGTGGACTTCAACGACTGTCCAGGGCGCAAAATCAGTTTGAATTAATTACAGGTTTAGACCTTGAAAAAAGGTTTTGGCAGCCTTGAAAAACCTGGGAAAAACCTTAAATTTGAACTGGGCAAAAGAGTGGGAACCCTGAAAAGGTGTTTTTTCTTACCGAGCCAAGAATCTACTACAATTGCATGCACATGAACAAGATTTGGTGCCTGCGTGCATATATAAACAGGGCTCATTTTATGGCCCCTACAGACGTCTAGAGGGTCTAGAGATAGCCGGTTTAGGGTTCTCTGAGACGTCTGTAAGGGTTAATTTGATTGGTTATCTAGACCGTCTGTAGCTGTTCTGTTTAGGGTCCACTGAGACCCTAATTAAATATTTACTGTGGTCTGGAGATGCCTCAATATTATGATTTTCAGTGATTTGTCTGGATGTCATTGGTTTTCCTTATTTGAAGACATCTGTAAAGGTTCTGATATAGCATAGTATAGACTGTCTGTTATACATAGAATTCAGAGTGTTCCAGACGTCTGTAATTGCTCAGAAATGAACCTCTAATGACATATGACCACATTTGGACAATACAGAAATTAATGATTTTTAGACTGTCTAGATTGGCCAAATATTGTCCATTAACAGACGTCTCAAGAGGTCACAAAAGTGATGGCTGTAGACGCTCTAGACGTCTGTAGAACCCCTGTTTTGGGTCCTGTTTATAGCTGCCTGCGTGGACAAAATAGTCTAGTTGCGCCTTTTGATGGTTTGATTGACAAATATTCTATGCTTTTTGAAATATTGAGAAGATAATATAGAAAATTATTTTTTCCTCTCCGGGTCCAAGTCTTGGTCACTTTGCATGTACATGCATGAAATTTGGGACACATATCACCTATGTGATGTACTATGGAGCTGTGCTTTTGAAGGTCTGATTGATAGGTAGGCCTAAGCCTATTTAATAATTTTTTTGAATATTCAGAAAATTTTGGAAAAATGTAAATGAATATCTTTTTTGGTTTCTTGCCCTGCCATATGGTAGACATGTCACTTTTATGGTTTAATTGTGTATTTATACCTGTTACGTGCATGAAACAATAAAACTGTACCCTGACCCTTTTTTGTTTAGTATTTGTTCAGTTGTACTTTGTCATGTTTTAAGGTATGGCAGTATTACAGTTTTGTCTCTGTTACAAATATGATGAACAATTGAATGTTTCTTTTGCTGCCTTTATCTCATACAATTTCACTCATCTGGTTGTTTGAAGAACCCTAGATTTGTCTAAAATACATTTTTGTCGCTTTACTTGGTTCTTATGGGGTATCATTAGTTACCAATGTTTTAAACCCCAAATACCCTTCCATATCAACATCTTATAACACTGTGAAATTATGTGATTCCATTGCATTGCAAGTAGTCATTCCATTGCATTGCAAGTAGTCTTGAGTTTTTATCACCTCAGCTTGGCGAGACGGTATATTTTTGTGATATGAAGTTGTTGTTTAAAACGATTTTATGTTATTTATAAACTCTCCACGGGAGCCCCAATTATAATATCCTTACCGTTGCTTCTGCCATATCCAGATAGAAGTAGCTGATCCTGACTTTGAGGAAACTTCCGTCAGAGCAAGTCTTGCCAATTCTGAGGTTAAAGAGTGTAAGCTGTACAGGTCTAGTGCTCCATAACAATGCAGCTCCATTATCAGGGAAGTTCAATGTGCTGAAGCCATCAGGTCCAGATGCATCGACAGTTGCACCGCCAGATGGTTTCAAAATGCTGGATGGGCCATCAACCATGGGCTCAGTGCAGACTGGAAGAATGATTCATTATTTTGCTTGTATAGTACTCAGTGAAGACTAAATGCAGATGAAAATATAATGGTTTTTCTTAAGAATGACTAAATTTCAAGAAGATAGTAAGAATGAAGAGAGCTTTTTGTATTACCTCCTGTTGTAGTTGTACTTGGTGTTGTTAGTGCTGGAGTGCCTAATAAAGGAAAAATAAATGAATTTAAATTCACAACCAATGATACACTAGAAATTTTGATAAAGATTTAGCGCAATGATCAACCAAAACTGTTGTATTGTTGGTTGCATGCACAGCTTACAGCCAGGAAATTTGACATGCAAGAAGAATGGACTGTTGCACCGTGAAAATGGCACTTTGTGACACATGATAGCTGATGAAGTATCATCTTCTCTACATTCAACATGGGAAGCATAGAGGCTGTTTAATTTGTCATGATCAAGAGAAGGCCATTTGATTTGTCATAACTGATTTTAGATTAAAAATCTGATGCATAATCCTTTAGTTTACCTGCCTCCAACAAGGGGGATTGGTCTCCTTAAATCAAATCAACATTGATAGTATTGGGTATGATCATAACAATCATCAGCATGATGACACACAAAGTGCCATTTTCACAGTGCAACAGTTCACTCTTTTTGCATATCAAATTTCCAGGCTTTAATATGAAATAGTGTGTCAGCTATATCAATAATGTTTAACTAATGTACAGTCTTTTTTCATGCAGGTGTAAAGGGATCTGATGTGTAATTGCCTGGTTGGCCGATATGATTTTATAGTTGTCAGAAATGTTGATGCTTAGTTCAGTGCTAGACACTTGTAGACATTTCAATATCAGATACATGTATAGGCTTATAATCATTTTATAATCAATTAATTCTGTAGTACAACACTGAGTTGTGTTAGCTCCTATGCCTATTTTCTATGTCATTAAGTAACAAAAGTAAGAAAACATACTCGGTTTGCCACAGAAAGCTTCACACTCTCTCTTGGATCTGTAGTTGTTGCCATTGCCTCTGCACCCTCCGTAAATGAATCTTGTGCATTTTCCTGTCACAATGTCATAGAACCAACGCCTGATGGCAGCACGACATGGGCCAGTCTTTTTTGGCGAAATGCAGTCTGAAGTTACAAAATAATGCTCATGCACACAAATTTAAAGATATATTTAAGGTATTATGATATATCAGCTTGTCACTCACTACATACCTTTGGATGGTTGGGTAGTGGGTCGTCTTGTTGTGGTAGTTGTAGTTGCTAAAATATGATAGGCCATCGAAATTAATTTCAATTGAGATTTAAGTGAACTAAACTTTTTAACATTATCATGTATAAGTATATCTAATTTATATCTAATTTAAATAGGACCTTCAGCCTTTTGTAGCATAGAAAATTTAGCAATTTCTAATTTGTGGCATTTTGTTATCTATTGGTGTGGTACACTAGGACTTTTTAACTCATGTATGTTGTTAATCAGCAATTTCCAAGAAACCTTTTTTCCTTAATTAAATTTTATCCAAACAAATGTAGTTTCACCATAACTTGATAATGATTACATACTTGGCTTTCCACAATTAGCTTCACATGCTTGGTTGGTTCGGTAATTGTTTCCATTGCCCTGGCATCCTCCGTAAATGAACCTCTTGCACTGTCCACTGGATGTGTCAAAATACCAACGTCTGAACCTAGCTCTGCATGGACCCGTCTTTTTAGGTGAAGTGCAGTCTGCAGTTGATGTTAGCGAGACAAATTGTATAATATAAAACAGTTAAACAAGTGAAAGATGACAAATAACTGAATGCACTTTACAAAATGGTTATGAGTGAAATTCACAGATTTCCGAAAACTTTGTGAATTGGTTTATTACTGATGGCACTAGCTAAAACTTTTGCTTAATGTTATAGCAAAGAACCATAGCTTTACATTTCTTTTGAACTGTTTGTTAATGGTAAGTCACTTTTATATATTTTGATTGCATGAATAACTCACCTTTTGGAGGCTCTGTTGTTGGTTTTCTTGTAGTAACTGTAAGAGAAATAAGCATTAACAATTTAACACACCAGTTTCACTGATGATGGATTAATCTACACATGAATAAATTGATATATGAAGGATCGCATACTTGGTTTTCCACAGAAAACTTCACACTCTTGCTTGGATCTGTAGTTGTTACCATTTCCTCCACATCCACCATAGATGAATCTCTTGCATTTTCCGGTAATAATGTCATAGAACCAACGTCTGATGAATGCCTTGCAGAGACCAGGCTCTGCAGGTGAAATGCAGTCTGGAATGACAAATACAATGATTAGTTACCATAATCTATCCTCATACCTAAATCTGCATTAATGTAAATTCCCATGAAGCTCACCTTTGGATGGTAAGGTAGTTGTCCTTCTTGTAGTTGTTGTACTTCTTGTAGTTGTTGTGGCTGTTGCTGTAAAAATAAGAGTTGCATTTCAATTAATTGTTAATTTAGATCATCAAGTGTGAATAAATTGTCTATAGCAGTACTAAAAGGTAAAAAATACTGTAAAGTAGCTTCTCTACATTTCATTTGAAGTGGTTATTCTTTCTTGCTTTTTAATACATTTTGAAACTTTACGTGGTTAGCGAATAGCCAAAATGTTTTTGAAATATTACATACTTGGTTTTCCACAATTAGATTCACATGCTCTCTTTGTTCTGTAATTGTTGCCATTGCCCTGGCATCCTCCATAGATGAACCTCTTGCAAAGACCACTAGATATGTCAAAATACCAGCGTCTGAATGCAGCTCTGCAGGGACCAGTCTTTTTTGGTGAAGTACAGTCTGAAATTTTGCATCATTGGCATTAATCGATTATTATAATTTGATAAATGTTTGTTTAAGGTTGAAACTAGTTTGTATATTTTTATGTCACAGCAGACTTACCTTTTGGTGGTTGAGTTGTTGGCCTTCTTGTTGTAGTAGGAATGGCTGGAATAAGAAGAGTGAATAAAAATTATTATACTTTCTCAAAATTTTGAGCTGTACAATTCACTTTCCCTTATCAATTTGGTGTTTGGCTTTAGAATGTCATTTATCAATTTGGTAGTTGGTTTTAGGATATCATATAAGTCGGTCAGGGTCAGAAAAAAATCAAATTTTGTTTACCCTGGATGCATCCTTTGATGTTGACTTCCACTTCATCACATACATCTCCTGTGCTGCATGAGAGTCTGATACTTATTCTGCTCACAACTTGCAGTCTGGATGGCAGTGCTACGGATTCAGTGCCAGCTTGAGAGAAGAACAATGTTCTCTGAAAGGAATAGTATTAAATAATGTAACACTAATCGTTTAAAAGAGTAAATTATCTGACAAAAACTTGATATCAATGATGAATTACAGTAATTACCGTGACTTCAACCCTGCTTGAACAGAAGTAGCTCACTGCAATTCTAAGTGGACTACCATCTGAACAAGTCTTTCCTATTCTGATGTAAAATACTGTGAGTTTTACAGGTTTAGTACTTCTTAAAGTCACCAATCCACTGTCTGGGAAATTGAGGGTGCTGAAACCGTCAGGTCCTGATGCAGTAACAGTGGCATCTCCAGTTGGACTGAGTATGCTGGAAGGACCATCCACCATTGGATCGGTACAGACTGAAATAAGATTAATGTGAGTTTGAAAAAAATAAAATAAACGAACAGTTCTTCAATGTTTTGCTGTAGATGCATGTTAGCTCTTTTTTTTTGCAGTTATGAAAACATGACAGTTCTTCAATGTCTTGCTGAAGATGTGTGTCAGCTCTTCTTTGCAGTTATTAAAACGTGAATATTATCCTCTTTGATCTGAACTCTTTTGTGAGAAAACTGTGTACTTACTGCCAGGTGTAGTTGTGATTTCAGGTCCCTTGATGCATCCCTTGATGTCCACTTCTACTTCATCACATACATCTCCAGTGTTGCATGAGAGTCGGATGCTGATTCTGTTGATCACCCCAAGCCTAGATGGCAGAGCCATTTGTTGTGTGCCAGGTTGAGAGAAGAACACTGGTGCCTGTAAAAATATTCAGATCATGGTACAACATAATATTATTTTTACAGGTGTGCCATCCACTATTTTGGTTTCCTTTAAAGATGTCCTTCAGATATAGATTTACTTACCGTTGCTTCTGCCATATCCAGGTAGAAGTAGCTGATCCTGACTTTAAGGAAACTGCCATCAGAGCAAGTCTTGCCAATTCTGAGGTTAAAGAGTGTAAGTTGCACAGGTCTAGTGCTCGTGAGTAATGCATTTCCATTATCAGGGAAGTTCAATGTGCTGAAGCCATCAGGTCCTGATACGCTGACAGTTGCACCTCCAGATGGTTTCAAAATGCTGGATGGGCCATCGACCATTGGTTCAGTACAGACTGAAAATATACAGTTTTTCTTACAGCTAAAGCGATTGATCAATGATCATGGATTTGTAACTATTCACATCAAAGTCATGTTTGAGAGATTTATTGTCATAATTGTGTCACTCCACTTACTGCCAGGTGTAGTTGGGCTTGGAGTGGTTGGAGCTGGAGTTGTGATTTCAGGTCCCTTGATGCAACCCTTGATGTCAACTTCAACTTCATCACATACATCTCCAGTGTTGCATGAGAGTCTGATGCTGATTCTGTTGATAACTCCAAGCCTAGATGGCAGAGCCATTTGTTGTGTGCCAGGCTGAGAGAAGTATACTGGTGCCTATCAAAATATTTATATCATAGTTTACGTAATATTATATATGTACGCCATCCGTTGTTTTGGTGTCTTTTTAAGGTATCCAATTAACTTACCGTTGCTTCTGCCACATCCAGGTAGAAGTAGCTGATCCTGACTTTGAGGAAACTGCCGTCAGAGCAAGTCTTGCCAATTCTGAGGTTAAAGAGTGTAAGCTGTACAGGTCTAGTGCTCCTTAACAATGCAGCTCCACTATCAGGGAAGTTCAGTGTGCTAAAGCCATCAGGTCCTGACACACTGACAGTTGCACCACCAGATGGTTTCAAAATGCTGGATGGGCCATCAACCATGGGCTCAGTGCAGACTGGAAGAATGATTCATTATAATGCTTAAATAGTACTCGGTGAAGGTTTAATGCATATAATAATCCATTTTATTATTATTTTTAAATGAATAAAGATGGTGCAGCATAGCAACAAAGAGATCTTTTTTTTTATTACCTCCTCTTGTAGTTGTACTTGGTGTTGTTGGTGCTGGCGTACCTTATATGAAGAACGCAAAAAACATGTCTTTAAAATTCCCTGCCGATGATACATTAGAACTTTTGATAAAGATTGATTGAATGATCATTCCAAAACTGCATGGTTAATTACATGTGCAGCTTAATATGAAATATTGAGTTAGCTATGTCCATAATAAAAAAAAACTCTTGTACAGTAGTTGTATATGCTTGTGTAAAGAGACTTATGCGTAATTGTAAAATCTACATTTCACAAAGAAGAACATAGTGACATGATGTTCTTGAAAAAAGAATTATCCATGGCCTTTTTTTTTTTCAGTTATGTAGTTTTGAAATTTCGTTTTAAGGATGGTAAAACACCTAAAAATGATTGTATCCTAATGCTAAGTGAAAAAGGCCAGATCAATACATAATAGGATATGCCTATACAAAGTATAAATTCACTAATAACTTTGATGTCAGACAAAAGTCAAGAATGCCCATATATAATAGTAACAAAATTGTTAATTAGGCATCCAAGTCCGAGCTTTGTTGTCCAAAATAACCATTCAGCATCAATAAAAGAGGCATTTGGTTTAACCTTGATGGTGATGAGGTAGTTATTGCTTTTGTGACTTGTCAAATACAGGATTGTGATGTTTTGTTGATTGCCAGACACTAAAAGATTAGTGTTCTCATCAGAATGTTTAATGTTGACCTATATAATAGATTTTAGAAGATTGAAAGATGGATTGGATATGACAGGTCGATCCCTCTAGGCCCAGTTCTGGGCACTCACATGGATTGAATAACAATTTGGGAGAGGAGAGCAGGTGTCTTCGACATGTTACACACACGTCGTTGAATACGACTCTGGTGTGTCAATTAGTGTCGTGCCTATTTGTATGTCATTTGTAACAAAAGTAAGGAAACATACTTGGTTTGCCACAGAAAGCTTCACACTCTCGCTTGGATCTGTAGTTGTTGCCATTGCCTCTACATCCTCCATAGATGAATCTTGTGCATTTACCAGTCACTATGTCATAGAACCAACGCCTGATGGCGGCACGACATGGGCCAGTCTTTTTTGGTGAAATGCAGTCTAAAGTAACAAAATAATGACTATTATTCCCTCATGTACACACATTCTAAGATACTATTTTTTCTTTAGTATCTGAAAGGGATAATACCATCAAAAAGTCTATTGTTGTAGCATGTCAACACATATTCTTATCAACAGAAAACCTATCTATGGGACCATCTGTTGCTTCATAGTATATTTAGGAAATAAATTTACAGATAAAAAAATTGAGATCAACTAAATTTGTATGGTCAATTATAATGTGATTCAATTTCTTTGAAATATTTAATTAATTACATTCAATTACTATTATCCCATATCCGATACTTATAGGTAGTATAAAATGTCAGTGTGCCACTATATACCTTTGGATGGTTGGGTGGTAGGCCGTCTTGTGGTGGTAGTTGTAGTTGCTAAAATGATAAATCATCTAAATTAAATTGCCATCCCCAGTGAAGTTCTATCTGAAGAATTGCAATTCATAATTTAGAGAACTTAAATTTTTATATCAGCAAAATATTATGGAGCATGTTTAACCTGATCCAAACGAATTTGTGTATTATACAAAATTCAGCAATCTTTAATTCGAGACATCTTGTTAACTACTGCTGTGGTACACTGAAACTCTTAACTCTTGTACTTTGTACATTGAGTATTTTCGATCAACTTTTTTAATTCAAAATGAAGTTTCACCCAAATGACTGTTTCTGCATATTACTAAATAAATTGCAAATGGTTACATACTTGGCTTTCCACAATTAGCTTCACATGCTTGCTTGGTTCGGTAATTGTTGCCATTGCCCTGGCATCCTCCGTAGATGAACCTCTTGCACAGTCCACTGGATGTGTCAAAATACCAACGTCTGAATCTAGCTCTGCATGGACCAGTCTTTTTAGGTGAAGTGCAGTCTGCAGTTAATGTTAGGCATATGTTATAAAATAAAACATATGCATGTCAAAGATGATAGTCGCTGCTTGATGTATTGACAATTAAAAGACTCCGCGTAATAGTTTATTTTGGACATTTATGGATTTCAGATAACTCAGTGTAAATTGGTTTACTGATAACAGCAACATATAAAACTTTGCTTACTTTAACAACTATAACAGTTATAGCCAAGAACCATAGCTTTGCATTTCTTGTGAACTGTTTGTTAAGGGTAATAGCCCTTTCACACTGACGCAATAACATGCAAGGAATAGCATAATTGTGCAGTTTCAAGTCCGCAGCTCAGTAGGCAAATGAAGTGAACTTGAGGCTCTGGTGACTGGTTGATGATTACTGTTGTACTGGCCACGTTCTGGATGGCGTAATGGCTCCTGTAATTTTGTTTGGAACTCATTTGATTTCGTGCCATTAAGTACATTTCATGCACATTATGCAGGGATATTGTTTGATAATGTGTAAACTCGTGTCAATGATCCGCCAGCATCCAGAGTAAAAAATTAAACATGTTTAATTTTGCAAAAATGTTTGCGTATTGCTGCTGATGGCTGCTGATTCATTATGTATAACCTCTTGCAGGCTGGCGGAGTTAACAGTGGCCCATACGAGATTGTACGAGGTCCAGTGTGAAAAGGCTGTAAGTCACTTTTATATATTTTGATTGCATGAATAACTCACCTTTTGGAGGCTCTGTTGTTGGTTTTCTTGTAGTAACTGTAAGAGAAATAAGCATTAACAATTTAACACACCAGTTTCACTGATGATGGATTAATCTACACATGAATAAATTGATATATGAAGGATCGCATACTTGGTTTTCCACAGAAAACTTCACACTCTTGCTTGGATCTGTAGTTGTTACCATTGCCTCCACATCCACCATAGATGAATCTCTTGCATTTTCCGGTAACAATGTCATAGAACCAACGTCTGATGAAAGCCTTGCATAGACCGGGCTCTGCAGGTGAAATGCAGTCTGGAATGACAAATACAATGATTAGTTACCATAATCTATCCTCAGACCTAAATCTGCATTAATGTAAATTCCCATGAAGCTCACCTTTGGATGGTAAGGTAGTTGTCCTTCTTGTAGTTGTTGTGGCTGTTGCTGTAAAAATAAGAGTTGCATTTCAATTAATTTAATTTAGATAATCAAGTGTGAATAAATTGTCTATAGCGATATTAAGGTAAACATTTCTGTAAAGTAGCTTCTCTACATTTCATTTGAAGTGGTTATTCTTGCTCTCTTTAATGCACTTTAAAACTTTACGTGGTTAGCGAATAGCCAAAATGTTTTTGAAATATTACATACTTGGTTTTCCACAATTAGCTTCACATGCCCTCTTTGTTCTGTAATTGTTGCCATTGCCCTGGCATCCTCCATATATGAACCTCTTGCAAAGACCACTAGATATGTCAAAATACCAGCGTCTGAATGCAGCTCTGCAGGGACCAGTCTTTTTCGGTGAAGTACAGTCTGAAATTTTGCATCATTGGCATTAATCGATTATTATAATTTGATAAATGTTTGTTTAAGGTTGAAACTAGTTTGTATATTTTTATGTCACAGTGGGCTCACCTTTGGGTGGTTGAGTTGTTGGCCTTCTTGTTGTAGTAGGAATGGCTGGATAAGGAGAAGGAATAAAAATTATTATACTTTCTCAGAATTTTGAGCTGTACATTCATTCACTTTCCCTTGTCAAGTTGATGGTTGGTTTTCGGATGTCATTTATCAATTTGATAGTTAGTTTTAGGATATCATATAAGTCGGTTAGTGTCAGAAACAAATTTAGTATTGTTTACCTTGGATACATCCTTTGATGTTGACTTCCACTTCATCACATACATCTCCTGTGCTGCATGAGAGTCTGATGCTTATTCTGCTCACAACTTGCAGTTTGGATGGCAGTGCTACGGATTCAGTGCCAGCTTGAGAGAAGAACAATGTTCTCTGAAAGGAATAGTATTGAATAATGAAACACTATGGTAATGATTTAAAGGAGTAAGTTATCTGACAAAAACTTGATATCAATGATAAATTATTGTAGTTACCGTGACTTCAACCCTGCTTGAATAGAAGTAGCTCACTGCAATTCTAAGTGGACTACCATCTGAACAAGTCTTTCCTATTCTGATATAAAACACTGTAAGTTTTACAGGTTTGGTACTTCTTAAAGTCACCAATCCACTGTCTGGGAAATTGAGGGTGCTGAAACCGTCAGGTCCTGATGCACTAACAGTGGCATCTCCATTTGGACTGAGTATGCTGGATGGACCATCCACCATAGGATCGGTGCAAACTGAAAGAAAATATAGAAGAATTTATGAGTTGGTGAACAAACAAATATCCTTTTAGTGTTTGCTGCATATATGTTTTAGCAATCCTAATGCCCATTCAAATCAGCATTTAAATACTAGATTGTTTAGACATGTGAAGTTTTTTAGCTAAAGTCTTTCTCAAATGACATTCAGCCAGTGGCTGATTTCTATTCAGAATGTACGAGATATGCACATGAGGGATAAAACATATAAGATCTAAGTGCCAAATTTTGAGTGGTCTTTTCGATCATTCAATGTTGATTGTTGAGATTGAGAAAGAATAGATTTAAATGTGAAAGCTACTCTCCTGAGAAACATGTTGAAGAATAAGTCAAGAAAGATATACCTCCACGAGTAGTGGGTCTTGGGGTTGTGGGAGGGGGAGTTGGAATTGTCCTTGGTGTGATTGGTGGACCTTTCACACATCCCTTGATGTTCACTTCTACCTCATCACAAACATCTCCAGTGTTGCATGTCAGTCTGATAGAAATGCCGCTTATTACCTTGAGCAGTGTTGGTAGTGGCATTTGCTGTGTACCAGCTTGTGAGAAGTAGAGAGGTTTCTGCAAGAAGGCAAGTCATTGTTTTTATGGTGGTTTAGAAGTACTAGAAATCACAATGCCTGGAAATCAACTAACAATCTACCTTTCCTTCGGCCATGTCATCAAAGAAGTAACTGATGGAGACTTTTAAAGCGCTGCCGTCAGAGCAAGTCTTGCCAACTCTGAGGTAAAAGACAGTCAATTGAGCAGGTCTTGTGCTTTTCAAGAAGACACCTCCATTAGCTGGGAAACTGAGGGTGCTGAAGCCATCAGGTCCAGATACACTAACAGTCCCATCGCCAGTTGGCTTGAAGACACTCTTTGGACCATCAACCATAGGTTCACGACAGACTGAAATAATAGAATTTTGAAGCTACAAAAGCCTGAAAATTATTCTCCTATTTACACTGGTAAAAATCATAAATGGAGAAGACAGTCATGTACTTACTACCAGGTGTAGTTGGGCTTGGGGTGGTTGGAGCTGGAGTTGTGATTTCAGGTCCCTTGATGCATCCCTTGATGTCAACTTCAACTTCATCACATACATCTCCAGTGTTGCATGAGAGTGTGATGCTGATTCTGTTGATAACTCCAAGCCTAGATGGCAGTGCCATTTGTTGTGTGCCAGGCTGAGAGAAGTATACGGGTGCCTATCCCAAATATACACAAATAAATCCCATCAGATGTTTGCTGTTCACTCAGTGTTCCGATATTTTTATAATTAATCAACAACCCGCAAAGTTATAATATCCTTACCGTTGCTTCTGCCATATCCAGGTAGAAGTAGCTGACCCTGACTTTAAGGAAACTGCCATCAGAGCAAGTCTTGCCTATTCTGAGGTTAAAGAGTGTAAGTTGTACAGGTCTGGTGCTCCTTAGTAGTGCAGCTCCATTATTAGGGAAGTTCAGTGTGCTAAAGCCGTCAGGGCCAGATGGACTGACTGATGAGCCTCCAGTTGGTTTTAAAACACTGGATGGTCCGTCAACCATTGGATCAGCACACACTGAAAAGTTGAACAAACTTAATGAATCAGAATATAGTTCTATTGATAAATACGATTCAAGAAGTTGTTGTTGAAGTACCCTGATATCTTTCGCTCTCATGTAATAATTGATGTTCCTAAAGTTGGCAAATTAAACAGGCGGAAAAACCGTATCGAAAAAACCATGAATACATTTGTTCTGAATAACTTTTATGATTTACAATAGGAGAGACTGCAAAATAGTTGATGCAATTTAATGAATCCACTTTTGTATTAGATTTGTTAGATGTGAGATAGTATGCAAGAATTACCTGTTGCAGTTGTTGTTGGTCTGGTTGTAGGTCTTGTTGTAGTTGTTGTGGGGGGTCTGGTTGTAGTTTCTGTGGATGTTGTTGGGGTTGGTGTGGTTCTTGTAACTGTTGTTGTGGCGGTTGTAGTAGTTGGTGTTGTTGTTGGTATTCTTGTAGTTGTTGCTTCTCTGACACATTCTGTTATCAGCAAATCCTTGACGCAAACTGAAGCATCATCAGCTGCCAAAATGTCAATCAAGATGCTTTCAACTGTTTGGCCATTGGTTTCACCAGGAATAGCAAAGTTGTACATGGCAAACTGACTGTTTGGTGCTTTGACCTGAAAGATACATCATCAAAATGGCTTAATCTTTTAATTTCATGCATCAGACAACAACAGAAGCCTGCTTCAAAAGTCCATCCCTTCGTTGATCCAATCGCTTTCTATTAGGCATACAGGTTTATGCAGTGGCATAGAAAGGAATTTTTCAGAAGGGGTGGCATGAGGATGAGCCTCTTTTGACAGGCAATCACACAATTTATTTTTTTAATGTTTGTGCTAAAAGGAATGGTATAAAGTACTACAAATAAAAACAGAAGCACTGCAAGTGATTCTCATGGCAGAATCAGACAGAAAACATAAGAATAAATTTTAGAAAATGATGTGGATATTTAGTATTTGAAAATGAATTAAGCATTGCTAAATATTATCAATTCTCATGAGGGGTGGGCAAGAGTGGTGATAGGATGGTAATCTTCCCTATTTCGCCTATGTCACTATCGTAATAACCTTGTAAACTGTACGTAATAATAATAGCTTTCGGTGAGTAATGTCATATTTAAAGTAATAGGATGTTTCATCTCGCGCCAAGGTTGCACCTCCTGTGTGTCTCATAATGCCTGTTCAGTATGTAAATAATAGATGTGAAATCCAATCACCCACCCATTGCCTCCAATATTTGTACAGGCCTGCCCTACCTTTCTGTGATATTGTAATTATCTGGTTTTTGTTTGCAATCAAACTTGACCCAAAGATTGAGAGTAAAATACATTCATGTAATGAATGAGCTTTAATATCGTATTTTGTGTGGCAGTTATCTGAAAGAGTCTTCTGTTCAAAATAATGAACTTACCACCTTTGACTGAGACATTCCTGATTTGGAGATATAATTGAAGGAGACTGAGAGAGCATTCTGGACTTTGAGTGAGATGAACATGTTTGATGACCTTGGTCCTGGTTTGAGGTTGACGAGCAGGTTCATGGGGCCATATTTGCAGAATGGCCTTCCAATAGTTGGTTTGAGAATAATGGGACCAACATTCTTGTAAGTCCTGCCTGATGCAATAGCAACAATTTCGTAATTGATGTCAGGATTATCGTTTCCATATCTGTCGAATTCTGTCATCGTAGATCCGTAAGGACACAGCAATGTCGGTGTAGTTGTAGTGACAGTTGCTGGAAAAAATTAACAGAAAATAGATGATGAAATAAAAATCATATATACCCCAGGAATATAATTGCAGTATTTGCATTATTTTTTTAACTCTCATTAGTCAAATTTTACGTAAGTTGATTCAAACAAAGCTTACCAGTTGGACTGCATTCGAGAATACAGAGGCTGTTGATAGAGAACTGTGAGCTCTTTGGTTTGATGTACAGAATGATTGATTTCACGGTTACTGCTTGCGTTTGAGCAGGAATCAAGAATGTGAATGTATTTTTGCCGCCAGAAGCATACTGCAGAGACATGAAAAATGGGGAAAATGAGATTTCATGATGATAGTGACTTAAACAAAATGATCTGCTATTTTCCGAAATTCACTTTCAAACCTGACGAAGCCCAGGAGACATGTGCAAAGGTTCCATTATTAATATAAACAAAGGAATATTGTGTCATGTTTCCTTTCAGAATCTGAACATAGTTTTATTTCATAGTTACCAATAGTTCTATCGATATGTTGAATTATGCAATATCATTGGCTCTCAATTACCTTATCCTGTGGCTGTGAAATTGTATAATCATCCGTTTTGTATCGGAATACGATCTTGGCTTTGCCAAATGTTTCAAAGGAGAATTTCATGTTGGATGATCTTGGAGATGGTTTCAATTTCATTTTTATGGTGTATGGAGTGGTGATCAGTAGGTTTTTCCTGTTAGGACAGAAAAAATCCTTGCTGATAACTAGGCCATCGCTGCCTGTTGCTACCACTGTATTCTTTGGTGCCAAAGCACCAGGAGTGGTGAATGTTGGTTCTGTTCCGTATGGACAAACGAAGGGACCAGCTGCAACAGACAAATTTAGGTAAGTAAAATATAACATTTGATAACTTTGATTAGACAAGAAAACCATAGATCTTTGATTGTTTATTAGCGATTGTTTATTAGCTTTTTACCTGCTTGTTTGACTTTTGAAACATGTAAGTTGCATTGGAAACTGGACAACATTCAACATTGGTCCATATTAATGGAATCGAGAATTTACAGGTGGATGTAGGCCTTTTACTAATAGTGCAGTTACTGAATGTAATTGCACGATTTCTTGATTATGGCCCTTAAAATTGTGCAGATTATATATGGTTTTAGTCTCGTTTCCATGATTAATTTGGGTGTCTTTAAATAGCGCACTCTTGTGTTGATGGGGCATAAAACATTAACTCACTCACTCACTCATGAATAATCTGATAAACTCACTTGTAGTTGTGGGTCTTGTGGTTGGGCGTGTTGTCGTAGTCGTTCTCCTTGTGGTTGTTGTTACTGGTACTGTCGTTGCTGAAATAGCCACGTTAGAGTATTTTAAAATGCATCTAAGTGAGGAAATATGGCTGTTGATACATGTATGATATGTGTTTCGCGTGCTGATACTTGCTAACCACGAGCCAGTAATGTTTCCAATATTATTTTTATATTTTTATGGTATCTGTTATCAATCATGGAGGGTTTCTGCCTAGAAAGCGATACTATGACTGTGTACAATACGGTCAATAGATGGCTATGCCTGGTAAGTTGTATGAGTGTTGCGTTGTTTGAAGATTATATAGTGCTTATTTGTGAAAATTGATTGGCAGATGGATAAATGGTACCCAATACTGGGTAAAGATTGTTGTTGAACTGAAAAATGCTATGTTGTGCTTCAAAATTAAAATGACACCTGAATATGGTCGCAATATGAGTTACACGTACATGCCAGGTGAAATTAACATTAATTTTGGCTTTCCTAGACGCTGGTAATACCAAATGAAACCACACAAATTATCTGGAGATGTTTTGGGAAAGTGGCTACTATAAAAATCTAATTTAGGATAATTGATATACAATAATTTCCTTGGAATCAAGCCAGAATTCAATTATTTGCTGAAATGAAACATCACAAGTAATCTTTGAATATTGGCTGCTTTAAAAAACTGGTTTTTGGTAATTGCTTTACAACCATTACCTAGGCATCAAGTTTGTATAAAATTATTTGCTCAAATGAAACAACTTACGACAATTCCGTTCATCTTCGCCATTCAAACAGTCAATCTGGTCGTCGCAGATCTGTCTTGGCTTCACGCATATCGTGCTTGTTCCATTCGTGCATTTGAGTTCCCCTGTTTGGCAGCCACAGTTCGCTATTGGTTTGCAGTCAAATTTGCTGTTCTTGCAGACACTTTTTGGTGAAGATTGAATCATTTAGCACTAAGTTATATTTATAATTCTCTACTTTTTATACATAATTTGAAACTAACTATGAATGCCAGGCTGCAATGAAAATTGCAATTTTACCGACCACAATTAGTATTATTATCATCGAAAGTTTAATATACAAATTTGTGGAGAAAAACTTATTGAATGAAAATTTGGAATTAACGCAAAATGTTCAATGGTTAGTATGAACTCACCATCTGTTGCAATCCTGCTGAAGGACAGTGCCAGCTGGATATCTCGTTCCTTTGTATCGACACGGGCACTCCTCTAGCGGTAAACAATTGCCATCTGTAATAAAGGATATAAAACTGTAAGAACTGCAGTTTTATAAAAGTAAATAAGGCAAGAACTTGCACTGATTAAATTTCCTGGCGAAAGGCTGAGAGATACATTCATAAAACAGCATGTCACCACACATAAAGCAATTGTAGCAGCAACCATTAAGGCCAGACATCGTTCATTGTTAGCTTTTCGGACGTACCGACACAACAGATTTACTACAGACAAAGAAAATTGTCGTCCCTATATAGACCTCAGAAATAGCGCCTCAAGAAGATTCAAGAGCCTGTCTGCCCTGAATATTGGTTCATAACTGGTCATTCTCATGTGTTTGTGGCATTTTTCTTTGATTTTCAAACAAACATTATTTTATAACTGTACTTCACAACTAAATCGAGGACAACCCTTCCTTGCTGCAATTCACAACTAAATTTATATAAAGGAAAAACTTTCCTTACTGTAATTCACAGCTAAATAGAGGACATACCTTCGAAGTATTGGTTTGGTGGACAGAAGCATCCTTCCACACATTGGCCAGTTTTGCAGATTGGTCGCTGTGTCAAACCCAACGAGGCAGCTTCGCAAGTTTGGTCACAGACTGGACCGCAAGGCATGTACATCATTCCCTTGGGACACATGATTGCTGAAAGAGAAAAGCGCAGTATATTTCATTGCCTAATCTGGAAGTGGTACTTACGTATTGTAACTTTATTGTGATGAAGAAATGCCATTATGTTCAGTTCTGTTTATGCTGATGAAATTCAATCCAATATCTTGGAATTTGAATCTAGGCGGAAGGCCCTAATCCGAGGCAACATACTTATTTGACTTATAAAAGTCCTTCTTAGATCTATTATTATACCTTATTATATTTGATACTTACGACACAGGTCATTGCTTCTCCAAGCGACTGGTGCTCCAAGTTGTGCGCACCTGACCGCCATATTGGAAATTGCTGTGCAGACGCATTCACAATCTCCTCCTGAATCACATCTGAAAGTGAGATGTCAATAACTTTAATTCTCTGATATGTAGGGATGTTCCGATACCGATATTTATTTAACCAATGGTATCGGTATAGGAATGGTTTCAACAAAAACAGTATCGGTATCAGATTGGAAGTGAAAAAGTGCTATCGGTGCATCCCTACTGAAATGCAGTATGTATTTATAAAAATATTGATGCTGAGATTATATGCTCACCCGCAACCATCAAACACGCAGTCTTTATAATAGGTCTCTTCAGCTCCACCCAAAAGTTTTCGACATTTTTGGAACATTGGACCTTCTTTCAATATCCTGCATGTTGATTCTGCCCAGGTTCTTCTGATGCCACCCTGTTCACGAAACACAAAAGTTATTATTATAATTCTGTAATCATTTATCAGCGGTTTGACATGGTGAATGAGTATGTTCATTTATGCCCTTACAAATTGCGGATTGCTGCATTGCCATTTGATAGTGATATCTATAAAAGAACAGGGCTGCTGTCAATGATCAGTGTAATTGCTTAGAGCTTAAGACATTGTGGTGAATGATTATTTAATCCTACAATGTAGAAATGGTGACATCAAGTACTACAAAAGAATTAGCTATTGACTTGGTGTGCAGCTTCAAGTTCATATTTTGACTGAAAATTGCTTGAATGAGGAAGCCTTCAATAGTTTTGTAGTCATGTGATTGAATATAAATGATTAAAAATTAACATTAATGTTGTTAGTTTGTTGTGAACTTACATGAGCATCACAGGGATCAAAATTGTACAGCTTCGGATCCACAACGGCGCAACTTGAGTCTGTTCGCCAAGTGTCTCCAAACTTGGTTGGGTCAATAATTCCGTCTTTGCCTTTCATATCATCTCCTGTCTTGCCATTCCAGTTTCCACACAAGCCTTGAACTTTGTTCTTGTATTTTTTGTTGAGGTATATATAGACTAGGGTGCCTAAAGTGTGACATCATTTAAAAATAATTATACAGACAGTACTGTTTTACATTATGAAACTAACTATTTAATTTTCTAAATGCTGTATTTTTCAATTTTGGGTATTTCTGGATGCACCAGTAAGAACTCATATACTGTCAAATATCATTAGTTAATTTTTTTAATTTTGATTATCTTTCTCAGCAAACCTTATTTTATGTAGACCAAATGTAAATGTAAAATTATATATATTCTATTTACCTCTGTTCCATAGCACTGAGATGCCAATGTCAAGATGTACACGGATGAATAATCCATTTCTCTCAACAACAACGCCAGGTCTGGATATCAAACGATGGTGCTTGAAGTTCATTGTGATGTTGTTCACTGTTACATCTAAAGAAGAAATTTAGCATTTTTCAGTTGTATCTCAATCATTACTATTCATTAGTATATGAATGATGGCTGAAGCCTCAAAAGTGGATCTGAGTTGTCAGAATACAGCCTGTATCTTTACGAAAAGCCTTGATAAATTTTTATGAAAGTGATATACAATTGTCAAATTAGAGACTTGGAAATAGTCCTGCGTAACTGCTATAAATGCTTCTGTTTTTCCTTTTCATTATTTTGCGGTTTACATAATTGTCATACCATTATTCCACTTAAGATTCCTTCCTCATATTAACTTGGGTTGAAATGATATTCAGACATAACAACTAATGTTCCATGACCCCTATGTAACAAGCCACCTGATTGGCCAACAACCCACCTGCATAATGTGATGTTCACCTGTGTGCGGTGGTGTGTGACAGGCAGGTCAATAACATGTGTGATTCACCTATGAGTGAATATCACACTGTGTTATTGACCTCCCTGGAAAAAAATTTTCCCAAAAAAAAATAATTCCCAAAAAACAAAAAAATTTCCAAAAACACAAAAAAAATCCTAAAAATAAAAGATTTCCAAAAAAAAAAATCTCGCTAAAAAAAAAGGAAGCCAAAATAAAAAATTCCAAAGTAAGAAGAAAAAAAATTTCTAAAAATAATCATTCCACAAAGAAAAATTGTCATGGAACAAAACAATTGTGGACTTCAGTTTCGGTCAATATCAGGTTTTACGGACCTGACCTAGTGATATTCACCTCGGCCTCGGTGAATATCACCGGTCAGGTCCGTAATTGTATAATGATTTCTGTTGTTGCCTACCTTTTCCTTGCATCATGTGAATAGAATATCCTGGGATTTCTATTTGTATAGCTTTTGTGCAGGTCACTCCAGATGATCCACATGGAACATTTGATGCATGAATCTTGAATGATTTGTCCAGTGCTTCGGTCAAGACATAGGTGCACGCTCCCCAGAAACTGAAGTGCTCACTGTCAAAACTGCTGAAATGGGGGTCCCCAGATACAACACAGAGCCCTGAGAAAGAAATTAATCTTTGTGTATACTTTAAGTGCAGTTTTCCATAATTCCCCAATTATCGATATTTATATACGTATATTCTATGCCAAAATATCATGAAGATTCATGTGTAATGCGAAAATTATATAATGGAGTAAAAAATATAATATAAATATATACAAAAGGAATGGGAACTGCATCTAATAATTAAGAGGAGAGATAGAATTGCATTGCTATCGATTAGTAATATGTTTTTAAATATATGCAATTATGCGTGTATACTGCATTAAGCAGAAGATGAAAACCATTATTAATTTGCTTACCTGGGCATTCTAGCTGTTTCTTTACAACCCATTTGCTATTTACACATTTTCTGAAAATGAAGATATGCAATGTATGGCAACAGTTACTGTATAAACATTGTGAGGAAATTACAAGAGTAGCATGAAGCCATGTGTCATTAATCTACTTCTCTTCCAGTGCATTTGTAATGTTAAATTGTCATATTGATATGTAAGCCTACACTGCATATATCTGTATTTCAAATTGTATTTAGGTACTTACAGTTGTTGGCAGTTAGCTTCAATGGTTGTGCCCTCTGCATAGTATTTTCCATCTTTGTCTTTGCAAGGACAGTGGGAGGGATCCACACATTCATTCTGACAACAATTAAATGCGTTGATAGTGTAAATTGTCAGGGGATATCAGCAACATCACACAGCTCCAAAAATTACAGCGGTGCTCTTGACAATTTTTTTATAAAAAGAGTTTGTTGGGGACTACTGCCCATATAGCTTATGCAAACAACACAATGATACTAACAAAGCAAGAATTGAGCTAAATATAGTTTGTCGTTGAACTAATAATACCGCTAATAATAATGAAATTTTGAATTCTACTCAATTTGAATAAGGCATCATATATAAAAATATCTTAGCGATTAATTTAAAGGTCTTGAAATGCAAATACAATTGTCTTTGGTAACATACCTGATCATTCAAGACTTTTCCGTCAGGACAAGTGCATCCTGTCAAGGGCTCTTGGTATTCACAAAGGAAGGGGAAGTTGTGGGTCTGACATGTCATTCCACAAAGCACATAGTTTTCACGGTACACTTTTCCTGGAGGACATTTCTTTGTGCAGTCAGCTGCTTTCTTAGGATCCAAGACCCACTTGCCATTGGTGCACACACTGGATATGGGATAAATAAGAAAATAAGGTCATCAGACATGAGATGTTGTGAATATTTAATCATAGTAACATTTATCCTTACTCAAATTCAAAATGATGGATAATTTTTTTAAAATCACATTTGGATACATTTTTCCTGAAAGTTATTTAGTCGGTATGGTTAGTGAACAAGGAACATTCACGTAGTGAGTTAGCATGATTCATGAATTGCGACTCTTACACCATTATTAAGTAGTTGATTCGCTCCTCTTTCCTGCATTTTAATATTAAATTTTGCCCTTGTTAATGTTAATTTGATGGTGTTATTTGTGTACCTGACTGTGCAGTTCCTTTCGAGAGTGCTTCCTGGAGCTTTCCATGATCCATCCTGGGGATCGTAGCAATGACATTTATCTGATGTTGTACACTCGCCATCGTAGTCCAAGTATTGTCCAGTTGGACAGGCGCATCCCTGCAAATATAAAAATACCATGCAAAGCATGTAAAACTATGGCTGGGGAATTAACAGACCTCAAAAGACATTAATTTAATGTTTTAAAATAATATCAGTCTATAATTAAAACCAAAGATGCACACATACACACAGAAAGGTGCTTGGTTCACTGAGGATGGAACACGAGGGCAGGGATCAATTTTGTGGTTCTGGCGCCCTAGTCTGTTTTTTCAGAACCTTGTTGATAAGAAAAGGTGCAGTAATTAAGAATTTACCATTACATGGTAAATTCTTATTGTTTTTGGTATTATTCTTATTATTATTATTTCCAATTTTTTTCCTCCGATTTTCCCGAAACTTGGTCACAAGGTGCCTCTAGGACTAAAACTAGGCCACACCTGAAACGGATGACCTTGACCTATTTTTCAAGGTCACAGAGCCTTTCAAACATGAAATTTTCGAAATTTCATTGGCCTATTACTGCGCAACTATAACAGGTGGCATAATTGTACAGGTCATGTCTTACTCAAAAGTACTAGGCTGTATTCAGGCACAAGAATTTCTGGAATCACTCAAGCGGAACCGGAGCTTTGGGAAAAACACTGTTTTAGGTTTATTTCAGTTTACTCAAGAACAACAACAGGTAGAGAAAGGTCGATTGCACTATAACATGGCCAGTATCTGGGGGGGTGTGCACGCGTAATTTTCATTCAAATATCTGCAACGGTTACGGAGCAGCGGCCATTTTAGTGAAATGTGTCCGCAGGATATGGGGTGTGGGTCTTCGAACACCATGAAGGAGTCAATTTAGGTCATGTAAATGTATAACAGACTACCCTTAACATACCCCCAAAACCCCATACAGACCTTAAGATTTGACCTTGACCCCATTTTTCAAGGTCATTTGACCCCTCAAAGTTCAAATATGGGCGATTTTCAAAAATTCTGAAAATTGTCATTTTTTTCACATATCAGTCTCATCTTCTGGTTTCTGGAAGGCGCCAGCCAGTTTGTTTGAGGCCTGAAATCGGAATTCAGATATCTTTTCGTGCTGATTTGTTAAAAAATCACAAATATTGCATACCGCGCTACATATAAAAACACCCTATTTTTGCCCCGATGACAGGTAAATATTGATCCTACACAGTTCAAACAATTGAATGACCCCCCAATAGTCACACATTGCCAATCTGGGGAAAATATTGGTTTTGACCTAGATAGGTTTTTTCAAGGTCAAACTCAAGGTCAAATATTAGGTGAAATTGGAAATTTCAGACATTTCATTTTTCTTAACAGGGAAGCAATTGAAGGATTTGCATTATCTCTTAGGCATTTGGTGCCATAATACCCTAGAGGCTCCACCCAAGATTTGAAGGCCCTCGGATTGACCTAAATTGCACAATTGAGGTCACAAGGTCAAGAAATGACTTGAAAATTGACCTGCTCATTTGTCAACATTGCAGTTGTACCCATACTTTGACGGTCTGTATCTCCGGTTCTAATTAAGCTACAGGAAAACTAAAAACATATTTGGAAAGCCCAGATTCTCCTCTAGTATTTGTTTTCTATACATTTTAACGTATCTCTACTAGTTAAAAAGATCGCCCGACCCTGAAAAATTCATGTTTTCGGTCATGATTTAACAACTTTGCATTTTTTAAACTCAGAAATACATCTTCAAAAAATTCAATAATATTTGGGGTGTAGTCCTAACACATTTACAGTAGTTTGTGCAATTTCAAGTCTCTCCTCCCAACTGTTTGCCTTCTGGAACAAATTGAAGTTCAAAACTTGACATTTTCAGAGACCATTTTTTGATGAAATATCACAATTTTACCATTATTTCAATGGGCTATATCTCCAGTTCCAATTAAGCTACATGAATGACAAAAGCAGTTTTGGAAAGCTAAGATATTCCTCTTCATTTAATTTTATGTGTATTTTCTTGTAACACCCACAGGTAAAAAGATCGGTGGACCCTGAAAAATTCATCTTTCCCACACCTTATCAAATGACTGTAGCTCTGCAGAGACTGGAACACCCTCTTTCACTCTTGATATGTGCTTAGGGTTATCATAATTGTGCATCATGGTGGCACTGTGCATCATGGTGGCACTGTGCATCATTGTGGCACTGTGCATCATGGTGGCACTGTGCATCATTATGGCACTGTGCATTGTGGTGGCACTGCGCAGTGCGCATCACTGTGGCACAATGGCAGGCTGCAGCACCACAGTGGCACTGTGCACCACAGTGGCAGTGTGCACAACAGTGTCAGTGTGCAACACAGTGACAGTGTGCAACACAGTGGCAGTTTGGACCACAGTGTGCACCGCAGTGGCAGTTTAGCACCGCAGTTACAGTCACAGTCACAGTGGCATTGTGCACCAGATTGGCAGTGTGCAGAGCAGTGACTGTGCGCCACCGTCTCACTGTGCACCACGGTGGCACTGTGCACCACAATATTGTTGCAAGCTGTCTTTGGGCTATGCTGCATGAACTGGTAAAAGCTTGGTAAATTCTTAGTCACTGACCTTGGTCAGTTACAGGGTTCTAGTTGTATTTGAATTTTAAAATAACACAGCTTTATTGTGTCAACGCCATCTTCAGTTTTAGATTCTGGCTGATGATTTCGGACGAAATTCTAAATAATGAATATTCTGTGTTCGAAAAATGTAAGCGTTTTGAATGTCCCTCCAAAATATATCTTATGTGTACCCACACAATATTTGACAAGGCAACTTCAAAAAGAAAACGTCAACATTGGCAATGATACACTTCCAATCTTTTATTAATTCACAAATGTAATTTCAGAAATTTCACATTCTTTCAACAGTGAAAATCGGTACTTTTCTGGCGTATAAAATTGTTGCTATGGCAATCATTATGGCAAAAATGCAAAATAGTCAGAAATTATCCAATTGGGCCAAAACCTATCTTTTGATACCAAACATGGGCCAATATTCCAAAAATTACAGAAAAGTGCCCTTCTCTCCCTACAACTCCCCTTAACTGTGTACTATTTTGCATATATATAGTTCCTCCGTGGCCTAATGGTTACAGCAGTTGATTTTGAATCCACTGGCCTGAGAGGACATGGGTTCGAATCCCGGTCCTGGAACTAAATTGGAGTGAGTTGTGGACAGTTGTGGCCGGGGGAGGACGGCCACTGTGTAGGCAGAGGTCCATCCTCCTGTCTGGTGTATGTATGCAACAATGTCCCAACCAGACTCCATCCGAATGACGAGCAGTGGCCCATGATGAGTATTAAGAAAAACATGGAATGAGGACATCTGGAGAGAAGTCTACATGGACAGTCATCTCTGCTTCAATTGTACATACATTTACATTGTAAAGTGCACCTGAATGCCTGAGTGATGGCAAATGGTAGCACTATAAATATGACTAATAATAATAAAATAATAATATAGCATGATATAGGCCTACAGTATAGTCCTTATGACACGCCCACATTCCAACCAACTTGATCATGAATAAAAGGAAAAAGCAATTGTATCATTTCACTTTAAACCTTATAAACTTCAACAATATCTAATTTACATGCAGAGTGAGGTGAACAGAAATTCTAAGTAATAAATTGAGTGATAACATATCCTTTCAATCTGACAACCAGGGATCAAATGAAACCTCAACAACACAAGCTCTCTAATTTGTGTGCCAATTCTTAAATCAACTCCAATATAAGAATATATACATCGTAGCTTGAAATATATAATCATTGTAATTTGCATTGTAATTTGCAGATGAACTTGTACTAAATCTCATTAACATACTTTTCTTTACAGTTAAATAATATGATAATGCCACAGCACAGTAGTGGGGCTATTTCAATAAAGAATTCCCAGGCATAGAAATCGCCCCTGGTTGATCACACTAGTTCCACTCAACCATATAGAGGCAAGTTGCTATCCATTATAGCTTTCAACCATGGGCCTTCACATCAAGTGCCATTACCATCCAGAAGTAATACAGCTATACAACATTTAAAACGTGAATCAAGAAATTCGAACAATTCAAAATTCATTGAAATATTGTGGAAGTGTCATGCCAACTTGCAAAAGATAACCTCAAATCTACCACTTCAGCTTTGATGAGTCACATGCCAGCTCGGACATTTTCTTAAACAAACCCAGCCTTGCACATAATCCCATGTATACCCGAGAAAGAGAGTGGCAGACACCAGGTCAATTGTGACCAAACTTGTTTCTTCAATATGTTGCATGGAAAAACGGTTAAATTATGGATCCATCATTGCCCAGTAACCTTGACAAAACCTTGACAACTTTAATATTCAAACCAAAATTTTCGAAAATCCAAAGCTATCTGAGGTTGGCATTTTGGTTTTGACAATAATAAAACCAATAACAAGACTATGAAAAGAACCAAATTTGAAACTGAATCATCTCTCAGGAGTGCCAATACACCACAAGCCACGAGAAAATATATTATAGAACTTCCATGCTTTTTCACACCAGGATCTTGGCTGGTGAAATCTTTGGCTTAGGTAATTAAAACTTCAGTCAAGATATTTAGACGTTATGCTATTCTGCCCCACTTCAATGAAATTCACATGCCAAATGTTAGAGGTTGACATTTTCGTTTAATTACGTTATGCACAATTATAAACAAAAGTTTGTCAAAAGATGGGAATCAGAACCAGAGCAGAGATGCAAGAGATAGGGCTCCACAGAATGGCCAAATCAAACACACTGAATCAAAATCGCTGAATGAAATTCAGAGGACATATTTCAGACCTTTTCCAATTTATATAATTGACTTATATAAGCCTCTTCTATTTTGATACACACGATTGGATGAAACACACGATTGGATGAAATTCACATGCTATTGTTGCTAAACATTTTCATATCCTCACAAAAATTTAAAAAAAGCAACCTTCCTCAGACCAACATTTGATGAATTTCACATGCTTCAGCCTGAAGTTCAGGTTAAGCATTTTAATGAAGTCACAGACATTAACCACTAATTTTTTTTCTCAAAAGCTTCACATACTCAGAGTGGCATATAAAAGAACAACTTCTACATATATTTACATTATTTACATAAAAAATTTTCAAAAGTGTTATACAAACTTTATTGATTAATTATATTTGCATCACATTAATTACAATAATTTACCATTGAGCCATGTAAATTGATGTGTAATTTAAGTGTAAACAGGATTGGTGTGTGACAGTAACATGTGCCTCATCAGCCCTTCTGAGTTGTGTACAGACGTCTCCATGTCACCCCAATGGCATATCTGAAAAAGATTTTTGAAATAGGCCTATTAGAAAAATAAAATTTTATGACACAACATCCATAGAATGAGCAACCTAAGGCCCATCGAATTCACTGGACACAATCAAGGAGATATTCAAATCATGATTTTTATGCATACAAGAACCCAGGGGTTCAAAATGGAGGTGGTGTGGTGTCTGTAAGTTCACATCCCCTGAATCCAACAGATCATTTGTCCTGCACTGCCCTAACTATTCAGACAGGTATTTTCAGATTTATCAACAGATAGATAGATAGAAAATCAACAGATAGATACAGTCAGACCAAGAATTATTCAGACGCTTGCTGTTTTGTTATTATTTTGAAGGAATTGCAAAGCAAGTTATGAAACATGCAGTCAAAATCATCTTTGGTAATAAGTGTAACCTGTCCAAAACAAATTTATTGCAAACTGATTCAAAATCGGATGAAATTAGCTAATTTGTCAATTTCAGGAACCAGAAATTATTCAGACACTTTTACAAAGTTGTAGAAATTGAACTATTTACCAATATTTATCCCAAATATTGCTAATAAACTACCGTGGGATCATTGTGGCCACATTGGATCACAAGTGTGATCATCAGTTAAGAAAATTTGGATGAATATGTGAGATAAACATCTGATTCAGTTTATCACATTTTCTTCACTAATGGGCTGAAATCTGTCAGATATCAATTGGAAATATTTCAGAATATCATAAAGTGACAATTGTTAACTGTTCTATCTAAGTAAAATTGAAATACAGGCTTACTTGAAAAATTTTATGCACTTTGGTATTTTCGTTTTGTTTTTGGCTCCATCCGCTGTCTGAATCCTTGCCCATTGACCCACTGCAATCCATCAAATCACTTAAAATAAAGTCGCATGGCCTTCCTAAGATTGTTAACTGTATTGCGTATACAGGATAGCCCATTTACGCCAGTTGTTTACAAATGGTGTGCCATACTACAACTATAGTGTGCTGTCATGGAGCAATCTCCATTGGAATAGCATTGAGGTCGAAGAACCACATTTTTGCCCCCTTCCCAGATGAAGTTAAAAGTGCCCAATTGAGTTGCTGTTCGGACCATGCATGGAATATAGCTTGAAATAGATAATGAATCTTGCTTTTCGAAATTTTTTTAGGTTTTGGTGCCACATGGACTCTTTTTTGTTTTGGTAAAATTGGACAAATAAATACAAAATTGCACTGAACTTAGTATGCAGCCTCTAATGCTTCATATTGTGACTCAAAGTTTTAAGAATACAATTCTAAGATAAACTAAAGCAATCTGAATCAATACAAGGCATGTTTGAGGTTAAAGAGTGCATGAAAATGTGATAAACTGGACATACTGTTTATCTCTAGAATTTATCCTAATTTCCCAATTGATGGTCACACCTCTCATTCTATGTAGTCATCATGGTCCCTAGGTAGTTTATGAACGTTATTTTGACATAAATACTAGCAAGTGATAGTAAATAGTTCACTTTCTACAACTTTGTTAAAGCGTCTGAATAATTTTTGGTTCATGGAGTTAACAAAAGTAGCTCTTTTCACCACATTTCTTGCCAATTCGCAATAAATTTGTTTTGTGCATGTTACATGTGATGCCAAGGATGTTTTCAATTGGATGTTTCATTGGTTTACTTGGTAATTCCTTAAAATAATAACAAAACAGCAAGCGTCTGAATAATTCTTGGTCTGACTGTAGATAGATAGATAGATATGGTATTTACCAGTGCAGCAATTTAAGAGGAGCAGGTGATCACAGGTTGATCGATGAGATGGTAGATACAGCAGGAGTCTTCCTACCCTTTTTGAAAATGATCGAAAGAGACAATCATTTAACATCTCTTATGAATGACACCCACCTTGGATTTTGATCTTAATATTTAACATTTACCATTTATATACTATATAATATAGGCTTATAGTCAACCAATTGACATTGAACAATTCTGCGAGACATAACAATATTGAGACTTGAGAGTAAACTGACAATATCCCAAATTGACTGACCCAGGTTCGAACCCATCAGTCTTCAGGGCTACTGGGTCTTACCACCACTGACAGCATGGAGGATGGCATGGGGAACCCGAAATATTCAATCCACCTTCACCAGAAAAATGTTAATTGGTGGCCCGGTGTTTCAGTGTCTGTGCTGGGCAAGTAAAGGATTCCTTAAATGGGGTAAATGTGTAGCATGTTGAGTACTCCCACTCTCTATCCCATCTCATCAGTCAACCCTCATGAGTGCTTGTGCCCACATTCAATCATCCTAAATGCGATACCAAATGATACTGTTGGGTCAATATATTTTGCTGTTAAAATATAACTGAGGTACATCAAGCAGATACTGAGATAATGGAATTTGAAATCTGGACTTTGACACAATTCAAATTTTGGCCCGACATTTCAAAGGGCCCTCAAAAATTACCTAAAAGGCATGGAGGTCTAAAAATGCATTTTTCCCACTTTTTAGTAATCAGAAGGGAAAAAATGTTAACAACAATATCCGAGTCGGGTGAGTATCACCCCCAATGGTGAAGTGCCTGAATCTTATAAAAACTGCCTCCTTAATAAAGTCCCTGGAAAAAAAGTTGGTCTCCCAGTGACACCAATTTAGCAATTACTGGGATACCAATTCTGTCCACTGGGAGACCATTTGGTCTCCCAGTTACTATGTTAAAAAATGCACTGCCAGTATGAGCTATTGTGACTCACTAGAGTCAATGCTGGTAAATCCGTCCAGGAGGGTAAATCCGTCCACCCCCTTCTTTGTGTGTATATATATACATATTACAGTTGTTTGGGTTTTAAAATTAAGAGAGAGTCGTTTGTAAACAAGTTTTGCCGTTTTTACTGTTTTTACAGGTATTTAAACAATACTTCCAGCTATTTTAACAAGGTGGAATAAAAACAATCAAATCCTTTGACATCATCACAGACATTTTAAGACTTGGTGGCCATAACCTTGAAGGCCTATTCCTGTCAACAAGTATTGAATTTAAAGTAAAAAATTATTGAACATGATGTAAAATTTAATTATTTTTTGTAGGATTTGTTAAATTTCCC
The DNA here is from genome assembly GCA_026936325.1 of Platynereis dumerilii. Classification (NCBI taxonomy): domain Eukaryota; kingdom Metazoa; phylum Annelida; class Polychaeta; order Phyllodocida; family Nereididae; genus Platynereis; species Platynereis dumerilii. The sequence continues at coordinate 47,379,663 of JAPTHN010000007.1, read as the reverse complement.
CATTGTGAAATTTTTAAAGGAAATACAATGGAAACAAAGGTGGATGGAATTACCATCATTATTTCAGAACTGGCCTGATTGAGGGTTTGCAAATCTGTCCACCTACATCAAATATATTTAGAGTGCTTTTATGACTTTTAATATTCATAAACGGCATACAAAAGATTACAGAAAGTCGATTGAAGCAATTATGCCACTTTGTTAGGGTTAAAAGGGTACTTTAAATGTAATTGAGGCTGTCAATTGAAATTCTTGCCCTCAAATTGATCTATACTTTTTCATTATTGTATTTCTCCTTCTGTCATTGTCCCATTACTCTAAAATCGACACAAAAGTTTGTTAAAGTTAATAAATTGCAAAACTGAAAGAAATAACAAAATATGATAGGTATGGGCTGAATTATGCCCTGTGGACGGATTTAGCATCCTTGCTGGACGGATTTAGCAGCACACTGGACGGATTTAGATGACCTAACCTTCATATGTGTTGCCATGGTTTTGGAAAGAATCATTTGAATAATTCACTTACTAGGCTGCTAATGATAGTTCGGAATGTGTTCCTTCCAATGGACTAAATTCACTTTCTGAATATATTCCCATTGTCCTAGAAATACAGTTTTAGCCAAAAGTGGACGGAATTACCATCCTTGACTCTTATGACAAAAAAACATGGCGAATCTGTTGTAACTCCTTGTAGGAAATTTTGGGCAATCATTAAATTCAGTTTCCCCTCGGAAAATACAATATCATGTGAACAATATACATTGCACTTATTTCCTTACCATAATTCACAATGAACTGGGAGATGTCCCATTATAGTTGTTGAAACCACATCCTAGAACCATACATTTGAGGATGAGACTGATTAACCCTTGGCTCCTGTCCTGAAAATTGAAAGAAATACATTGAAATAGTTTATAATTTTTCAAGTCACAATCCGTTTACCCAAGTCATTATAAATGTTATTATCTCATTAACGTTTTTAAAGTTTTAGGTATATTGCATGACTATCTGATTATTTGGTGAAAACAAAGTAAACTATTGAGTTAAGAATTACAGACAGCTCCAAGTCTTTCATATTCTACAAACCTTCAATGAAGAATTTTAAGTATATCACTGAGAGAAAATTTAGGGAGTTATAAATATTATATTCATTATTTTTCAGTCTTAAAATTATGAATATATTACAAGCCGCAGAGCCAAGGCTGCAATGTGATGGTTGCCTTCATTAAAAGTTATAAACACAATACGACAATACACATTTAGATAATTTCTTAGAAAATGTTAAGAATGGCCATTTTCATCATCCATAAGGCCACACATAATTGATCTTTAGCTTCTCGGATCTTCTCAAGGCACTTTTTCTAGGGTCGGTCGGTAGGACCAAAAAAAAAAGGTAAGAAAAACATTTTTTATAAAGTTATTCAAAACTTTTTTTTCCATCGGCGGAAAAGCTATTGTGTCGGCGGGTCCGCGAAGCTAAGAATCAATTATGTGTGGCCTAAGACCATGACATCAAAATAGTAGTATGCCTTTAAACTGCTATTTTACCTCAAAGTTGTGCCTCATTTTAACTTTCATTCAGATCTGTTTTCTTCTGTCTGAAATTATAATAAGAACATTTTGTTTAATTACAGCAGTGATGTATCAAGAAAACATTGTAAATTTGAAATTGGACAAAACCTGTCTGCTAACCCAAGAAAACACAGAATTCACAACAGGCCTATAAAAGATTAGGTTCTCAGGCCATGCAGAAAAATCTAACACAAGGTCAAGGATGCAAGATTAATGAAGAAACCTAAATGCATGATGGGACATAAAATTGAATGATATGTTTATTTTGGGGAAATAAAGGGGCTCCTTTTATTTACTTATCTTTTCATTGCATTTCATTTATCTAATATTAGTGTAATTTGCCAGCCCTCAATTACATGCAACATGGGAGCATCTAGTACTGAATCGAAGTGGTCCATGGGGATGAAAAAATAGAGATACCTTACTGAATGTTATAATAAAGGAATGACCCACAAGCAATTTTGAGCATTAGAAATTAGCTTAATTACCGGCCATGCTATGCATAGGACGGTTATGCAGTGATATCCGTCAGATGTGAGTCACGAGCCTCCAGGCCTAACCAGACCATTCCAAGGGTTTATTTTATATGTATTTCTCAGCTATAATATCGTAGATTTCACCAATTGTGTCTTTTTTAAAATTAAATGCAATATTATTACATTTATGAACATCCCTCTCATGCCTAGCGCTGGGTGATTTCGAGCCGCCATTTTCTTGTGTATTTGCGCTATATATGTACAGCCATCAAACTGCAACAGGCAATTGAGATGTTCAGTGTGTGCATATTTCACTCATAATTACAGGGTGTTGATTGGACACTCTGTCTATTATTGTATTTGCTCCATCCCAATCAATTTAGGCCTAAAGTGCAATTCACTTTCACACCTCCCTGTCATCTGTCATTAGACTGTCAGCTCACTTGCACCTAAGATTTTTTTTATGTTTTTGTGTACTGCAATTTACTGAAAACTCATTCTTAAATCATAATCTCCTTCACACATGCAGCCGGATTTATTTCATTTCTTTTTTAAAATGAATGTTCTTGTTATTTTTCCCATCCACCATATGTGTATATTAATCATGTAAATTCTACTGAAAAAAAAATTAGCAGCATGGCCGGTTCTGCCCTTTAAAGAGTGCTTGTTACTGCATCAAGAACTCTTACATCATCTGTATGTACAAGTGTTATTCATGCACAACTGTTGATTGAAATAAATCTGAATGAATGACTGCAGGAGTTCACTTAATGAAAATTCTCCTGGTCTGAAATCAAGGAAAAAACTGTTAAGCATATGTCTTATCGACTCCCACAACATACCGAACAGCTAAAGAAAGTTTTCAAAAACATAGTGTCGATTTTACATTTGATAACTTTGTACGGTTGTTCTGTGTTTGAGAAAAACGTTCTTCAGAAATCAGAATGAACAAGCTGAAAGATGTCAAACCCAAGGCCTCAACAGAAATAGGAATCATTCCTGAATTCAGTAGCTTCAAAATATCAATCAGCGGCATAAGTTCTGTATATATACTCACTGATTGATCCATTGAATGTCATTAAGTGTGATGAAGATTCATAAGAGTTTCAATGACCTCTGACGAGCATGAACGTTCAACTTAAAGCTGTACAATTCCAGTTCAACGTAGCTCCTATATCCACTGTAAGACGAAAATAATAAATAAATTATAACCATGATCACAGTGGCAAAAGTAATCCTCATTCAGGATTTTTTTAAAACATTATTTGTAGTGCTCAGTTAAAAAAAATTGTAGTTTTCGATGTCAGTACAAGCACTGGTTTGTCTGCACTCTACACGTATATCATTTGACATCATACTGGTTCTTTTTTCAATCAAATACATTTTTTTTGGCACAAACAATTTTCTAAAATCCCGGAGAAGAACCATGAAATCCTTTCTGGTCCCAAGTATATGACTCTTAAATTAAATGATACCAGATGATAACATACTGACTCTTTTTTATATTAATTAAACTAGATGCAGCATAGGATAAGGGATCATCTGCGCATGGAATGCTGTCCCACAGGGACGAAAAGTCGGCCCAATACGGAAGCCACAAGGCAAAAATGTTTAAATGAAAGATTAGATGAGTTTAATTGTATCTATCACAGGACCAATGTCCGAGGGGGTAAGTCCCATGTCCGAGGGGGTAAGTCCCCATGTCCGAGGGGGTAAGTCCCCATGTCCGAGGGGGTAAGTCCCCATGTCCGAGGGGTAAGTCCCCATGTCCGCGGGGTTAGTCCCCATGTCCGCGGGGGTAAGTCCCCATGTCCGCAGGGGTAAGTCCCCATGTCCGAGGGGGTAAGTCCCCATGTCCGCGGGGTAAGTCCCCATGTCCGAGGGGGTAAGTCCCCATGTCCGAGGGGTAAGTCCCCATGTCCGAGGGGTAAGTCCCCATGTCCGAGGGGGTAAGTCCCCATGTCCGCGGGGGTAAGTCCCCATGTCCGAGGGGGTAAGTCCCCATGTCCGAGGGGGTAAGTCCCCATGTCCGAGGGGTAAGTCCCCATGTCCGAGGGGGTAAGTCCCCATGTCCGAGGGGGTAAGTCCCCATGTCCGAGGGGTAAGTCCCCATGTCCGAGCGGGTAAGTCCCCATGTCCGAGGGGGTAAGTCCCCATGTCCGCGGGGGTAAGTCCCCATGTCCGAGGGGGTAAGTCCCCATGTCCGAGGGGGTAAGTCCCCATGTCCGAGGGGGTAAGTCCCCATGTCCGAGGGGGTAAGTCCCCATGTCCGAGGGGGTAAGTCCCCATGTCCGAGGGGGTAAGTCCCCATGTCCGCGGGGTAAGTCCCCATGTCCGCGGGGTAAGTCCCCATGTCCGAGGGGGTAAGTCCCCATGTCCGAGGGGGTAAGTCCCCATGTCCGAGGGGGTAAGTCCCCATGTCCGAGGAGGTAAGTCCCCATGTCCGCGGGGGTAAGTCCCCATGTCCGCGGGGTAAGTACCCATGTCCGCGGGGTGAGTCCCCATGTCCGCGGGGGTAAGTCCCCATGTCCGAGGGGGTAAGTCCCCATGTCCGAGGGGGTAAGTCCCCATGTCCGAGGGGTAAGTCCCCATGTCCGAGGGGGTAAGTCCCCATGTCCGAGGGGGTAAGTCCCCATGTCCGAGGGGGTAAGTCCCATGTCCGAGGGGGTAAGTCCCCATGTCCGAGGGGGTAAGTCCCCATGTCCGAGGGGGTAAGTCCCCATGTCCGAGTGGGTAAGTCCCCATGTCCGCGGGGGTAAGTCCCATGTCCGAGGGGGTAAGTCCCCATATCCGAGGAGGTAAGTCCCCATGCCCGAGGGGGTAAGTCCCCATGTCCGAGGGGGTAAGTCCCCATGTCCGAGGGGGTAAGTCCCCAAGTCCGCGGGGGTAAGTCCCCATGTCCACGGGGGTAAGTCCCCATGTCCACGGGGGTAAGTCCCCTTGTCCGAGGGGTTAGTCCCCATATCCGCGGGGTAAGTCCCAATGTCCGCGGGGGTAAGTCCCCATGTCCGAGGGGGTAAGTCCCCATGTCCGCGGGGGTGTCCGAGGGGGTAAGTCCCCATGTCCGAGGGGGTAAGCCCCCATGTCCGAGGGGTAAGTCCCCATGTCCGAGGGGGTAATTCCCCATGTCCGCGGGGTAAGTCCCCATGTCCGCGGGGGTAAGTCCCCATGTCCGCGGGGGTAAGTCCCCATGTCCGAGGGGGTAAGTCCCCATGTCCGAGGGGGTAAGTCCCCATGTCCGAGGGGTAAGTCCCCATGTCCGCGGGGGTAAGTCCCCATGTCCGAGGGGGTAAGTCCCCATGTCCGAGGGGGTAAGTCCCCATGTCCGAGGGGGTAAGTCCCCATGTCCGAGGGGGTAAGTCCCCATGTCCGAGGGGGTAAGTCCCCATGTCCGAGGGGGTAAGTCCCCATGTCCGCGGGTTAAGTCCCCATGTCCGCGGGGGTAAGTCCCCATGTCCGAGGGGGTAAGTCCCCATGTCGGAGGGGGTAAGTCCCCATGTCCGAGGGGGTAAGTCCCAATGTCCGAGGGGGTAAGTCCCCATGTCCGCGGGGGTAAGTCCCCATGTCCGCGGGGTAAGTACCCATGTCCGAGGGGGTTAGTCCCAATGTCCGAGGGGGTTAGTCCCAATGTCCGAGGGGTAAGTCCCCATGTCCGAGGGGGTAAGTCCCCATGTCCAAGGGGGTAAGTCCCCATGTCCGAGGGGTAAGTCCCCATGTCCGAGGGGGTAAGTCCCCATGTCCGAGGGGGTAAGTCCCCATGTCCGAGGGGTAAGTCCCCATGTCCGAGGGGGTAAGTCCCCATGTCCGCGGGGGTAAGTCCCCATGTCCGAGGGGGTAAGTCCCCATATCCGAGGAGGTAAGTCCCCATGTCCGAGGGGGTAAGTCCCCATGTCCGAGGGGGTAAGTCCCCATGTCCGAGGGGGTAAGTCCCCATGTCCGCGGGGGTAAGTCTCCATGTCCGCGGGGGTAAGTCCCCATGTCCGCGGGGGTAAGTCCCCTTGTCCGAGGGGGTTAGTCCCCATATCCGCGGGGGTAAGTCCCAATGTCCGCGGGGGTAAGTCCCCATGTCCGAGGGGGTAAGTCCCCATGTCCGCGGGGGTGTCCGAGGGGGTAAGTCCCCATGTCCGAGGGGGTAAGCCCCCATGTCCGAGGGGGTAAGTCCCCATGTCCGAGGGGGTAATTCCCCATGTCCGCGGGGGTAAGTCCCCATGTCCGCGGGGGTAAGTCCCCATGTCCGAGGGGGTAAGTCCCCATGTCCGCGGGGGTAAGTCCCCATGTCCGAGGGGTTAGTCCCCATGTCCGAGGGGGTTAGTCCCCCTGTCCGCGGGGGTAAGTCCCAATGTCCGCGGGGGTAAGTCCCCATGTCCGGGGGGGTAAGTCCCCATGTCCGAGGGGGTTAGTCCCCATGTCCGAGGGGGTTAGTCCCCCTGTCCGCGGGGTAAGTCCCAATGTCCGCGGGGGTAAGTCCCAATGTCCCGGGGGTAAGTCCCCATGTCCGGTCCGAGGGGGTAAGTCCCCATGTCCGCGGGGTAAGTCCCCATGACCGCGGGGGTAAGTCCCCATGTCCGAGGGGGTAAGTCCCCATGTCCGCGGGGGTAAGTCCCCATGTCCGAGGGGGTTAGTCCCCATGTCCGAGGGGGTTAGTCCCCCTGTCCGCGGGGTAAGTCCCAATGTCCGCGGGGTAAGTCCCAATGTCCGCGGGGGTAAGTCCCCATGTCCGAGGGGTAAGTCCCCATGTCTGCGGGGTGAGTCCCCATGTCAGCGGGGTAAGTCCCAATGTCCGAGGGGGTAAGTCCCCATGTCCGAGGGGGTAAGTCCCCATGTCCGCGGGGTAAGTCCCAATGTCCGCGGGGGTAAGTCCCCATGTCCGCGGGGGTTAGTCCCCATGTCCGAGGGGGTAAGTCCCCATGTCCGCGGGGGTAAGTCCCCATGTCCGAGGGGGTAAGTCCCCATGTCCGAGGGGGTAAGTCCCCATGTCTATCTACGTATCTATCTATGTATCTTTGTATCTATGTATCTATTCCTTAGTAGATATTAAATGGTCACCCCCTTATCCTATCTATCTATCTATGTATCTATCTGTCTGTGTATCTATGTATCTATCATCATTGCTTAGTAGATACTAAATGGTTGCCCCTTATTCTTACAGGATCATTGGCTGTATCATATTGAGTATTGAACACACCCTTTTAGTCCGAGGGGGTAAGTCCCCATGTCCGAGGGGGTAAGTCCCAATGTCTATCTACGTATCTATCTATGTATCTTTGTATCTATGTATCTATTCCTTAGTAGATATTAAATGGTCACCCCCTTATCCTATCTATCTATCTATGTATCTATCTATCTGTGTATCTATGTATCTATGTATCTATCATCATTGCTTAGTAGATATTAAATGGTTGCCCCCTTATTCTTACTGGATCATTGGCTGTATCATATTGACTATTGAACACACCCTTTTACCGGGTGGTTCGCCTACAAGAGGCGGTACATACAGGAGGAAGAAGAAGAAGTCGTTTGGCTACCCTAGCGGAAATCGCCGTAACTACTCGCTTTTAGCGGCCCCTAGCGGATTTTGCCCGAACCATTTGAGCGATGTGTCAGGCAGGCTTCACAACGCATGCATATTTTGTGTCGAAATTGATGTTTTTTCCAAGGAAAATGCCGTGCAAACGTATGCAAATAGGTGTATATGCCTAAGTTAACATGCATATAACAACCTGAGATGACATTTAAGGGAATATACAATGTCATCTTGACGAAGATGGCGTTACAAAAAAAACCCCTTCCACGACGATCACAGTGAAAACAGAGTCGGTCCTATATACAGATAGGCCGACAATATATATATGCATGTACTGATTTATTAAACCTGTACAATGTACATGTAAGCCAAAGAATTTCCCATCTGGGACAATAAAGTTTTAACTATCTTCAATCTATCCATTAGTATCCAATTCATGATTCAGTTCTAAATTCTTATCAGTGATTTGAGTCTGTGAAAATTATAAGGGCTATTCCATTTAAAAACCTGGAGGGGGGGTGGTCAGGTTACATTTTTGACCCCCTCCATGCATCTCCAGATAATTATTTTTGACCCCCCCATGCATTAAATGCAAATTTTTTACTCACCGCACATGCATCAAATAAAAATTTTATTATTACAATGCGTAAGCCTTCATGGAGCGATAATGGCCCCCCCATACATCTATAGCGATTTCTTTTGCATCCCTCCATACATCTGAAGCGAATTTCCATCGATCCCTACATCCATCTTACGAAAAATAAATCAACCTGACCACCCCCCCCCCCCAGGTTTTTAAATGGAATAGCCCTAAGGCCAAACATAGGCCTACTTAATTTTCAGCTTCTCAGATCAACAGACCGAAAAGACTTTCTACTCAGGAAAAAAAGGTGCTGAACAATCCGTTTATTTTTGAGAGATTTTTACCGCCTTCCACTGACCTTGAAAGGCTTTCAGAAGATCCAAGAAGCTAAAAATCAGGCCTCACAGGAGTATATATACCTTATTAGCACTACAATTAGCTATGGGAAATACATGATATATACCAAGAATATCTGAAAATCTAATGAATTAAGTTCTCAACACAAACCTCTCAACTCACCCAGAGAGCTCTGTCAACTCTTTCCGTCTGGGAGCACCCAAAGAAGAATCCTAAAGGTCAAAAACATTCCATCTTGAAGCAATTGCTACAGCTGTACATGTTTCTGTGAAAGGCATATATCTGTGTTTTAGTCCTTTAACTCCAAACAAAAGTCTGCTCACTGCAAGAAAAAGAAATGTTAATTAAATCAAATTATCTGAATAAAAACAAAAATCCGGAGATTCAAAGCTTGCTGTTTTGGTATTATATGAAGTGGGTGATAGTGATATCCATGTATAATAGTCATCAATACTTAGTACTTACTGGATTCATGTTAAGCATAATTTTGGATAGTAGGTAAAATACAAGAAATTCACAAAAAATGTTTTTGAAAAAGATAATGCAACATGTAGGTAATGCCTTTTGTCACAGGCCCACCCCTGTATTAGTCAAAGGATATTCAGTATAATTTTAAACAGACTTAAAGTCAGTCCAGGCGACTGCCTGTGCTTTTGTAATCAAGGAAATGACAATGCTACTTGACATGCATATATTGCCAGAGTAAATGCCACAAAAACATCAAATTCTGAAAAGTCTGACAGAGTCAAGAAACATCAAGAACCTGATTCAGTGATTGTTTCAAATATATTGAAATAAAACCAGACAAGAAATTTCGTTGAGTGTAACACAGCTTCTGTAAAATTGTAAATTATATTGTTGTCCTACTTAATAAATCTCCATAAAGTAACAGAATCAATACAAATGAGTATTTTTGATATCACAAAGCAAAAACATTGGCTTTTGTATGGACATGCGAATAAGTGAGAGAGCATTCTTTTTGGACCGTTTTCTGACTGCAATTTACCATGCGCTAAATGGCATAAGTAGATTGAATAGGTTACCATCAATCTTCTGATGAGTAAAATCATCCCTTTCACAGGCAAAAGTTTCAAAACTTTCTTTTGTCTGATGATTTCCAAACATTTTCATGTAAAGCAGTGTACTGGATCTTTGCCAGCAACCATGCTTTGTGAAAGTAGTTTGGCGTAGTAATATGGACAGCTGTTGTGCGACCTGATCTTGTGATCTGTCCAACACAGATCGAATTGATGTTGACCCAATTCGATTTTCCGGGGACTGTCAGCATTCTGCTGCCACTTGTCAGTCTCGAACAGAGACAGAGGCCTATAAGTAACTTCCCAAAATGATTAAGTAAATATTTGTTGAAGTTTACCAATTTAGTGTAAATATAAATTTGTTTAAATTTACCAATTTATTGTTTACCATTAATTTTTGAGAAACCAAAATTTGAGAAATACATCATAAATCCTCATTTTTCCCAGTTTTTTGGTTTTTATGAAAATGTCACAAGATAGGCCCTCCAAATGAGTTTAGTCATTTAAAAAGGTATAACTTAGACACCTAAATGCAAAATTCCACAGTGTAACTCCAAAATTGACGGAATCATGGAGCATTGAAAAAATAACATTTTTTCACATTTTTTTGCCGAATTTACTGTTATCAATTTTTGCAAGATTTACCTTGTACTGGTCTTCAAGATGCAAAGGGGGAATCGATGCTTGAAGGCAGCATATCCATTAATGTTATTTTTACTCTCCACCTGAAACAGTGAAAGATGAATGATTGTTAATTAAATGTATGAACTTGCCTTCAACTAATTTTATGAACTATACTATAAGACAGCACAATTGCAATTGATAGAAAATGTATTGTTTATCAAGATATCAAGTAATGCAATCAAATTATCACAGAAAGTGCAATTAATTATTTTTAGATAATTTTCACTAGTTTTGACAAACAGTTCGGTCATCCTGACCACCTGAAAAAAGCTTTGGGCCAGTGAAATTCTAATGAAAAATGAATAATCAACATGTTAATTAGTGTGCCATCCAAGTTCGGACAAGGGCGTTCTGAAAGCCATTCCTCATGCTGCATATAACGCTGCTAGTGCTGCTTTAAATCACTTATCATGCAGCACAACCTCAGACTCAGTATAACACACAAGTAATTTTCATTTGTCTCTAACTGATCAGTACAGTACTTTAAAAATAATTTATTTCATTTACTTAAAAGATTAAAGCCTTCATGTAATTTTGTTTTGACATACCATGAAAATGTCAAGTGCAATATCTTGTAGTAAGCGTTATACATCGGTTTTAAACCTGCTTGCACATACGCATGCATGTCATCCGGCTTTACCATCGAGTTCTGCTGCTGTCTTGCTGAAAAGAAAGGAAAAACGATAGGCAATTTAAATCACAGTTTAAATGATGATTTTAAGCAGGGTCCCAGATTATTTGCCAGATTTTGGGCGTACTTCACCACATGCAGGGAGCCCAGCTTGTCATTTTATTGTAAAATCCTGGCAAATCTTGGTCGTCCTTCTCAAAATCTGGGTGTCTCTGGCGATAGGACGACCAGGAATCCAGGACCCTGATTTCAAGGCACTGAAATCATGACGCATTTTATTTAAACAGATTTATTTGATTTAAGGAGATTCATTTGATTAAGATTTTGAAAAAAACACTTGAAAACAATTACCAACCTTGAAAAAAAAAAGCAAAATAACATCGCCGTCATCTGTTGATAGCATCAATTAAACATTTTGGCTATCACAGTGATATTTTATCACAAATGATATGGTCATGCAATTCAATTCAATTAAATTCAATTCAATTCGTTTATTGCTCACCATATATGCAGATTCAGTATACCAGGCTGTCATATTTGACAAGTGTAAATAATTGTTATTCCATATTTCATTTTTGGGTCTTCCGCCCCCAATTACATTTTACAAAGATTTAATGAAAAGGTCACTTTAACTTACTCGTTTTTCATGATTTTTTACGTTTTTATCGGCCCGCATGCCTAGTAAAAGGTCAAAGTGAGTTTTAAAGGCTGCGCTATACTAAATTTTACCCCATTTGTCAAACAGCTTTATTCAGCGAAAAATTACCTACATTTCGTCTCAGCTCCAGGTAACCTGGCGAGTTGGGGGACTGGCGGGAAATGGGTCAAGTCCACCGGCGAGCAGTCCCCTGGCGAGTTGTCCACAGACCTAAAGGATAACAAATAGTAAGTATGACAGTTCTAACCGAGTTGTTTTTTAAATCAATCACAGTATAAACCACTACGAAAACTGCTACTATCATTCATTTGATGAAATGAAAATGTGGACATTATGTATTATTCGGGAAGATCTATTCTGAATAAGAAAAAATATATAGAAAGGTATAAATAAATTGATTTAAATCAAACAAATCTATTTAAATTAAATAAATCATGAAATAAAAGGTCGTGACAAATGGTCACAACCCAACTGGTAGACAACCAACTAGTAGACAACAGGTACTATGATTAGCAGTCAAAACGCCTACAAACAAGAACGCCTACTGTGATTTCTGAAAATGCGAAAACAGCAACGCCAAAAACGCCTACTAATAGATGTCAAAATGGCTACAAGTCAACACCAAAATGGCTATACCACTTTACAAAAGCGCCTAGTGTTTATACAGGAACTACTGTCAATGGTGTCCAATGAATATCCCAAGGAGCAATTGTCTTTTTTTCTATAGTCAGAAATAAACAGCAAGTGTATTCCAGAAGAGACAAAGCTTGAGCGCTCATTTCGATCCAGTTTATGTAGTTTTTTTTTTTACACTGGTAATTTAAATTAATAAATGCCATGGGAACAAAAGCATTATTTTGTAATACATTAGTAGAAGAAAGAATTTATAACTAAGTTTTAATGGTAATCAACATTTCTATGCTTGTCAAAAAATATTCAGGTCAAGTGTCAAAAATTCATTAGTAGTTGTGACAGAAAACCCAACTAGCTTCAACAGCCTTTGAAGCGCTAAACAGCAATTATCATTTATACAGATCTGTGTGTTGGTATACATGTGACGATTAGCAGTCAAAACGCCTACAGACAAAAACGCCTACTGTGATTTCTGACAATGCAAGAACGGCAACGCAAAAACGCCTACTAATAGATGTCAAAAACGCATACAAGTCTATACCAAAATGGCTATACCACTTTACAAAAACGCCTACTGTTTATAAAGGAACAACTGTGTTGTCAATTAACCATCTTGTGAGATTTACCGGCATGATTATACCAAAACATTAGCAGATGTGAATGAAAAACCAATTAGCTTCAGCATCAGGTAACCTTTGAAGAAATAAATAGCAATTTATAGTGTAGGCGTTTTTGTAGAGTGCAGTTGTGGTTTTTGCAATGGCCAATAGCCGTTTTTACACTGTCATGCAAAAAGAAAATTAACTGTAGGCGTTTTTGATAATGCAAAAAATACTGTAGGCGTTTTTGTCAGTAGGCGTTTTGACTGATCACCCATGTGACATGAAAATGTGACATTATGACAATTAGCAATTGGATCAAATATTGCAATCATGATTCCGTAGAAAATCTTTCAGAAGTGAAATGATGTAGCCGTTTTGGTCAATCGTAGATAGCCATTTTTGTAAAGTGCAATTGCTGTTCTCGTAATGGCCAATAGCCGTTTTTACACTGTCTTGCAAAAGGAAAATTAGCTGTAGGTGTTTTTGACAATGCATGCAAAAAAAACTGTAGGCGTTATTGTCTGTTGCCGTTTTTGCTTGTAGGCGTTTTGACTGATCACCGGTACTACCAACTGGTAGACATCAAATTGGCAAGGATCACCAAGTTGCAGACACAGACTTTTGGTCAGTTTAATATTACCAAGTCGTAGACACAGACTTTTATTGGTCATGGGTCAACCCGCCAGGCGAGAACTCGCCAGGTGACAACTCACCAGGGCACAAACTCGCCAGTTGAAAACTCACCAGGGCACAAACTCGCCAGTTTATATTCATACTAGCCTATGCCAGTGATGGAAATGGGGGGGAGCTCGGGGGAGCTGAGCTCCCTTGACCAAAAAACAGGGGGAGCTGTACCCTCCTACAGCTCCCCCAATGATCAGTGGTGAAATTACAATAATCATGTTACTTTTTCAGTCCTCGTGGTATTTTTAACGAAAATTATGCTCTTGTGAAAGAATTCTTTCCATTTTAAAAATATTGATTGGCGAGCCGCTGCCGCACGAGCCGAGAGCTCCCTCAACGAAAATTTTCCATTTCCATCACTGGCCTATGCAGAGTTAAACATATGATTGACAGTGTTATATGAAGGATATACTACATGATCACCTTGTGTAAAAGAATTGAGTCAATATGACAATAACAAGTGATTCAAAATCGAATTTTAAATTAAAAGGTGACAAAAAACACTGAAAAAGTTCTGCTAAAAAATCGCTGTCTGCCTAGTTATCTCTCATGTAGGGCCTATATATTTATCTATCAAATCAGATTTACATTTACACTCACTTTTATGCCAAAAAACAAAAACATTTCTTGACAGTTCTTTAGCTCTAGATCTATCTTCATTTTCGTTCTAACGAAAAAAAAAAATCATAAATGGATTTTAAAATTCCGACAGATTAATAGGCATATCTAATTATCCAAATATACAAATTCACTTTGTTCAAGTCCATCAAATAGTAAAAGTTTTCTGATTTAATAAACGTTTTAAAATTAATTTGACACATGCAGGCTATAACTCACTGATCAATATTAATTTTAAAGCTTGTCGAATGAAAGTTCACATATATATATTAAATTTATATTATTTTTTCCCCCACAATTTCTTAATTTAATTGCTAAAACTTCAACGTTTAACAGCAGGCATGCAATTATAACTTGACATGTTTTCTGTAATTATGTAATTGATTGTTCAATTAAACAAACAACACTATCAATGCAATGCAATTCAACTTAACAGTTTCCAGAACAAAAGGCTAAACAAACCTATACATTGCTTTGGACTGCATGTCACCTGCCAGAAATTAAATGAATTAGAAATAATATTTTAAAGCATTTTATTTATTTACAGAAATATTGCAGAGTCGTCTTGTAGATTCGATTGCTTTTTAGTTTCCAGTGCAATTTCACTGTGCAAGATAGATGAAACAGTGAAAAAGAAATGCTTTGTGAAAATAATTGCTATGTCATCATACAAGGCCTAATTCTAAATTTAATTAAGTGACGTTTTTGTTTTCTTTTATACTTTCAAACTTATTTTTAGTTTGTAAGAATTTACAAACAAAGTAACAAAACTTTATAAAACTTGTCCTACTTGCATGGTATGCATTTAGTGTTTCTAATTGTAAAGTGCACATCTTAGAACTGATATCGAAAGTGTGTATTGGAAAGATATGAAATCAATTGATGATCTACTTTTACTCAGGCCATCTATTTCATTGTTTAAAATAGTTTTGAAGTTCTTGATTACTGGCATTATTCAATTTATATACACTGTAATGCAATGCAATTCAACTTTAACAACTTTCCAGAACAATAAAAAGACCTGGACTGAATGTCGCCTATCAATAATTGAATTAATTCGGTATATATATTTTTAAAGCATTTAATTTATTAAGAGAAATTAAATGCAGAATCATCTTTCTTTTTTTTTTTAATTCGTTTGCTTTTTAGTTTCCAGTTATTTGCTATTTCATCTGTGCAGAAAGATAAATATTTCTAAATGTTATAAAATATTTGACAAGAGTAATTTGTCTTTTTAAAACAATCAACTTATCACAATCCTTTGCAGTTTGAGATCAAACAGTGAAAAAGGAATGTTGTGAAAATAATTGATATTTCATCATGTACAGGGTCCTAATTCTAAATTTAATTAGGCCTAAGTCACGTTTTTTGTTTTCTTTTATACTTTCAATAAATCTATCTATCTATCAATTCTATTTTACCTTTATTTGTAGTTTGTAACAATTTAGTAAAAAAGTTACAAAGATTCATGGGGCTCTAATCAGTGCTAATAAGGTAACCTGGCGGGTTGGGGAACTGGCGGGAAGTTAGCTGGCGAGTAGTGGGCCTGGCGAGTTCTCCCCTGGCGGGTTGACCGTTCCCCCTTTTATTCATTTTTTGACAAATTGACAGTTCAACTTGAATACAAGTCAAGTCGTAGACACGCCAAGTCGTAGACACACCAAGTCGTAGACATATTTCAAAGCTATCCCCCAAGTCGTAGACACAGCATTTTCACTCAAAAATTGATAACCCACTCGTAGACAACCAATAAAATTAACTGACCATGTCGTAGACACTGTATCATCCAACCTGTAGACAACAATTATTTGGATCTACCAACTCGTATAGACAGGACAA